>CAUDMG010001741.1:907500-1435356 GCA_958450375.1 Homarus gammarus | reverse complement strand
GTGGTGAGGTGGGTGGTGAAGCAGGTGGTGAGGTGGGTGGTGAGGTGGGTGGTGAGGCAGGTGGTGAGGTGGGTGGTGAAGCAGGTGGTGAGGTGGGTGGTGAGGTGGGTGGTGAGGCGGGTGGGGAGGCGGGTGGTGAGGCGGGTGGTGAGGTGGGTGGTGAGCGGTGAGGTGGGTGGTGAGCGGTGAGGTGAGTGGTGAGTTGGGTGGTGAGGCGGGTGGGGAGGCGGGTGGTGAGGCGGGTGGTGAGGTGGGTGGTGAGGCAGGTGGTGAGGTGGGTGGTGAGGTGGGTGGTGAGGTGGGTGGTGAGGTGTGGTGAGGTGGGTGGTGAGGTGGGTGGTGAGGTGGGTGGTGAGGCAGGTGGTGAGGTGGGTGGTGAGGTGGGTGGTGAGGTGGGTGGTGAGGCGGGTGGTGAGGCGGGTGGTGAGGTGGGTGGTGAGGTGGGTGGTGAGGCAGGTGGTGAGGTGGGTGGTGAGGTGGGTGGTGAGGCAGGTGGTGAGGCAGGTGGTGAGGTGGGTGGTGAGGCAGGTGGTGAGGTAGGTGGTGAGGCAGGTGGTGAGGCAGGTGGTGAGGTGGGTGGTGAGGGTGGTGGTGAGGCGGGTGGTGAGGCGGGTGGTGAGGCAGGTGGTGAGGCGGGTGGTGAGGTGGGTGGTGAGGCAGGTGGTGAGGCAGGTGGTGAGGCAGGTGGTGAGGTGGGTGGTGAGGTGGGTGGTGAGGCAGGTGGTGAGGTGGGTGGTGAGGCGGGTGGTGAGGCGGGTGGTGAGGCGGGTGGTGAGGTGGGTGGTGAGGTGGGTGGTGAGGTGGGTGGTGAGGTGGGTGGTGAGGGGGGTGGTGAGGCGGTGGTGAGGTGGGTGGTGAGGTGGGTGGTGAGGTGGGTGGTGAGGCAGGTGGTGAGGTGGGTGGTGAGGTGGGTGGTGAGGCAGGTGGTGAGGTGGGTGGTGAGGAGGTGGTGAGGTGGGTGGTGAGGTGGGTGGTGAGGTGGGTGGTGAGGCAGGTGGTGAGGTGGGTGGTGAGGTGGGTGGTGAGGTGGGTGGTGAGGCAGGTGGTGAGGCGGGTGGTGAGGTGGTGGTGAGGTGGGTGGTGAGGCGGGTGGTGAGGTGGGTGGTGAGGCTGGTGGTGAGGTGGGTGGTGAGGCGGGTGGTGAGGTGGGTGGTGAGGCAGGTGGTGAGGTGGGTGGTGAGGTGGGTGGTGAGGTGGGTGGTGAGGCAGGTGGTGAGGTGGGTGGTGAGGTGGGTGGTGAGGCAGGTGGTGAGGTGGGTGGTGAGGTGGGTGAGGTGGGTGGTGAGGTGGGTGGTGAGGCGGGTGGTGAGGTGGGTGGTGAGGCGGGTGGTGAGGCGGGTGGTGAGGTGGGTGGTGAGGCAGGTGGTGAGGCGGGTGGTGAGGTGGGTGGTGAGGTGGGTGGTGAGGCAGGTGGTGAGGCGGGTGGTGAGGTGGGTGGTGAGGCGGGTGGTGAGGCGGGTGGTGAGGTGGGTGGTGAGGTGGGTGGTGAGGCAGGTGGTGAGGTGGGTGGTGAGGGGGTGGTGAGGTGGGTGGTGAGGTGGGTGGTGAGGCAGGTGGTGAGGCAGGTGGTGAGGTGGGTGGTGAGGTGGGTGGTGAGGCGGGTGGTGAGGCAGGTGGTGAGGTGGGTGGTGAGGTGGGTGGTGAGGCGGGTGGTGAGGCAGGTGGTGAGGCGGGTGGTGAGGTGGGTGGTGAGGCAGGTGGTGAGGTGGGTGGTGAGGCGGGTGGTGAGGTGGGTGGTGAGGTGGGTGGTGAGGCGGGTGGTGAGGCAGGTGGTGAGGTGGGTGGTGAGGTGGGTGGTGAGGCAGGTGGTGAGGTGGGTGGTGAGGTGGGTGGTGAGGTGGGTGGTGAGGTGGGTGGTGAGGTGGGTGGTGAGGTGGGTGGTGAGGCGGGTGGTGAGGGGGTGGTGAGGCGGGTGGTGAGGAGGTGGTGAGGTGGGTGGTGAGGGTGGTGGTGAGGTGGGTGGTGAGGTGGGTGGTGAGGCGGGTGGTGAGGTGGGTGGTGAGGCGGGTGGTGAGGTGGGTGGTGAGGCGGGTGGTGAGGTGGGTGGTGAGGCGGGTGGTGAGGTGGGTGGTGAGGCGGGTGGTGAGGTGGGTGGTGAGGTGGGTGGTGAGGCGGGAGGTGAGGTGGTGGTGAGGGGGTGGTGAAGCAGGTGGTGAGGTGGGTGGTGAGGTGGGTGGTGAGGCGGGTGGTGAGGGTGGTGGTGAGGTGGGTGGTGAGGTGGCTGGAGAGGGGTGGTGTGGGGGGTGGTGAGGTGGGTGGTGAGGCGGGTGGTGAGGCGGGTGGTGAGGTGGGTGGTGAGGCAGGTGGTGAGGTGGGTGGTGAGGCGGGTGGTGAGGTGGGTGGTGAGGTGGGTGGTGAGGTAGGTGACAAGGTAGGTGGTGAGGTGGGTGGTGAGGTGGGTGGTGAGGTGGGTGGTGAGGCAGGTGGTGAGGTGGGTGGTGAGGGGTGGTGAGGTGGGTGGTGAGGTGGGTGGTGAGGTGGGTGGTGAGGCAGGTGGTGAGGTGGGTGGTGAGGTGGGTGGTGAGGTGGGTGGTGAGGTGGGTGGTGAGGTGGGTGGTGAGGCAGGTGGTGAGGTGGGTGGTGAGGAGGGTGGTGAGGGGGGTGGTGAGGCAGGTGGTGAGGTGGGTGGTGAGGTGGGTGGTGAGGTGGGTGGTGAGGTGGGTGGTGAGGCAGGTGGTGAGGTGGGTGGTGAGGTGGGTGGTGAGGTGGGTGGTGAGGTGGGTGGTGAGGTGGGTGGTGAGGCAGGTGGTGAGGTGGGTGGTGAGGTGGGTGGTGAGGTGGGTGGTGAGGTGGGTGGTGAGGTGGGTGGTGAGGTGGGTGGTGAGGCAGGTGGTGAGGTGGGTGGTGAGGCGGGTGGTGAGGTGGGTGGTGAGGCAGGTGGTGAGGTGGGTGGTGAGGTGGGTGGTGAGGCAGGTGGTGAGGTGGGTGGTGAGGTGGGTGGTGAGGTGGGTGGTGAGGTGGGTGGTGATGCTGGTGGTGAGGCAGGTGGTGAGGTGGGTGGTGAGGTGGGTGGTGAGGTGGGTGGTGAGGCTGGTGGTGAGGTGGGTGGTGAGGTGGGTGGTGAGGCGGGTGGTGAGGTGGGTGGTGAGGTGGGTGGTGAGGTGGGTGGTGAGGCAGGTGGTGAGGTGGGTGGTGAGGTGGGTGGTGAGGCAGGTGGTGAGGTGGGTGGTGAGGCAGGTGGTGAGGCAGGTGGTGAGGTGGGTGGTGAGGTGGGTGGTGAGGTGGGTGGTGAGGCAGGTGGTGAGGTGGGTGGTGAGGTGGGTGGTGAGGTGGGTGGTGAGGTGGGTGGTGAGGTGGGTGGTGAGGCAGGTGGTGAGGTGGGTGGTGAGGTGGGTGGTGAGGTGGGTGGTGAGGTGGGTGGTGAGGCAGGTGGTGAGGTGGGTGGTGAGGCGGGTGGTGAGGCGGGTGGTGAGGTGGGTGGTGAGGCGGTGGTGAGGTGGGTGGTGAGGTGGGTGGTGAGGTGGGTGGTGAGGCAGGTGGTGAGGTGGGTGGTGAGGTGGGTGGTGAGGCGGGTGGTGAGGCGGGTGGTGAGGCGGGTGGTGAGGTGGGTGGTGAGGTGGGTGGTGAGGTGGGTGGTGAGGTGGGTGGTGAGGTGGGTGGTGAGGCGGGTGGTGAGGTGGGTGGTGAGGTGGGTGGTGAGGCGGGTGGTGAGGTGGGTGGTGAGGTGGGTGGTGAGGCAGGTGGTGAGGTGGGTGGTGAGGTGGGTGGTGAGGTGGGTGGTGAGGTGGGTGGTGAGGTGGGTGGTGAGGCAGGTGGTGAGGTGGGTGGTGAGGCAGGTGGTGAGGTGGGTGGTGAGGTGGGTGGTGAGGCGGGTGGTGAGGCGGGTGGTGAGGCGGGTGGTGAGGCAGGTGGTGAGGCGGGTGGGTGGTGGAGGTGGGTGGTGAGGTGGGTGGTGAGGTGGGTGGTGAGGCAGGTGGTGAGGTGGGTGGTGAGGTGGGTGGTGAGGCAGGTGGTGAGGTGGGTGGTGAGGCAGGTGGTGAGGTGGGTGGTGAGGTGGGTGGTGAGGTGGGTGGTGAGGTGGTGGTGAGGTGGTGAGGCGGGTGGTGAGGTGGGTGGTGAGGCAGGTGGTGAGGTGGGTGGTGAGGTGGGTGGTGAGGCAGGTGGTGAGGTGGGTGGTGAGGCAGGTGGTGAGGTGGGTGGTGAGGTGGGTGGTGAGGTGGGTGGTGAGGCAGGTGGTGAGGCGGGTGGTGAGGTGGGTGGTGAGGCAGGTGGTGAGGTGGGTGGTGAGGTGGGTGGTGAGGTGGGGGGTGAGGTGGTGGTGAGGCAGGTGGTGAGGTGGGTGGTGAGGTGGGTGGTGAGGCAGGTGGTGAGGTGGGTGGTGAGGCAGGTGGTGAGGTGGGTGGTGAGGTGGGTGGTGAGGTGGGTGGTGAGGCGGGTGGTGAGGCAGGTGGTGAGGTGGGTGGTGAGGCAGGTGGTGAGGTGGGTGGTGAGGTGGGTGGTGAGGTGGGTGGTGAGGCAGGTGGTGAGGTGGGTGGTGAGGCGGGTGGTGAGGTGGGTGGTGAGGTGGTGTGGGTGGTGGTGAGGTGGTGGTGAGGCAGGTGGTGAGGTGGGTGGTGAGGTGGGTGGTGAGGCAGGTGGTGAGGTGGGTGGTGAGGCAGGTGGTGAGGTGGGTGGTGAGGTGGGTGGTGAGGTGGGTGGTGAGGCAGGTGGTGAGGCGGGTGGTGAGGCAGGTGGTGAGGTGGGTGGTGAGGCAGGTGGTGAGGTGGGTGGTGAGGTGGGTGGTGAGGTAGGTGGTGAGGGGGTGGTGAGGTGGGTGGTGAGGTGGGTGGTGAGGGGGTGGTGAGGCAGGTGGTGAGGTGGGTGGTGAGGCAGGTGGTGAGGCAGGTGGTGAGGTGGGTGGTGAGGTGGGTGGTGAGGCAGGTGGTGAGGTGGGTGGTGAGGGGGTGGTGAGGTGGGTGGTGAGGCGGGTGGTGAGGTGGGTGGTGAGGCGGGTGGTGAGGTGGGTGGTGAGGCGGTGGTGAGGTGGGTGGTGAGGCGGGTGGTGAGGCGGTGGTGAGGTGGGTGGTGAGGCAGGTGGTGAGGTGGGTGGTGAGGCAGGTGGTGAGGCAGGTGGTGAGGTGGGTGGTGAGGTGGGTGGTGAGGTGGGTGGTGAGGTGGGTGGTGAGGCAGGTGGTGAGGTGGGTGGTGAGGTGGGTGGTGAGGCAGGTGGTGAGGTGGGTGGTGAGGTGGGTGGTGAGGTGGGTGGTGAGGCAGGTGGTGAGGTAGGTGGTGAGGCGGGTGGTGAGGTGGGTGGTGAGGCGGGTGGTGAGGCGGGTGGTGAGGTGGGTGATGAGGTGGGTGGTGAGGCAGGTGGTGAGGCAGGTGGTGAGGTGGGTGGTGAGGTGGGTGGTGAGGTGGGTGGTGAGGTGGGTGGTGAGGTGGGTGGTGAGGTGGGTGGTGAGGTGGGTGGTGAGGTGGGTGGTGAGGTGGGTGGTGAGGCAGGTGGTGAGGTAGGTGGTGAGGTGGGTGGTGAGGCAGGTGGGTGGGTGGTGAGGTGGGTGGTGAGGTGGGTGGTGAGGCAGGTGGTGAGGCAGGTGGTGAGGTGGGTGGTGAGGTAGGTGGTGAGGCGGGTGGTGAGGCGGGTGGTGAGGCGGGTGGTGAGGCGGGTGGTGAGGTGGGTGGTGAGGTGGGTGGTGAGGGGGTGGTGAGGCAGGTGGTGAGGTGGGTGGTGAGGTGGGTGGTGAGGTGGGTGGTGAGGCAGGTGGTGAGGTGGGTGGTGAGGCAGGTGGTGAGGTGGGTGGTGAGGCGGGTGGTGAGGCAGGTGGTGAGGCAGGTGGTGAGGTGGGTGGTGAGGTAGGTGGTGAGGTGGGTGGTGAGGTGGGTGGTGAGGTGGGTGGTGAGGCAGGTGGTGAGGTGGGTGGTGAGGCAGGTGGTGAGGTGGGTGGTGAGGTGGGTGGTGAGGCAGGTGGTGAGGTGGGTGGTGAGGTGGGTGGTGAGGCAGGTGGTGAGGCAGGTGGTGAGGCAGGTGGTGAGGTGGGTGGTGAGGCGGGTGGTGAGGCGGGTGGTGAGGCAGGTGGTGAGGCAGGTGGTGAGGTGGGTGGTGAGGTGGGTGGTGAGGCAGGTGGTGAGGTGGGTGGTGAGGCAGGTGGTGAGGTGGGTGGTGAGGTGGGTGGTGAGGCAGGTGGTGAGGTGGGTGGTGAAGCAGGTGGTGAGGTGGGTGGTGAGGTGGGTGGTGAGGGGGTGGTGAGGTGGGTGGTGAGGCAGGTGGTGAGGTGGGTGGTGAGGTGGGTGGTGAGGCAGGTGGTGAGGTGGGTGGTGAGGCAGGTGGTGAGGTGGGTGGTGAGGTGGGTGATGAGGTGGGTGGTGAGGTAGGTGGTGAGGCAGGTGGTGAGCTGGGTGGTGAGGTGGGTGGTGAGGCAGGTGGTGAGCTGGGTGGTGAGGCAGGTGGTGAGCTGGGTGGTGAGGTGGGTGGTGAGGCAGGTGGTGAGGTGGGTGGTGAGGCAGGTGGTGAGGTGGGTGGTGAGGCAGGTGGTGAGGTGGGTGGTGAGGTGGGTGGTGAGGCAGGTGGTGAGGTGGGTGGTGAGGTGGGTGGTGAGGTGGGTGACAAGGTAGGTGGTGAGGTGGGTGGTGAGGTAGGTGACAAGGTAGGTGGTGAGGTGGGTGGTGAGGTAGGTGGTGAGGTGGGTGGTGAGGTAGGTGGTGAGGTGGGTGGTGAGGTGGGTGATGAGGCGGGTGGTGAGGTGGGTGGTGAGGTGGGTGATGAGGTGGGTGGTGAGGTGGGTGGTGAGGCAGGTGGTGAGGTGGGTGGTGAGGCAGGTGGTGAGGTGGGTGGTGAGGTGGGTGGTGAGGCAGGTGGTGAGGTGGGTGGTGAGGTGGGTGGTGAGGCGGGTGGTGAGGTGGGTGGTGAGGCAGGTGGTGAGGTGGGTGGTGAGGTGGGTGGTGAGGTGGGTGGTGAGGTTATCTGGAAATCTAATAAGGAGGCTTGGGTGATGCTGACCCTTTTTGAAGACTGGTACCTTAATCATTTTGTCCCTGAACTGGAGCGAAATTATACCACTAAATTTTATTGGTGCTTGACAATGCACCTGGCTGCCCTGCAATCTTAGATGATGTTCATCCAAATATTAAGGTTGTGTACAACCTGAGAAGGACATTTGCTCAGTTATCAGGGTTACAGAATGAAAAGAAGGTAAGACTTTAAAAGAAGTTTGGAAGTTAGACAACATTTAGGATGCTGTAAAAGACATAGCAGATTCATGGGCTGAGGTAAAAGAAACCATCATGAATTGTGTTTGGAAAAACTCTGCCCACAGTTTGTCCACAATTTCAGGAGCTTTGAAAATGATGTTGGGGAAGTGACTCAGACAGTGGTAGACCTTGGGAACCAACTCCTGCTTCATATCCACAAGGATGATGTCACACATTTGTCGGGGTCTCATGCTGAAGAATTAAACAATGAGGACCTGATTGAACTGGAGAAGCAAATTTTGTCAGGATGTAGAGGAAGCTGAAACTCCAGAACCAAAGGTATTCATTAGAAAAGAAATGGCAGATTGTTTCAGGCTTATTGAAGAATTGATTGCATAAACTTGAACAGGAAGATACCAACACAGCAAGATACATAGAGGGCATTACTGGATGTCAATGATGCTGCAGAGAGATTTATGATGAAAAGAACAAAGTTTCAGTTTAACCATCACTTGAATAGTTTTTTAAGAAAGCTTAAAGGCAGCCAAAACCAGTCCATCAACCTCTACAGCATATACATAGGGTACCGGTACGTGGTTCAACTTATGTACATTTTCACCTGAAGAACGTCAGTGGGAACAAAACTGGTATGTTACTCGGAGACTGGCTGTATAGACACAAACAGGGTAATTATCACCATCCAATAAATAGACGGATAAATAGACTCACAGATGAATGTACAGATACAGGCACTCCCCGAGTTACCAACATCGCCCTACTATAGACTTAAAAAAATTAAAAGCGACTAAGACCATTTGTACAGGTTGACAACCCTTTATCCAAAATTCCGAAAACCAAAAAGCTCTGAAAACCATAAGTCTTTTTTGTGGGTCTCTTTTTTTTTTTTTTTTTTTTTTTTTTTTTTTTTTTTTTAACAGGGATTAGCCCACCTGAGCATAGATCACTGACCCACATCAGGGCCTGGGGGGCGAAAATGTAATTGTAATAGTAATAGTAATAGTAATAGTAATAATAATAATAATAATAATACCGTATATCACGGCCTATAAGACGAAATTTGAACATTAAAAAAATCTGCCCAAAGATAGGGGGTCGTCTAAACCCCCAAGTTTAAAATTCTTACCTCTTAAATATTGTGGTTTAGTGTGTCAAGAGTGGTGATGAAAACATCGTAAGCCACTCACAAGGTCTTACCACTAATTATTTTATACTGAAACTTACGTTTGGCAAGCTGGATTCAAATTAAGATTACCGGTATATTAAAATAATAAAAATGTATTATAAACCTGTCTAACATACCGTAAAAGGGATTTATACCCCTGTAATAAACACAGCTATCATCACACGCCCCCCCCCCCCCCCCATTTGCCAGTGAGGAGACAAGAAAAAAGGGAAAGTGACCGCGAGATTGGGCTATTTTTAGCCGTGGAGGTGGTCAGTAATGCATACCGGGTATCGGTATATTTACTGATAATAATATTTATCTCCTATAAATAATTGATTTAAATTTTATTTTTTTACAAAGAATATTCAGTAAATGAGTGCATTAATTCTTGAAACTATCGACGGTTAATTACAGACGCTCAAGTGACGTCACTAGTGTTTACACTACACCAGCTGGTAACATTTGATGCCATTACTTGAAGTGAATTGGCCTTATTTTAAGTAACTAACTATAAATAAATACAAAAATTAAAGAAAATAATTACAGTGTGTTTAATATATTACAGTATATTACAAATAAATAAATAAACAAATAATTCGGTAAATTTATTTCAAGTAAATGGAAAATAAGCAAACATGTTATTTACCAAGACGCTTCCTTCTGGCTCGGGGTGAGATGGAGGGGAGATAACAAGGCTATTTATAGCCCGTCTGAAGTGGCCAGTACCCTCATGCACCATAAATAATTCATTGAACATTCATTTTTTGTACATAGTATATATATATATATATATATATATATATATATATATATATATATATATTATATATATATATATATATATATATATATATATTTATAAATATATATATTTGTGTAATAAATGTATGTAGTAAGTACATACCGGTAACCTTTTTCACTCAAATCCTAATGAAACACCACAATTAGAATACGGTGGTTGCTGTTGAACCACCTGTTGTATAAATAGTCGGAACACAGCCACACCACCGAGACGAGGGAACACTCCCACCACCGATCGTCTCGTGTGAAGCAAGCGTAGAAATGAAAGAAAATACTTGCAGTGTGTTTAATATGTTACAGTATATTATAAATAAATAAACAAATAAATTGGTAAATCCATTTCAAGTAAATGGAAAAATTTTCCTCGATACCGACATTAGTTCCAGTTACCGGTAAATAGCAGACGCTTCAGTGACGTCACTAGTGTTTACACTACACCAGCGGGTATAATTTGATGACATTACTTGAAGTGAATTGGCCTTATTTTAAAAAACCAAGGATGGTTGGTAAAGGACTACTGAGTCAGTGGGTAAGTGTCACATTTGGGGTACTGGTCTTATACAGCAAATAGAGCTCAAAAGCTACTTTTTAAATGGAAATTTGGGGGGGGGCGTCTTATGCACCCCGCCGCCTTATAGGCCGTGATATACGGTAATAATAATAATAATAATAATAATAATAATAATAATAATAATAATAATTATAATAATAATAATTATTCATAGTAATAAAAATTTTAATAAAAATACACTAAAATAAAATAATATGATAACATTAATAATAATAATAATAATAATAATAATAATAATAATAATAATAAAACATAATAAAAAAATTAATAAAAATAACAAGAATACAGGAGTACTGTAATAATAAAATAATAATAATAATACAGTAAAGAAATACAAGAATGAAAAAAAGATCAAAGTGAGAAACATGACCTAGACTTATGAATTATTATTATTATTATTATTATTATTATTATTATTATTATTATTATAATTTTTATTATATTTTCACCCCCCCAGGCCCTGATGTGGGTCAATGATCTAAGCCCGGGTGGGCTAATTCACATTAAAAAAAAATAAATAAAAAAATAACCATTCTGAAAACCGAAATATTCCGAAATCCGAAATGCCTCTGGCCCCCCAAGGATTTCGGATAAGGGATTGTCAACCTGTAATACAAACCAAACGTGGAGCGCTCTACTTTGTTTGACGCACTGCGCCAGTTCCCCCACTGAGACAGCTAACTCTTGTGCAATGAAATGTATAGATATACACTCGCAACAAAAAGTATCGGTGCATACTGTTGTGTGAACAATTTGAGACCAGTGACGATAGGTATTGGGAAAGGCGAGTTGTTCCAGCCATATGTTGGCAGCCCTGTAATCCTGCTGAGCAGCTACTATGGCCTGGTCAAGTGAAGCAAACCGTTATAAATAAGGTCGGGAAGTGATAAATAGACAGTATGAAATATGAGGAGCTCCCTGTTAACAAAATTATTTGTGATACTTGTGAATATTGCCACATTAATTTATGCTACCAAATAAACCACTCAACCTGGTCATCCTGAGGGGAGGTGCAGCGTGGACGGCCTCTCCGAAACCTGTCGTCTGTGTAGGTTATGTATCTATGCTACTGTGCCAAGTAGCAACCTTGTAAATAAGCTACACAGGACGCTCCCCTGCCCAGATCCTGTATGGTCACCCTCTCCGCTCTTGCGTTCCTGCACACACCAAGGCCTTTGCGAAGGACTGGCAGACCAGAGCCGAGAGCTGCGACCGCTGCGCCGCTACAAGTGCCCAGGACTCCAAGGCTCGGTATGACGACCGTGCCCGCCCTCTTCAGCCAGTGGAGATTGGTGCCCTTGTCCGCGTCCAGGACCCAACGACGACACGTTGGGACAAGGTGGGCATAGTGATGGGCGTCGGCCGGTCGCGGGACTACAAGGTCAGGATGCCGAGCGGCCGTGTCTGGTGGAGGAACCGCCGCTTCCTCCGGCCAGTCCCACCCCCTGCTGCTGGCCCCCTGACCGAGGACGAGTCACCTACACCTCACGAGGATCCGCCCCACGGTGCACCTCGACGCTCGGAGCGACTTAGGACTAAGAAGTCCGCTCAAGACAAAGACTATGAGCGTGAGGGGGGGAGGGAGATGTAGGTTATGTATCTATGCTACTGTGCCAAGTAGCAACCTTGTAAATAAGCTACTGCGCCGAGTAGCATTTATATATATAATTACGTGGCAATACTGCACGTGTTATGTGGCAACATTGCCCCGAGGCTGCCATATGGCAAGGCAGCCTCAGTCTGACTGTGTGAGCCGTGCATGGCACACGCTTGTCACCACTTGTATTTCTCTCATCCATAATAAACGGACTTCAGTGTTACTCGGTGTTTCCCTACCCATCACTGCATTCCTCAGGGAACACTTGTAACCATCAGTCTGTAGCACCAGTTTCGAGGTATCGCCGAATCCATCGTGCAGCGATGTTCCTGCGGACACCAACCCGCCGGCTAATATCTGTGATGTCGAACCCTTCGTTATGAAGGGCAATAATAGCTCCACGTGTTCCCTCTGAGGTTTCCATGTCGTCTGGCATGTGTAGATCTCTACTGCTTCATATTGCCTCTGTTTTATTCCCACGTTCACCGAGACCGAACCCTCGCTCATCATTCAGTCTACACAAAGCAACAATCCAAAAAGAGGAAACAAACACACTGATTGTCAGCCATATGGCAACTCCTAGTGGAGGGGGGGGGGGGGGGTTATGAGGATACACTCACCAACCTTCCCGACATATCACAGTGTATACGTATCGTTTCAGAAGTCGTCGATCTCACCCTGCACCGATACTTTTTGGTGCGAGTGTACATAGATGTATAGATGTACCCTTATGTGTTTGTACTTATGACAATTATTTCTCTTACTTTTTTTTCACAATATGTACAGTATGTAAGATGGTGTGTGCATGTAACTGAGTAAAAATAAATGAAAAAAGTTATGTACATCTAACAGAACATATAAGATGAAAAGCAACCATAACATCTCAGAGCTTGGCCCAGTAGGCTGTTGGTTACAATGCCACCAGTGATGTTAACAGACACAAATGTGAAAAAGTTAACTGTAAATCTTCAGTTGTCAGGTATTACATTTCATAACATTTTAAAATATGGCATAAAAAGGAGAATTACCAAGTGCTCCTCAACATCTGATCCTTAACTCGCTACCATGCAGTCACACACTTTGCATCATTATGTATTTTATGAACAGATCGACTTACGATCAGGGTCCAGGAGTGTATCCCTGTTGTAAGTCGGGGAGTGTCTGTACATTGCTCATGATATCTCAACAACATTTCTCAACTCACCAATCTTCTTGATGAAGTAGTAGATGATGGCAACAGGGAGGAGTGGCAGGAGGTAGTTGTGTTGCCAGAGCTCCACCAGCACACACGCCACCAACACTCCCTGTACAACCAAACCAGCAGTTAGTAAATGGACTTTTTTTTAACTATAATGGACTGTAATACTTTAAGGATCTGAAAAGAAAAATAAGGTGAGGCTGTTCTGTGTACAGTCATCCACACAGTACAAAAATTCACCCTTACAGAATTTGTTACATATGACCATAATATTCAGGACACCAAACAAACATTTGCCCTCAAAGAAATGAGAATTTTCAAAATGTTGTACACAAATGAATATAAGAAATTAAAAATTCCCTAAAAAAAAAAAAAATCATGCATATTTCATGATGCATCTGTTCACCATCAAGTGTGGCAGTCTTGTTTACATGTGTAGTGTGTCAAGTGTGGCAGTCTTGTTTACATGTGTAGTGTGTCAAGTGAGTCAGTCTTGTTTATATGTGTAGTGTGTCAAGTGTGGCAGTCTTGTTTACATGTGTAGAGTGTCAAGTGTGGCAGTCTTGTTTACATGTGTAGAGTGTCAAGTGTGGCAGTCTTGTTTACATGTGTAGTGTGTCAAGTGTGGCAGTCTTGTTTACATGTGTAGTGTGTCAAGTGTGGCAGTCTTGTTTACATGTGTAGTGTGTCAAGTGTGGCAGTCTTGTTTACATGTGTAGTGTGTCAAGTGAGTCAGTCTTGTTTACATGTGTAGTGTGTCAAGTGAGTCAGTCTTGTTTACATGTGTAGTGTGTCAAGTGAGTCAGTCTTGTTTACATGTGTAGTGTGTCAAGTGTGGCAGTCTTGTTTACATGTGTAGAGTGTCAAGTGTGGCAGTCTTGTTTACATGTGTAGTGTGTCAAGTGTGGCAGTCTTGTTTACATGTGTAGTGTGTCAAGTGTGGCAGTCTTGTTTACATGTGTAGTGTGTCAAGTGTGGCAGTCTTGTTTACATGTGTAGTGTGTCAAGTGTGGTAGTCTTGTTTACATGTGTAGTGTGTCAAGTGTGGTAGTCTTGTTTACATGTGTAGTGTGTCAAATGCGGCAGTCTTGTTTACATGTGTAGTGTGTCAAGTGTGGCAGTCTTGTTTACATGTGTAGTGTGTCAAGTGTGGCAATCTTGTTTACGTGTGTAGTGTGTCAAGTGTGGCAGTCTTGTTTACATGTGTAGTGTGTCAAGTGTGGCAGTCTTGTTTACATGTGTAGTGTGTCAAGTGTGGCAGTCTTGTTTACATGTGTAGTGTGTCAAATGCGGCAGTCTTGTTTACATGTGATTCTTACACTCTCAGCGACTAAACCTCCCTATTTATTAACTCTCTCTCTCTCTCATGCACGAGATAAGTTTTAAGTTTTCCAGTTCCAAGATCACATCTCTGAGGCTTCTAGGGCTGGCGAGACCGTGCACAGAGAATATATTTTTTGCTTTATCAATTTCCCTCCCAAACTTGTTATTATTGGCATAAACCATATCTTTGGCTTCATAACTGATTGTTCTGCAACATAAGCAATTATTTCTTTGCCAATGTTTTATATCAATATAAATTATATTGCACCTTGTAGCTTAAATTATATTACATCTTGTAGCTAACACCATAATGATGAGAATGGTACTGATAAAATTCATGAAGTCTAGAAAATCCTCCTTCAGAGACTTTTTTTGAGACATTGTCACTGTAAGGAGGTTGTATCGCCTGATACAGTAATGGCTTTTGAAAACTAAACACTTTCCCTGTAAATATGAAAAAATATTACATTAACAACCATCACTTCACTTCTCTAACACTAATAAGAAAATATTTTAGTGAGTTGGGTAAGCACTGTAATCCAGGAGTTGAGGCAGCCAGCACGGAGTTATGGAAATTTAAATGGACAAGGCTCACACTCACGGTCGCTAATTAATTTATTTGACAGAACTTACTTGCTACTATAAAGCATCAAAATTTGATGCAATTCCATCGAAAACTTAATTTTTGGCGAATCTTTTTAAAGTTTGGCGACTCGATTTGACACCGTGAAGTTAGTCTTATCATGAACAGGATGTGATCAGGCGCAAGAGGGTTAATGATATAATAGAGGCAGATGTAGGTAATAGGGCATGTATAGACTGTGTACTGAATGTCAGGGTAAGTGGAGGGGTAGTGGGGACCTGGGGCGTGGAAGTGGAGGGGTAGTGATGATAGTGTGTGGAAGAGGAGGGGTAGTGGTGATAGTGTGTGGAAGAGGAGGGGTAGTGGTGATAGTGTGTGGTAGTGGAGGGGTAGTGGTGATAGTGTGTGTAAGTGGAGGGGTAGTGGGGACGTGGGGTGTGGAAGTGGAGGGGTAGTGGTGACCTGGGGTGTGGAAGTGGAGGGGTAGTGGTGATAGTGTGTGGAAGTGGAGGGGTAGTGGTGATAGTGTGTGTAAGTGGAGGGGTAGTGGTGATAGTGTGTGTAAGTGGAGGGGTAGTGGTGACCTGGGGTGTGGAAGTGGAGGGGTAGTGGTGATAGTGTGTGGAAGTGGAGGGGTAGTGGTGATAGTGTGTGTAAGTGGAGGGGTAGTGGTGATAGTGTGTGTAAGTGGAGGGGTAGTGGTGATAGTGTGTGTAAGTGGAGGGGTAGTGGTGATAGTGTGTGTAAGTGGAGGGGTAGTGGTGATAGTGTGTGTAAGTGGACAGGTAGTGGTGACCTGGGGTGAGTGTTAGTTAGGGGACCTAGGTGAGTGTTAGTTAGGGGACCTGTGGTGAGTGTTAGTTAGAGGACCTGTGGTGAGTGTTAGTTAGGGGACCTGTGGTGAGTGTTAGTTATGGGGCCTGTGGTGAGTGTTAGTTAGAGGACCTGTGGTGAGTGTTAGTTAGAGGACCTGGGGTGAGTGTTAGTTAGAGGACCTGTGGTGAGTGTTAGCTAGGGTCTGGGGTGAGTGTTAGCTAGGGTCTGGGGTGAGTGTTAGCTAGGGTCTGGGGTGAGTGTTAGCTAGGGTCTGGGGTGAGTGTTAGCTAGGGTCTGGGGTGAGTGTTAGCTAGGGTCAGGTGTACTAAGGAACATCTGGAATAGGAAATGGATATAATGTGTGGAAGACAATGACTTACTGACATAAAGCACAAACATACACTTAGTTATATAAGTCCAGATATACAAGTACAGTACCATATTGTACAGAGGAAACAAGAGCACCTTAAGATAAATGTTGCTGCTGTTGTCATCGTCATCATTTATTCTCGAGGTGTTCATGTTTGGATTCCCGAGGCTGTGGGAAGGCGTGGCTCGAGACGGAACGTTGGGGCTGAGGAGGACCTGAGGCCGAGGGGTGTCAACCATTGGTGTGCAGTATGGGTCACCCTGTGATTATAAATCGTGTCATTAAAAATATTTCAGAAAATGCAGGAAGCATTACAAGAAGTTTCCCTATTTGAATACATCTTTAAACACTATTATTATAATACACTCTCAGTCATACACTAAGTCAGTCTCCAATATGAGATCTTAAAAGAGTTCGGAATTAACTGTGTTTCAGTAATATAAAAATCATGCACACAGGAACCTCTTGAACTATGCGATAATTACTTTCTTGAAAAATGTCGTGGAAATAAAAAAAGGCACAGATCAATCATTGGAAATAGTGGATTAGGAGGTTTAATTATTTACACAAACGTACCAAATATTATAGCACTCTCCTAGCACTACTATCATGAATAGTCAGGAAAAAAGATTCACTAAGTTCAAGGGCATGCTTAATATCAGCTGTTCATACACCTCTCTCATAACTTTTGAGCACATCCATATTAATCTCAATGGCAATGGCCTTATGCTTCTTAGCATCACCGGTACCATAAGAACTAAAAGGACACTTTGGTGGCATGATTCAAGGGGCAAAATGCACCTATTATATAGAACTGCAGCACAAAATACTGTAGTAATCTGTGACTATAGACTGTATCCATACAACGCATCTAACGACATGCATCACGAACGTGCACTTTTCTTACAGCGCTGGCAACGCCACACCACCGAGCTGTCAGTCCAATGATGACGTTTAATGACGGTCACATATTTCAAGAATAAAAGGTGTAAATGGACTGAGAGCATTACAAACACACATAAATCAAGAGGTTCAGCACCTGTACATAACTAAATTTATTACAAGTTTAATAATAATTTAATACAGTGGGGTATGCTATAACGAACGGATCCTACTACGAATATTCCTATAACGAACGGTTTTACCTATAAAATTGAGAATGCTGTAACGAACGATACTCCTACAACGAACAGTATTTAAAAAAATTTTTTTTTTTTTTTTTTTTTTTTTACTAATTTATTGTTTTTTTTATTACAAGTATTAATGATATTTTTTATTTCAGGGGTTTAGATGCATATTTATGCACTTTTTTACAATTTTATATTATATTTTTCAGTGCTAAGTGGGTTGGGTCAAACGATGAGCAAGACAGGAGGATGTATGCAAGAGCCAGAAACCAAGCAAAGATAGAGTGTAGGAGGGCTGAAAAGGAGTTCCAAAGGCTGGATGCACACGAGGTCAAGTCAAACCCAAAGGCGTTTTACCGCTATGCAAAGTCGAAATTGAAAACGCGAGTAGGAGTATCAGACCTGAGGCTTGAAGATGGTAGTTACGCAGATTCTGACCAGGATAAAGCTGAAGCATTGAACAGCTTCTTTTCCTCAGTGTTCACAAGAGAGGATGCATTTAACCTTCCTGCGTTTGAGGACAGACGGTTCGACACAGCACTGACCCACATTATGTTCACAGAAGAGGGTATTAGAAATAAACTGTCCAGGCTAAAGGACCATAAGAGTCCTGGACCTGACATGGTGCATCCTAGAGTGCTAAGGGAGCTGTGCAACGAGCTTGCAGAGCCCCTGAAGATTCTGTTTTGTAAATGCCTGGATGAACAAATGGTCCCCAGTGAATGGAAAGTGGCTTATGTGAGTCCTATCTTCAAGAAGGGCGATAGGCACTCCACGAACAACTATAGACCGGTGAGCCTGACCAGCATAATATGTAAAGTACTTGAGAGTATTATCAGAGATGCAGCGATGGAACATCTACTACGAAACAACCTTGTAAAAGATTGCCAACACGGTTTTATGCCGGGGCGCTCTTGCTTGACACAATTGTTCAAGGTATTGGATATTTGGACCCATATTCTATAACGGGGTGGTAATATCGACAATATTTACCTAGATTTTGCCAAGGCTTTCGACAGTGTACCCCACGAAAGGCTGAAAATCAAACTGGAAGGGTACGGAATTCAGGGAAATGTTCTAGCGTGGATAGAAGACTTTCTACATGACCGCAAGCAATGTGTGGTGATTAATGGCACGAAATCGTCATCTGTACCTGTAACATGTGGGGTACCACAGGGTAGTGTATTGGGCCCGCTGTTGTTTGTTTGTTTCATAAATGATATGCCTGACGTTGTACACCCCTCCATACAAATGTTTGCCGATGACGCCAAGTTATTTCGGGAAATTAAGAACCAAGCGGACTGTGAAGAGCTGCAGAAGGACCTCTGTGGGCTCCAGGAATGGTCGAAGGAATGGCTGCTGAGATTCAATGTCACGAAGTGTAAGAGGATGCACCTGGGGCGTACCAACGGTAAGGAGGCGTATCATATGTTCCAACGGGATGACGAAAATGTACTAGTTGAGACTGTGTGTGAGAAGGACCTAGGTGTGTATGTTGACAATGAGCTGAAGTTCTCGGGCCATTGTGAGAAGAAGGTAAATCAGGCAAATAAATTATTGGGTCTTATAAGAAGGTCGTTCAGATATCTAGACGGTCCGTCCCTCGTGACGATCTTCAGGAGTGAAGTGCTTCCCCATCTGGAGTACTGTCACCCCATCTGGTCCCCAAGATATGCTAGGGACTGTCAGTTGGTTGAAAATGTTCAAAGGAGGGCCACCAAACTGGTGCCTGCACTTCGGCATCTCAGCTACCCTGAGAGATTGGAGCGCCTGAACTTGCCTAGCTTATACTACAGACGGGCAAGGGGGGACCTAGTTGAGGTTTATAAGCATCTCAGGGGGCACTACTCAGTTGAGTGTCCTTACTTGGAGCTGGCGGACGCTCGCCCCACAAGGGGTCACAGCTCAAGATTGAAGAAGCCGCAAGTCCAGAAAACCGTGAGGGCAAACTTTTTCGGAGTGAGGGTTGTAAACTCTTGGAACAATCTACTAGAGAGTGTTGTGACGGCACCGAGTGTGAGCTCTTTCAAGAGAAGACTTAACCAACACTGGAGCGGGTTCAGGTACATTCAGGAACCGGTGCATGCCCAGTATTTGCCAACAGTGCGTGACAGAGACGTGACCGATCGCCCGGGCAGCTAGCGAGCCGACCTTTTGGTGAAGAATATAAAGGAAAAGAGACGTGACCGATCGCCCAAGCGGCTAACAAGCCGATCAGTGGCGAAGAGGATAAAAGTAAAAAGTAAAAGTATAACAAACGAATGCTATAACGAACAAGGTTCTAGAAGCAATTAGATTCGTTATAGCATACCCCACTGTACTGTACTCCTTATTACCATCAAGCACATTATACCAGTGTGGCTCCCTGTATTGTACTGTACTGTACTCTAATGTACTGTACTGTACTCTACTGTACTGTACTCTACTCTAATGTACTGTACTGTACTGTACTTTTCTGTACTGTACTGTACTGTACTTTACTGTACTCTACTGTACTTTTCTGTACTCTACTGTACTCTACTGTACTGTACGCTACTGTACTCTACTGTAATGTATTGTACTCTACTGTACTGTACTTTTCTGTACTGTACTCTACTGTACTGTACTCTACTGTAAGATCTTGTATTTTGCGTGTAATATAGACTGGAAAAATTGTGCCAAATACAGTACATAAACTAAAGGTAAAAATAACAACATAGACTGGCCACTCTACATCAACCTCTGGTGTTCCCATTTATAACCTCCAGATGATACAAGTTCTGCCTTTATTGACCTGATTGTGATTTCCGGAAACTAGTTTTTAGGCCTTCCTCAAGTAACTTAATCACACGCTGCTTATCCTGCATCAAGCACTTGGCAAACTTAACTCCCTTATGATAGTCCCACTTCTCCTTTTCCTTATTTGGCCGCTTAGGTGTGTCTGTCCCACCAGCACCAGTAGGACCCCCAGTAGAGGCCATTATCTTGACTAGACAGGTGGTAGCACTACCCAAAAAAGCACACAATAACAGCCCGAGCGGTCACTAGGATGGCGCGGGTTACAACGCGATAGTTGCATTCTTGTAAACCTCTTTTACGTTCACCATCGGCAATTCGATCACCAGAACGCTTCTTGGAAACATTTTTCTTACCTTGTCTTTCTATATTCATCCCTACACAACAAAATTGGAGAAAACGGCGAAAATCACTGAACAACTGACAAAACCGCACGATTCAACTGATCATGTGATGTAAACAGAGAGCGCTGGTGTAAACCGTTATTAGTCCTCACTGCGAAACATTCTTTTTACATATTCTTTTCATACAGTATTTATGGGTAACAGCCAAATTTGAAAGAAAAAAAAAAACGAAATTTACAGAGTACCTCTCAAAAAACACTTCACAAACAAAAGACACAAATCAATTCAAAATGTGATGTCGAACATGAACTGTATACAGTACATTGCATAACCCCGCGCCACGCTCAAAATGTTGAAGATGGAATCGCGCTATAGCCAACATTCGTATGCAAAAGTTCGCATTTTAAAAACAGCGTTCCCCTAATCATCAATCACATAACAACCAATTCGCGTTGACAAAACACGAGTTGGCTGGATCTCGCGAAACTCACGATATTTTACGCCAAATATAAGACTTCGTTACATTAGATAATGCTAGCGAAATTCAAAAAAGCTAAATGAAATCGCACAAAATGTGTGCTTTTACTGTACTGTACTCTACTGTACTTTACTCAACTCTTCTGTACTGTACATACTGTACTATACAGTATAGTAGAGTATACAGTGGTCCCTCGGTTATCGAATTACCTTCCATAAGAATCTTCAATTCAGTTAACGAACAAAAATTCGATTAACGAAATCATTACGAACATCACGTTTTGTTGTGAGCATCAGCTGATCAACTGATGGGCTATTCTGCCAATTCATTAATCTGTTCTATGTTTACATTCGTTTCCAGTGTAGTAAATGTCAATAAAGTTGTGCTCTTTAATATTTTTGCATTTTTTATATTAAAATTATTAGTCATTTTAACATTTATTTAACATATTGATAAATATGCAGTACAGGGAACTAGTTTTTTTGTGAGCCCATCAGTCACTTGACTCAACCACAAGACATCAGTTGGGCTCTGTTGACAGTGGAGTGAACATCTATTTTGTTGGTGTCTTGAATATTTTTGCCTTTTTCATTAAAATTATTGGTCACTCTGAAATTTAGCTAACATATTGATAATATATAGCGCAGTGCAGTGTTGATTTAAATAAAAAATCTTGAATTACACCTGGTGAACTTAAAATTTTATTGGTGAAAAAACGACATCAAGCAAGGGTCCTCTGAAAGGTGTTTTCTCCTCCATCCCCACTTCCTTCTCTTCTCCCTTCTCCTCCGCCCCCATTTCTAATTCCCATCATCATCATCAACCAGGAACCTTCTACATAAACACCTCAAAGTATGTACAGTGACCCCTCGTTTAACGAACGCCTCGGTTAACGAAATTTCGGTTAACGAACTGCCTTCCATAAGGATCTTCAATTCGGTTAACGAACAAAAATTCGGTTAACGAATTCCTTACGAACCGACCTCAACATGTTTTCGCTTGCACTGACCAGGCAACCAGCTCTAGTATCAGTCCGCCAATACATTAATCGGTTCTAGGGCTTAAATTCCTTACTATTTTAGTAAATATCAAGAAGTTTATACTATTCAATAATTTTAAAAGTTTAATATTAAATTTTTTAGTCATTTTAACAATTATTGAACATAATTGAAGGTAAAGTGACTAGTTTAATGCGCGGCATCCAGCCTCTTAACACAGCAAACAGGCGTTAGTCTCTCTGTTTTCACTGGAGGTAACATCTTGCTTGAGACTCTCTTCAACTAAATGCTTTTTTCTGTGTTTCCAAGCAAATTATTGGTCATTTTGAAATATATTTTACATATTGACAATATATAATGCAGTGCAGTGTTGATTTAAAGAAAATAATCTTGAATTACACCAAGAGAGCTAAAATTTTATGGGTGAAATGGCGCCATGGGGTGACTTCTCTTCCAACCCAATGCCTTCTCTTCTTCCTTCTCCTCCACCCCCATTCTAAATCCCATCATCATCATCATCATCCAGGAGCCTTCTACAAATACACCTCAAAGTAAGTGAACTTTTCTACCATTTTTGTTGAATTTAGGAAATTTTCGGTGAGCTGGAACCAATTACCCAAAAACCCATTGAAACAATGGTTTCGGTTAACGAGCTTTTCGGTTAACGAACGACCTTCTGGAACGGATTGAGTTCGTTAACCGAGGGGTCACTGTACTTAACTGCATTTTTTTTTTTTTTTTTTACTTTGTATGTACAGTGATCCCTCGGTTAACGAGCGCCTCAGTTAACGAGATTTTGGTTAACGATTTACCTTCCATAAGATTCTTAACTTTGGTTAACGAGCAATCCCTCGATTAACGAGTTTTTTACGAGCAGACTTCAACATGTTTTCGCTTGCATTTGGCGGTCCACCAGCTGTAGTATTAGTCCGCCAATACAGTAATTGGTTTTAGGGCTTAAATTCCTTACTATTTTAGTAAATATCAAGAAGTTTATACTATTCAATAATTTTAAAAGTTTAATATTAACTTTTTTAGTCGTTTTAACAATTATTGAACATAATTGAATGTAAAGAAACTAGTTTCTGGCGTGCCATCCAGCCTGTCAACACACCATACAGGTGCCAGTCTCTGTTTTCAGTGGAGGTAACATCTTGCTTGAGACTCTCTTCAACTAAATGCTTTTTTCTGTGTTTGCAAGCAAATTATTGGTCATTTTGAAATTTATTTTACATATTGACAATATATAATGCAGTGCAGTGTTGATTTAAAGAAAATAATCTTGAATTACACCAAGAGAACTAAAATTTTATGGGTGAAATGGTGCCATGGGGTGACTTCTCTTCCACCCCAATGCCTTCTCTTCTTCTTTCTCCTCCAACCATCATTCTAATTCCCATCATCATCATCATCCAGGAGCCTTCTACATACACACCTCAAAGTAAGTGTACTTTTCTACCATTTTTGTTGAATTTAGGCAATTTTCGGTGAGCTGGAACCAATTACCCAAAAACCCATTGAAACAATGGTTTCGGTTAACGAGCAACCTGCTGGAACGGATTGTGCTCGTAAACCGAGGGACCACTGTACTTTTCGGTGAGCTGGAACCAATAAACCCAATATCCTATTGAAACAATGGATTCGGTTAACGAACGACACTCTGGAACGAATTGTGTTCGTTAACCAAGGGACCACTGTAGTGTAGTGTAGTGTAGTAGTATAGTATAGTATAGTATAGTATAGTACAGTCAACCCTCACATTACGCGGTTAATGTAACCCACAGGGTACCGCGGAATGTGAGAAAAGCGTAAAGTGAATAACATAACACATGGGATTAAATGAAATAGAGACCAGCTGACCCTCAAACTCCACTTTTTCCAACACAATACCCATGTTCTAGTAAAAATAACATCTTAATTTTATGATGGTGCATGCACACAATTAATACTTAAGAGAAATAGAGAAATACAGTCGCCAAGTTAATGTCCATTCAAATAATGGACTTGACTCCCTCCCCCTCTTCTCACAGTACACTCTCTGGCTCTTTCCTCTGAGAAATTTTGGGGAGAAAACCAGGTACAGTAATAAATAATACCTCAAACTAAAGTTAGGATAATATAATTGACATTGCTGGATTCCTTGTAAGACCAGGAATATTTTGAATATAAATGTCATATATTTTGCAGAAAAGATAACATATTTACTCAGAGTAAACATTATATCTAAAATTTGTATGTCTAATGCAAAATCTATGATGTTTATATTCAAAATGATCATCAAATTGTAAGAATTCCAGCAATGTAAATTATATTCTGGCCGGATAATTTGTATGAATTTTATGAGCTAAATAAAAAAATTATACTTCCCCCGTGTAAAGGGGTACACCCACCGGGGAATGGCGGAATGTGAGCATCCTGGGTTCTGGCAGGGCACCGCGTAAACGTGGAAACGCGGAATGTGGGTGTGGGACCGCGTAAAGTGAGGGTTGACTGTATAGTATAGAATAGCATATTATAGCATAGTACAAAATACAGTACAGTTAACCCTCACTTTACACGGTCCCGCATTCCGCGTTTCCACGTTTACGCGGTGCCTTGCCAGAACCTAACGTGCTCACATTACGCGGTACGTGAACCCCATTACGCGGAGAGTGTCCGGCGCGACGCTATTTTTAGATTCGCCCAACCCGCCTGCCTGTGCTCCTCGTCTCTCCCTCCTCCTCCCTCCGCTTGGGCAAGC
Source organism: Homarus gammarus (assembly GCA_958450375.1). Classification (NCBI taxonomy): domain Eukaryota; kingdom Metazoa; phylum Arthropoda; class Malacostraca; order Decapoda; family Nephropidae; genus Homarus; species Homarus gammarus. The sequence continues at coordinate 1,411,342 of CAUDMG010001741.1, read as the reverse complement.
GGCGCGGTAAGGTTGCGCAGTGTGTGTCTTTGTTGCGTTATCACTGACATCATATGACATATCGGACTGTGATTGGCCATGCATCCCTACCCCCCTCTGCTGCTAGCTGTAATTGGCTTAAAGTATTATGACGTGTCCACCCGGGGTAGGGAGGGAGGGAGGAAAGACGACGCTTGACCTAGCCGTGGCAGTTTCATCCCTCAAGGCCACACCGTGTAAACGTGCATCCATTGTTCCGTAAAATGGCTTCCGCCGGACCACCACCCGCAGAGAGAAACCTTTCCTTATCTGGACCCAGCGGCACTAAGCCAAAGAAGACACGACGTTCCTTAAGCTACGAGGTGAAGTATACCATCATCCAAGAGTTGGAGAAAGGAACAAGGCAGGTTGATTTGGCGCGCCAGCATGGTGTGAATGAATCTACGATTCGAACAATAAAGAAGGATGCAGCCAAGATAAAGGAGCACATGAAGATCACAAAGTCTACAGGTGCTTCTATGATCAAGTATTTTCACAACCAGGTGCTTCTCAAGACAGAAAAATCACTTGTGAGGTACTTGGTGCGTCAGGCGCGACGGAACATGGCGGTCGACACGCACTCTGTTAAGGACTACGCACGTGAACTGTACATGGCAGTGGCACAAAAGATGGGAATTACAGAGCACAAACCCTATAATGCTTCCTCTGGGTGGTTACAGAGGTTTAAGATCCGGAACAACATCACCAATATAAACATTGGTGGTGAAGAAGCGAGTGCTGACCGTGCTGCGGCTAGGGAATTTCCTCCGTTTTTACGTGAGATTATGGAGGAAGGACAGTACAGTGACGACCAGGTGTTTAACATGGACGAATCTGGTCTTTTCTGGTAAAAGCTACCTTCCAAGACCTTCGTTGTGAAGAATGCCAGCAAGATTCGGGGCCGGAAGATGCAGAAGGAACGCATCACCGTCCTGTTTACCACCAATGCCTCCGGTACCTGTAAGCTCAAGTTATCGGTGATCCACACAGCACGCAAGCCGCACGCCTACAAAACCATGGACATAACCAAGCTAAATGTCCACTAGCTGACCGCACGTAAGGCGTGGATGTTCTCTACACTGTCCCTCTCCTGGTTTGATGACTGTTTTGTTCCCAATGTAAAGAAATTCTGTGAGCGACAGAATGTGCCATTCAATATTTTGTTGCTGCTGGACAACTCACCAGGACACTCGCCCCTACTGTTAGATCGTCACCCCAATGTAAAAGTGGTCTTCCTTCCTCCCAACACTAAGTCTATATTACAGCCCATGGTCCAAGAGTTAATCTATAATGTAAAAGCTGCATTCTCAACAAAAAAATTCAAACTCATGAACGACTACACCAACACCAGGGAAGAGTTGCGTAACCTGAGTGACACCACCACCGATAGCAAGAGCGAAGAAGATGAGGATCAACAGTTGGCACAGCAAAAAATACTGTTCAAACAATTCTGGAGAGTATTTAACATCAAGAAAGCTGTGGACATCTTGGTGGAGTCATGGGATCAGCTGTCTATTGCTACAATTCGTCACGCATGGAGACATGTGTTGCATGGAATACCAGGTGAGAGGAGGAGTCAATCTGTGACTGGTGAGGTTCAGAATGTTGCAGTAGCAGTGGACCTTGCCAGAGAAGCTGCGCAGACTGTTACAGTTCCAGGCTTCTCCGAGACCACCAACGACGACATCCTGGAGGTGATTAGAGATCCTGAAGTGACTGCCGACGAGATGTTGGAAGAAGATCACGTCAGTGAAGAGGAGGAAGAAGGTGCGTCATTCTCCAAAGAACACAGTTTAACTCATAGTGATATTAAGGGTGCCATGGAGTGTGCAGAGAAAATGAAGTCCTTCCTTTCCCGCGACAATGACGATGACCGCTATGAAGTCTTCCATACCCGGCTGGCGCAGGCTATGGAGCCGTGCATCACTGTGTATCATGACAACATAAACACCAGCCGTCAAAAAAGCATAACCGAGTTCTTCCCCCGAAACCCACCACAGCCAGCCCAAGCCAGTGATAGTGACAGTGAAGATGACTTTGAGGCATTTGTCAGGGAAGCCCTGACAACTGTAAGTGACAGTGATGGTGATTCACATAGTGATGGTGATTCACCTGAGGGCCAGTAATCTGCCCTCTGCCTCGGAAGCTGCCTCCATCCCCGTATGCCGACCCATCTCTTCTACTACCGTAAGTGTTCCACCTAACTTTTAGTTTTTCTAACTTAACCTTCATTTTTCCTATGTTAACCTTTATTTTCTCTAACCTAACCTCTTCTATATTACTTGTTTTTTCATACCATCATAAAGTTAAGATAAAATTTTTACTACAACATAGTTGTGTGTCGTCAAAAAGTGCAGTTTGGGGGTCGGCCCGGACTCTATTTCAATTAAACCCATATGTTATGTTATTCACTTTACGCGTTTCTCACTTTACGCGGGACCCTGCGGGTTACATTAACCGCGTAAAGTGAGGGTTAACTGTATTATAATATCTCCATTAGCCGGAACCCCTCAAACCTACAAATCTCCGATAGCTGGAATTTAAATTTGCTCGGAAAATCATTTCCAAAGCCAGAATTTTCCAAAAATTTCCGAGGTTGAAAATCGAGAGAATTTTCTGAAAATGTCTTGATTAAAGATGAATGTTAAAGTATTTTTTTTGGGGGGGGGGGGAGACCTGATTCAATGTCAGGTGGAGGTAGGGTGGAGGATTAGTGGTCTCATTACTGACCTTCTGATGGAATGTCACGTCATCCTTTCTTGGGTGGGGGGATTAGTGGGTCTCATGACCTGAAGATGTCTTGAACAAACACAAAACCTAAAGTATTTTTAGGGAGATTGTGATAAGTATAAGTATAAATGAGCAAAGTTGTATCCCTTCAACATTACGTTACATAACATTTTAAAATATGGAGTGAGAAAGCTGAAAGGTGTGAGTAATTAGAGAGATGGAGTGGTAACATGCACCAGTGATGCCGAGCGATAACCTCCTCAACAGCTGATCTTTTAATTCACCTCCAAGCAGTCACACAACAAGACTCTCACTCTGTGTGTGTGTGTGTGCGTGCGTGCCGAGCACATTGTAGGATTTCTAGAAGTAGATGAAGAGTTTGTTCAGGAGTCAGGTGGTGAGGTGACATGCCAAGACTCTTACACACATTAACAGCACTACTAAACCATTGGCTTATAACATATTACATTATAATTTATATGTTTTTACATTAATTGATACATGATGGCTCAACTTTTACACTTAGACAACTGATCATTGAATAAACCAGGGCATATGGAGACTCATTATACACTAGTGATGTCACAAAGCTTTGAAACTGCAACCACGTAAATTATCACAACCTGTACTTGCCAACAGTGCGTAACAGAAACGAAACTGATCCCCCAAGTGGCTAATTAGCCAATCAGTGGTGAAGAGGTAGAAGTAAAAGTAATCAAATGTACTTAGTTAATTACCCAAATTATTATGTACGGAGCAAAATAAAGGATGTTTATACTCAAATTAATTGCTATCTTACAAGAATTTCAGCAATGTAAATTATATTCTCAAGTCAAGTCGGAGACATTTTATAAGCAAAAAATAAAAACCTCTCTGCCTTTCATAATCCGTTTACGTGATAATCTCCCCACCTCCCCTCCTCCCAGCCAAAGGGAAAATGGTCTATTGGGGGTGAAAGTGACCACGACATCCCCCACCCCAAACGGCTAATTCCCATGTGTGTGTGTGTGTGTGTGTGTGTGTGTGTGTGCGCACACACACTACAGAGGGTGGTGAAATGCATCTAGTGTGGCAGCATTATGTTAGTGTTAAAGAGCAAGCACGTCTTCCTCCCTCTCTCTTTCAGCTGCCACCGCTGGCTAGCCCTCATGGCGAACAGGGAAGCAACTTGCATAAGTCCCCCCTGTCAGTACACGGCCTCGTCACAATCAAGACTCCTGCTGTGCCTCCTTGTGGCAACACAGGGTAACTAGGTGCCTCGTACACCCAGGCTAGATCAGCAGGGGATCTCGGAGTAGCAGTGGGCCCCAGATGGATGGCACACAGGCTCACTGGCATGTGGACACGTCCTGGCGCCTACCAACCACCACCCGCTGCCTTGCGAATTAATCATGGTAGGCACAGTATAAGGCTTTGGGAGTAAACCCTGAACGAAAAATCTGTGGTGGAGCCCCGCATCAGGTGGACATGCTTACAGAGCTCCAACAAGACCCCAACGGTGATATAGGCGGAACAGGTGACCACCATGGGAACCCAACGAATACACCAGCGGACGAAGGCAATGCCTGAAGGACGGGCTACTAAGGCAACACCCAACAAACTGGGCTATCGGCAGTCCATTGCAACTCTCCCTCTCCCCAGTTGTTGCAACACTTGCACCACTGGATCAGGATAAGGGAGAGCCAAGATGTGTGGTTGCAGCCTGTGCTCTTGCCTCACCACATAAATCAACACACACGCAGCCATCACCCAGCTTATCATACCTCTCATCATCATCAAACTTCTATACCCCCAAAAGTTCTATGGCAATGAACAAGTGGCGACAGGGACAGGCAGAAATGACTGCCGGGAGTCTCTAGTCACAACTTTGCACATGGGCGGTACAGATAAGATGGTCGTTTATGCACTGGGATCAAGGCAGCAGTGCAATCTGGTCCTGTCTGTGCGACTGAGCAGCCCTTACAAGGAGACACTCAGCTCACCCCATACGGGGAGGGGGCAAAAAAAGGTGCCCTAAACATAGCCTGCCTAAAAACCCAACCTGACTGGGCAACCGCACCCACTAAGGTCATCCTTATGCGGTCGAAAACACAATCAAAATAAACAGATCCAAACAAAAACAAACCATACAACCTCTTATGGTCGCTGCATGTAGTGTCAGGACCCTTCTAGATACTGACACAAATGAGCATCCTGAAAGAAGAACTGCCCTTGTGGCAAAAGAGCTGGCTAGGGATAACATCGACAGAGCAACAATTAGTGAGTCCCGGCTCCCAGATGAGGGTAGACTCACAGAACAGGGGTCTGGCTATACCTTCTTCTGGAAGGGTGAGCCAGCTGCGGAGAGAAACAGCATTTATGGAGTTGGCTTTGCCATCCACCAATGCATCCTACACAGGCTAACTGAAATGCCTATTGGGATCAACGAGCGCCTCATGGCGCTTTGAGTCCCACTGAATCACTCACGTCATGCCGTTTTCATCAGTGCATACCCCCAACACTGGATGCAGAAGATGACATCAAGGAGGCCTTTTATGCCGACCTCGACAGAGTGCTAACCTCTATCCCGAGAGAAGACAAGGTTGTGCTCCTTGGCGACTTCAATGCCAGAGTTGGCAGAGATGCTAACATTTGGCAGGGAACCATAGGGAGAAATGGACTGCGCAAGTGTAATCCCAATGACCTACTCCTCCTCAGCAAGTGTGCTGCTCACAGCCTCACTATAACAAATACCTTATTTAGGCAGGCCGACAAGTTCAAGGGATCGTAGCAACACCCACGACCCAAACACTGGCATCTGATTGGCTACATCATTGTCAGAGAAAGAGATCGCCGAGATGTCCTCATCACCCGTGCCATGAGTGGCTCAGATCACCACGACACCAATCATCAACTTGTAAGATCCAAGCTCTCACTTCATGTCGCCCCAAAATGGAGAAGGCAGCAAGCCTCCTGAAGAGGTTTTAACACTAAGCGTCTGGAGGATCCAGCGATAGCACATGCTTTCTGAGAGCAGCTCCAACAGGGGCTTATAAACAAACCAACTGCAAACAACGTGAATCCCGGTGCCGAATGGGATACTCTTACTACTGTTGTAACAAAAACCTGCAGAAAGACCCTTGGCCAGATCAAAAGATTATGCCAGGACTGGTTTGATGAAATAACCCAGCAATCAAGGTACTCATCGATGATAAACGTGCTGCATTTACTGACTGGCAGAACAACCCTCAGACTCAGACCAAAGCTGATACCTTCCGCAAGAAGAAAGCGGCAGGCCAACAGGAACTTCGCAATCTAAAGAACAACTGGCTTTAAAATAAAGCATGTGAAACACAAAAACTTGCAGATCAGCACAAGATGTGCGAATTTTGTATTTCCACTAAAACATTTTATGGGCCAGTCACTCGTGGCGCAGTCCCCCCTCCGCTCATCTGAAGGTAGCCTCATAATTAAAGACAATGAAGGCCTCCTTCAGTGCTGGAAAGAGCACTACCATTCATTGCTAAACCGAAACACCGATGTGGATAAGTATGCACACTTCGGCCTTGAGGTGAATGTACGTAAGACTCAGATTCTCTTTCAACCTGCCCCTGGTTCACACACACCTCCACCATCCACCCAGTTTAACAGTACTGTACTACCATCTCTAATGTTACCCACTTTCGGTATCTCGGCTCCCACCTGTCCACCACCGCAGACATGATGAAGAAATTCAGCATCGGATCAGATGTGCATCTCACACCGTGGGCAGACTCTGAAATCGTGTCTTCAGTTGTAGGGAGCTGAAATTATCCACAAAGTTGCACGTATATCGAGCAGTGGTCCCTGCCCACCCACTACAGGTACTCCTCGACTTATGACCTATTCGACATACAACGACCCAGATATACAACCGCTGCAGTCGTACAAATTTTTTTCTTCAAATTACGTATTTTCAAGTCCCTACGTTAGTGATCGCGCTGTGTACCAACAAAATTTTCGTTTGTAGATGACTCTTTATGGCCAAATCACTCTGTCACCAACACTTCAATGTTCAGGGTGTCACCTCTGCCTCTTTTATCTTCATCAACAATATTTCACAAACATTTTAATGACTTGACGTGTTAAGTGGGAATTTTTCTTCTTTGTTTACAAATACAGTAAAAGAGCTAGAAAGTTGGGTTTTGTGGACAACCAAACACAAGGTACTAAACTAATTAAAATTTTATACCTGTATTCAGAAGGCTTCTACTTTTACAACAACAATAGTATTGATCAGTGGAAAATGTCCACGTGCTGTCTGTAATAAAGGTGTTAACAACAACACAAAAACATGCAATGAGTGTGAAAGGCTGGTACACAAGACGTGTAACGGAGTAGATGGCAGAGTGCAGGATGTTGCTGACTTTATGTGTTGTGTATGTGCAGTTAACTAGAGAAACTCAACATTGTGGATATGTCCCTGGACTGTGTCAATGAGTTCTGTTACCTGGGTGACATGATCACTGTTGGTGGGGGTGCTGAAGCCAGCTCAGTTGTAAGAGTCAGAAATTGCTGCAGGAATTTTAGGGAGCTGCTGCCTTTATTGACAAGTGGACATTTCATCCGAGTGAAAGGAAGAATATGCAGGTACAGTATATATGGCTGGTGTGAGAAGTGTGATGTTGTATGGCAGTGAAACATGGACAGTTAAAGAGGATCACATGAGTAGACTTGAGTGAGCTGAAATGGCAATGGTGAGATGGATGTGTAATGTGACACTGAAGGACAGAAGGCCCTATTCAGAGCTAAGAGGGTGACTGGGCATTGAGAGTACAGTACGGTACTGTATTAGTGAATTCCTACATAGAGGCAGGCTGAGATGGTTTGGACAAATGGAGATAATTGATGAGCCCATAAGGTCAAGAGGTGCGTAAGCCTGAATGTGGAAGGAAGAGAGCAAGGAGTAGGCCAAAAATGACATGAGTAGAGGCTGTAAGAAAACCATTAAGAGTTAGGATCCTCAAAAGAGAGTTTACAATAGCCTGTGCAGCATGGAGAGCTACCATCAGGTAACAGTGGCTAACCCAGACAAGTGTAGAAAATGGCCATAAAACAATGATGACAATGACAGTCCTTCATATTGTAATAAGCAACAAAAAAGTGTAATAAGAAATCTACTGTACTCACTGCTGACTACAATCTCACACAAATATAATGAAGAGCTTCTCTTGTGTTGTGTGCATCTGTTGTGCTCAAATTACTTGATAAGATAGTAAAGATGATGGATCTATATCATCTGACCGGAAGAAGAATGATTGAGGTGTAGTCTGGACTCGGTTGGTACACAACTACACATGAATGTAGCCATTAAAGGATTCAACAGTCTGAGTGCAAATATAGTACGACAACTAATATTTTGAGTGTATTCCCAGTTCGGCGGAAAAGGAAGCCAACTATAGCCAGACTTTCAAGTGATGAAATATGAAAAAAGTAACTAGAAGCACTAAAGACTTGCATAAATGATTGATACATCCAAAGTTCAAAGCTGCTTCAACAACAAATCATTCACTATACAGTATATTAAATCTTATGTGTTTGAAATAATAAAGCATCATAAGAAAATTACTCACTAGTTTTGCTGTACTGTAGTAGAAAAGAGGGATGAATACTCAACAGTGAGAGAAGATCCATCGAGGAATGGATGCAAACTACCATCTGACTGGGGACAATACCTTACCTTTTCTGGCGTGTTATTGAGCGAGTGAGACCAATAACAAGACTCTCTAGCGGGGTACCACACATAGGAGGCACGGCCACTCTGCCTGCCTTCCTCTCCCCGACCAACACCTCCGCTGCCCGTCACATGCCTCAACCTCGCACTCTCACTACTAGATGAGTGTAGTGCCAGTCTTCTGGGTACTGACAAGCTAATATATCCAACACCGAGATGCTGGAGCTCTGGAGTGAGGTACGGGGTGCGACGGGCCTTACGGTGGTGTTTGTTTACAAGGGGCGTGTGTTGCTGTACAAGCTGGTCTACTCTGGGGTTGGGTTTCAGATGGGGACAGCTGCTGGGGCATGACAGTGGAACATGACTTACTGCAGACACCTGCTGCTTGTCTCCCTCTTGTTGTGGGGCGTTGATTGTTGGCGTTGGCTCCTCTTTCCCCACTCCCTCCTGCGTCGTCCCACTGGAGTCCGAGGCATTTTGTTTGTCGTCTTTATCCTGACTAATCACTGTATCAGCATTTAAACTTACAGCATCTTGTTCTACCGAGGAAGAAGTTGGAGACCCTTCTGGTATGGTTGACAGTTGACTGTTTGAGGAGTGTTCCCCTACATCCTCGACTGTTTCTTCCTCTGCTACAGGTGTCAATGAAGCACTTTTCTCCTCAACAACAGCTTTCTCCTAAACAGAAAAAATAAGTCACTAATTGTTTACACTGCTTCAGATAAACCAGTTGTAATTACCTAAGCTACACAATAAATGACCTAACATGCTAGTTCCTGTCCCAAGTAACGTGTTTATGATAAATGAGACTGTAGATACAAGGTGACACACCACTCTATTGTCATGGAATTCATCATTACGCATATAAAGGAATCTCAAAAGGTTCTGCTACTCAGGGATAATTTAATAAACTAATTTTCTGGTAATATAAAGTTGAATGATTAGGAATTTGCTTCTGTTAATTTTATACAGTTATTGCTTGAGTGAAAGTTATAAGTATGATGTCTGAGACTATTATAGATTTTGGCTAAAAGAAGTGGCATAAAATTCCCAACTAAAGAAAGTTACACCGCAACAGATAGTGAACAATGGATGTGCCTCAGCAAGGTGGACCAAAGTGTTGAGGAGGACCCCCAATCAAGACAGCCTTCAAAAATCAACACTGAGGCAACTGCATCCCGGGCTGTGAGCTCGAGTATGATGTGTACCAAAGTCAATGATATAAGCACGAGGGTAAGAATTTCACACAGGAAAATCATGACCATCATCCAAGAATATTTGGGAATGTTTAACGTCTCTGCAAAATGGGTTCCCTGATATCAACACTCAGGATCAACACCAGAGAATATAAATCACCAGCTTCTTCAGCTATACAGTATGTAGCCCATCCAGCCAACTTTTTATCCTGTCTGGTAATGGGAGATGAGACCAGTAGTTCAAAAGTCAACCTTCTATCAGGTTGCTAAAGGGATTCTGTTGACCTACTCACTACCTGCCACATAAGACAAAGATCACCAGTGACTTACTATCAGTGTTAACCTAAAGTAAAAACTGCACATTATTATCTGGAAAAAAACAACAAAGAATGCTCCTCTTCCACAACAATGTACCAGTCAGTCCACTAACCCCATGTTGCACACATGTCTAATCATGACTGTTGTTTTTGAATAACTCACCCACCCTCCCTACAGCCCAGATTTGGCCCGAAGCAACTATGGTCTACTCTGAGGACACTGTATTTAGGATGATGAGGTGGTGAAAGAGGCTATTACAGTGTGATCTAAGAAACACTGGGAAGACTGGTACAGTGGTACACTACAGTATACAGTAGTGATGGTGAAGCATGTTACTCATACAGTATCTCTAACTCACAACTTACTTCATCATAAAATACCTACATCAAAACACTGTACTATAATAGGTTCATTACTCAATAGATCCTTGTACAGGTAGTAGGCAGTTACCAAACAGGGCGGTACTACTGCCTGGGAAGATATTGGAAGCATAATGTGTTGTCTAATGGTAGACCCTGCTGCCATATGGCATCATTAAAATTGTGACCAAGTCCCAGGTTGCTGATCTGACTTTCTGCCTCATTTACACACAATTGCAGGGTCTCAATTGTTTTTTTTTTACTTTGGCAACACAACATACAGTAAGTCCTCCCTTAACGTCGGGGTTACATTCCTAAAAATGTGACGTTATACGAAATAACGTTAAGTGGAACAATTTTCCCTATAAGAAATAGATGAAATACGGAAGTTCCGTTACCCAGCCTCCCTTTGCCCCATGAAATACATTGCATACACAGAAAAATATTGCCATTTCTATAGAAAATAATGCACACATATACAACTACGTACTAAGTTTGTATTGGTACTCAGTGATGGGCGGAGGTGATAGAGCGAGTGTGTGGTGGGTAGTGAAGCAGAGGAGGCGGATGGCGGGGAGTAATGTGGGAGAGGAGGAGGAGGGTGAGTCACTGAGACTCTGCGCCAAGCCAAGAGAGCGTAGCGCTGCCAGACGAGAGCGGGTGATGCACAGTAAAATGTAGTCCGTGACGACACAAAACGACGTAGTATCGGATCACCGGGACGTTAAACAAATTTTTGGTCTCTAAAGTTTAGCGACGTAGTACTGAAACAACGTTAAGCGGGACGACGTAAAGCGAGAACTTCCTGTGCATATATCATTTATTACTACGTATTGATTTTTTTTTTATGGTTCTTTAATATTATTAGTACAGGTTGTACCTCTCTAGTCTGGCAACCTCAGGACCTGACTGGTGCCGGACCATGGAAATTTCCGGACCATGGAAATTCACCCTTTTCCTGGATAGATAGTGACTTGTGCATACACTTGGAAGCACTAGCACCACTTTCACTGCTTCGTGGTCTCTTTGAAGACATATTGAAGGGTTAAATGTTGTACAGTAGGTTCTCAAATTTCGCGAGTATTTAATTCGACGTTTTTTATTTGGACACAAAAAAAAACCACTGCACAATTTAAAATTTCGACGGCGGAAACTGGAATTTCGACGGGTTTGAGCGGCCCGCCAACATTCAGGTGTGCACAATTGTGTAAACAGCGTCATTTCTCTATGTACAAAAGATTCATTATTGTTTATTACTGAATGTATTTTTGATTGAATTAATGTCTATGTGTGCAAAATGAACAATATAATTCATTAATAATACGTATTGTGTGTGGTGAAGTTTATTTACTTGAGATATTTGTTTTTAGCTCATAAAATTCATATAAATTACCCGACCAGAATACAATTTACATTGCTGGAATTCATATAAGATAGTGATTAATTTGAATATAAACAAGCTAAAATTTGCATTAGACATACAAATTTTATATCTAATTTAAGAATTTTATTAGAGAGAGCAAAAATTTTATCTTTTGTGCAAAATATATGACATTTATATTCAAATTATTTGCTGTCTTGCAAGGAATCCATCAATGTAAATTATATTCTCCTAAATATAGTCCGAGGTATTATTTATTACTAACCTAAAAGCCTAGTCCTTTTCCCCAAACATTTTTCTGGGAGGGAGAGAGCCAGCGAGCGTGGGAAGAGGGGGGGGGGGGGGGGGAGTTGAGTCCATTATTTGAACAGACATTAACCGGCAACTGTACTTCTCTTAAATATTAAGTGTGTGTGCATACCATCATAAAATTAAGATGTTATTTTTACTACAAGGTACGTATTGTCGGAAAAAGTGGAGTTTTGGGGGTCGGCCCAGTCTCTATTTCAATTAATCCCATATGTTCTGTTATTTCGTTTACGCGTTTCTCGGTTTACGCGGACGTCCACGGGTTCAATTGACCACATAAATCGAGACTATATACTGTATTTTTATTTAATATTTTTTTCAATTTTTTATTAATTATTATTATTATTATTATTATTATTATTATCATTAGTATTATTATTTCATCTTCACCCCCAGGCCCTGATATGGGTCATTAACCTGTGCCCTGGTGGGCTAATCCCATAAAAAAATAAAAAAATAAATAAAAAAAATAAAGACCTCCCTAAATTGGACTACTGTATCATACACAGTATGGGGCTCAAGGCCATCCAACTTAGAGGGGTCTTACTGCCAACCTTGAAAATCCTAATAAAATTTTATGCATAAAATGTTATTAATGTTAAACACTTTCTCACTCTCAGTTTCTTGTGAGGCCGAGTGTAACTCTTCCACTAAAACTGCCTCTCCCCTTCAACATGTAACCTGCTGCTGTAAGCACACACAGGCACTTCCTATATCAATAAATACACCGACTTCCTCTACAGCGTGTAAGGTGGCCTCTGTCTCAGCCCAGGGCACAATATTACCTTATCATTGCATCTTTTCCTCAGAGCACTGCACATACCTGAAAACAAATCCGGCCATATTGTCAACATTGTGGAAACTGCAGACCATGACCTTGATGTTAGCAAGTGCTGGAAGGAGTGCAAGATTGCAAACTGCATCACCAACATCAATGAAACATTGAAAGAGCCCAAATAAGACACAGTGAATGTTTGTTGGCAAACCCTGTGGCCTGAGTGTGTTAACACTTCCAAGGATTACCGTCCAAATAAAAGGATATCAATGACATTGTGAGTGTTGCATATCACTCGAGTGGTCTAGGGTATGTGAACAAGGTCACAGAAAACATGGAAAACTGACTGATGGGCACAGAGAGAAACTGACAGCAGATGATTGGAACAGTTGGTAAAATGTGCCGAGGAAGACGACGAGAAAGAAATTTTAATATTACGGTAGGGTCGTGATATATCGCGACTTCATGTAACTTTTTTATGTATTGCGGCTACCAAAATTATCGACATTTTCCTATACGGCTAATCCTCGACTTACGACCAAATTTTTTTTCAAATGGCGTGCGTATTTTCTAGACCGAAACGTTTCCGTTCCGTACGAGAGCGTCGCGTGGGCTGGGTCGCCTCGTGGTGTACAGCACCCACACCGTAGAGTGCTTAGTTGGTGTTTGGCTGTCGTTGGTCCCGCAACTGATCGCGCTGTGTACTGACATTATTTTCGTATCTAATTCAATTTAGAATGATTAAAGCGTACAAGTGAGAGTGTTGGTAGTGCTCAGAAGAAAAGGAGACAATCAATTACTTTTTAGACGAAAATGAAGATAATAATGCAGTATAAAAATGGAAAAACTGTAGCAACCATTTCACGCGACCTAGGCTTCTCGCACTCGACCATATCTACTATTTTGAAGGACAAGGAACTTATTCGTGAGGTAGTGAAAGGATCAGCGCCTATAAAGGGAACTATAATAACAAAGAAAAGACAAGGTCCCATTCATGAGATGGAAAAATTACTTGTGATATGGCTGGAAGACCAGATACAGACGCGTGTACCCTTAAGCCTTCTAACCCTACAGGCTAAGGCAAGAAGCCTTTTCGAAAGCCTGAAGGAGCAGGCAGGAGATGAGTGCGAGCAAACCTTCACAGCAAGTCATGGGTGGTTTAACAGATTTAAGAACCGCTACAGCTAGTGCTGACGTTGGTGCTGCCGAAGCTTTTAAGGAGGAGCTAGATTGTGTCATTGTGGAGGGAAATTATTTGCCAGAACAAATATTCAATGTGGATGAAACTGGATTATTATGGAAGCGCATGCCTGAGCGGACATACATCCACAAAGAGGTGAAAACAATGCTGGGATTCAAGGACAGAATTACACTTCTGTTGGGGGGGAATGTTCCTGGTTTCAAGCTAAAGCCCTTCATGATCTATCATTCAGAGAACCCAAGGGCTTTTAAGCATGTCAGCAAGCACACACTGCCAGTATTTTATCGAAGTAACAAGAAAGCCTGGATGACCCTAGTACTGTTTGAAGATTGGTTCATGACTTGTTTCATTCCACGAGCCAAGGAGTATTGTCTGCAACAAGGGATTGCATTCAAGATTTTGTTAATTTTGGATAATGCTCTGGGACACCCACCACACCTGGACGACCTGCACACTGATGTTAATTTAGTCTACATTCTACCTAACACTACCTCTGTCATCCAACCCACGGATCAAGGTGCTATTGTAGCTTTTAAAGCTAATAGCTAGACCCCGACTAATGACTGCTTGGACTTACGACCGTCGGGACTTACGACCGCCACAGTTGTGACCATTTTTTTTTTATCATTTTTTTTTTTCAAATGACACGCATTTTCTATACCAAAACGTTTCCAGTTAATGTAGTCTCCATGTATAATTAGAAAATTATGGGGGTCCCATGTGCATTCAGCTGACTACATTAAAGGCAAGTGCTCAGTCACACTGTATCCATTCCTCATTATTTATTACTTTTACTTTACTGTATTTCATTGTAGATTTTTTATTTACAGTCAACCCTCACTTTACGCGGTCCCACATTCCACGTTTCCACGTTTCCACGGTGCCCTGCCAGAACCCAGGATGCTCACATTCTGCGGTGGGTGTACCCCTTTACATGGGTGAAGTATAATTTTTTTATTTAGCTCATAAAATTCATACAAATTATCCGGCCAGAATATAATTTACATTGCTGGAATTCTTACAATTTGATGATCATTGTGAATATAAACATCATAGATTTTGCAATTAGACATACAAATTTTAGATATAATGTTTACTCTGAGTAAATATGTTATCTTTTGTGCAAAATATATGACATTTATATTCAAAATATTCCTGGTCTTACAAGGAATCCAGCAATGTCAATTATATTATCCTAACTTTAGTCTGATATATTATTTATTACTAAAAAGGTAAACAGTCTGGTATTCCCACACATTCATCTGGTAGGGAGGGACCGGCGACTGACCACCTGGCACTTGGTCACGGTGTGAAGAATATTTTTTTTTTATTAACTGAAGATATTTGTTTTAGCTCATAAAATTCATACAAATTACCCGGCCAGAATATAATTTACATTGCTGGAATTCTTACAATTTGAAGATCATTTTGAATATAAACATCATAGATTTTGCATTAGACATACAAATTTTAGATATAATGTTTACTCTGAGTAAATATGTTATCTTTTATGCAAAATATATGACATTTATATTCAAAATATTCCTGGTCTTACAAGGAATCCAGCAATGTCAATTATATTATCCTAACTTTAGTTTGAGGTATTATTTATTACTATACCTGGTTTTCCCCCCAAAATTTCTCAGAGGGAAGAGCCAGCAGTGTAGTGTGAGAAGAGGGGGAGGGAGTCGAGTCCATTATTTGAATGGACATTAACTTGGCAACTGTATTTCTCTATTTCTCTTAAGTATTAATTGTGTGCATGTACCATCATAAAATTAAGATGTTATTTTTACTAGAACATAGGTATTGTGTTGGAAAAAGTGGAGTTTGGGAGTCAGCTGGTCTCTATTTCATTTAATCCCATATGTTATGTTATACACTTTACGCGTTTCTCACTTTCCGCGGTACCCTGTGGGTTACATTAACCGCGTAAAAAGAGGGTTGACTGTAATTTTTTTTTTTTTTTTTTTTTTTTTATCTATGTCGGACTTACGACCTGGATTTGGGTCCCTAACTCCGTCATAAGTCGGGGTCTAGCAGTATTTACGTACAACCTTCGCTCAGGCTGTTGCTGCTACTGAAGGTGAGAAAACGGTCAGAGTCTTGGAAGGACTACAACATCTTGAAATGTACAAAGAACATAGCTGCAGCATGGGATGAGGCTACAGGTCAGTGCATGAAAGGAATATGGAAGAAAGTCCTGAGAAAGATATGTGAACAGTTTCAGAGGATTTAATGAAGATGAAGCAATTTCTGAGATTAGTAACAAAATAGTGGAGTTGGGTAAACAGCTGCAGTTAGAAATTGATAATGAAGATGTTGGACAGTTGGTTGAAAGTGTAGCAGAAAAGCTAAGTACTGTGGAACTTATCGAACTGGAAGCACAGAAAAATGCAGAGGAAAAATAGAGTCAAAATGTAGAAGAACCTGCACCCCCAAAAATTTTTGGGTGAAACAAATGGAAGAGGCATTTGCTACTACTGTATTAATAAGGGGATGCAAATGTTTGACAGAATGGATCAAAATGTTGAGCGTTTTGCCAAAGTTGACAGAATGATCCAAGATGCACTTGCTTGCTACAGGGAGATTTATAATGAAAAGAAAAAGCAAACTGTGTGGTCTAAATTGGACATCTATTTTAAGAAGTCCCCCACTGCTGTCTCCTCACGCCACACCAGTGCTGCCTCTTCACTCCCTAAAGATACAATACCTTCAACCAGCTAGTTTCCCCTGTACATAAACCTGTCTGAAGAAAGCGACATTGATGACCACCCAGCCCCGTCTCCTCCTCTGCTTCATCCAATTAATATAGTCTCCATGTATACCTGCAAACAGAAAAGTATTGGGGCCCCGTGTGCATTCAGCTGACTACATTACAGGTAAGTGCTCAGTCATACTGTATCCATTCTTCATTATTGACTATTTTTACTGTAAAGTGGTCCCTCGGTTAACGAAATTTCGGTTAATGAATTACCTTCCATTAGAATATTCAATTCAGTTTACGAACAAAAATTCGGTTAACGAAATTCTTACGAAAATGTTTCGACGTGCTTTGGCGTGCTCACCAGCTGGAAGATTAGTCCGCCAATACAGTAATCGGTTCTAGGGCTTACATTTGTTAAAATTGGAGTAAATATCAAGAAGGTTGTACTATTCAATAATTTTCCAAGTTTAATATTAAATTTTTTAGTCATTTTAACACATATTTAATATAATTGCAGTACAGGTTGTACCTCTCTAGTCCGGCATTCTGTGGTCCAGAAACTCCCGTGGTCCAGAACGATTTTAGTTTGTCCAATAGGTAGAGTTTTTTTTTTTTTTTTTTTTTTACTTATCTGAATTATTATTATTATTATTACAGGAGTATTAAATTTTTGGACCTCAGGCCCCAATGTGGGTCAGTGACCTATGCCCGGGTGGGCTAATCCCCGTAAAAAACAACAACAACAAAGCCGCGGGAAATTAAGGTTTGTTTACATCCGGCAGTTCGGCTGCTCTCTCTCTCTCTCTCTCTGCTTGTCTATACAGAGTACAACATTTAACCCTTCAATATATATGAGCAGTAAATAAGTGTTGCTTTCATATTCTTAAGTAGAGTAATGACGATATGTTTTCACATGTGCACACTTACATACGAGCAGTCTCACTGTTTTTTACCATTAATGGTTAGCTACTTATATTGTTCCATTTATTAACATTAAATAACATTACAGGTACTTCAAACAACCATATTAATTTTTTTACATTAATTTTACTACAGCTACAATCACTGGTTTTGTAAGCTTTAACATAAACAATGCCGGCAGAGGTCTCATCTCCTCGTGTTTTAATATTCCACGTATTATTAATAAATTGTATTGTTCCTTTTGCACACACAATCATTAATTCAATAAAAACAAATTCAGAAACATTAATTAAAATATATATGAACAGTAAATAAGTGTTGCTTTCATATTCTTATGACGATATGTTTTCACGTGTGCGCACTTACATACACGATCTCTCTTTTTTCTTTACCATTATCGTTAGCTACTTCTATTGTTCCATTTATAAACAATTAATAACATTACTTAAAACAACCATATTAATTTTACTACAGCTACAACCAAGGTCTTACTTTCTTCAGTTTTATATGTAGAACCAGTCAGTCACTGGTTTTGTAATCAACGAAAACAATGCTGTGTCGTTTCCTCGTGTGTTTTAATATTCTACGTATTAGTAATGAATTGTATTGCTCATTTTGCACACATAGACATTAATTCAATAAAAAAGACATTCAGTAATAAACAATAATGAATCTTTTGTACATAAGAGAAATGACGCTGCTTACACGATTATGCACGTCGTCTGCACGTTGGCAGGCCGTTCAAACCCGTCGAAATTCAAGTTTCCGCCGTCAAAATTTTTATTTATTTGTTTTTGTGTGTGTGTTCCAATAAAATACGTTGAATTAAAAACTCGCGAAATTTGAGAAGCTACTATACGACATTTAACCCTTCAATATGTCTTCAAAGAGACCATGATGCAGAGAAAGTGGTGCTAGTGCTTCCAAGCATAAGCACAAGTCACTATCTATCCAGGAAAAGGGTGAATTTCCATGGTCCGGCACCGGTCAGGTCCCGAGGTACCCGGACTAGAGAGGTACAACCTGTACAGGGAACTAGTTTTTGGTGTGCCCATCAGCCACTTGACTCACCCACCAAGGCCTCAGTTTGTATCTCTGTTCAGTGGAGGAAACATCTTGCTTGTGGGTCTCTTGAACACAGAGTATTTTTACATTTTTACAGTACAATTATTGGTCATTCTGAAATTTATTTTACATATTGACAATATATAGTGCAGTGCAGTGTTCATTTAACGAATATAATCTTGAATTACACCAAGTGAACTTAAAATTTTATGGGTGAAATGGCACCATAGGGTATGGGATGATTTCTCTTCCACACCAATTCCTTCTCTTCTCCCTTCTCCTCCACCCCCACTTCTAATTCCATCATCATCATCATCAACCAGGAGCCTTCTAAATACACACCTCAAAGTAAGTCTACTTTATTGCATTTTCTTTTAACTTTGTATGTAATTTTCGGTGAGCTGGAACCAATTACCCAAAATCCCAATGAAACAAAGGTTTCGGTTAACAAAATTTTTGGTTAATGAATGACCTTCTGGAACGAATTGTGTTCGTTAACCGAGGGACCACTGTACTGTATTTCATTTTAGATTATATAGGTATTATTTTTTTGCATTTCCGACTTACGACCCGGATTTGGGTCCCTAACCCCATCGTAAGTCAGGGAGCAGCTGTACTGTACAGAGATAATTTTTTTTATTTTGCAAAGGAAATCGGTTATGAAATATTTCAAATGTACCGCCATAGCAAACAAATGCGATATTTGCTCACCAGAGGCACCACCGTGGCTGCTCACTCACACATTCACGCTCGCCCGCTCAGTCTTTCTGAGTGAGTGACGAGAAAGCAGCCGACTCTGCTGCAGCTTACGACTTGTAAGGTGAGTGTAAATGGGTTTCTAGTGACGTGTGAAGTGAAGAAAATGGAAAGTTTAATGGAAAAGATTTAATACTGTAAGTAATATTTTTGGTGTTCGTTTATTATGTAGGTGTGGGATTGTCAAGTGAGGGTGGCAGTGTGTCGTCTGCTGCCGAGTCTGGTGTTCCCAGGATGGTGCATCAGCTGCTGAGTCTGGTGTTCCTGAGTCTTGTGTTCCCAAGATGGTGCGTCAGCTGCTGAGTCTTGTGTTCCCAGGATGGTGCATCAGCTGCTGAGTCTAGTGTTCCCAGGATGGTGTGTCAGCTGCTGAGTCTGGTGTTCCTGAGTCTTGTGTTCCCAAGATGGTGCGTCAGCTGCTGAGTCTGGTGTTCCCAGGATGGTGCATCAGCTGCTGAGTCTAGTGTTCCCAGGATGGTGTGTCAGCTGCTGAGTCTAGTGTTCCCGAGTCTGGTGTTCCCAGGATGGTGCGTCAGCTGCTGAGTCTAGTGTTCCTGAGTCTAGTGTTCCTGAGTCTGGTGTTCCTGAGTCTGGTGTTCCTGAGTCTGGTGTTCCTGAGTCTAGTGTTCCCAGAATGGTGCGTCAGCTGCTGAGTCTAGTGTTCCTGAGTCTAGTGTTCCTGAGTCTAGTGTTCCTGAGTCTGGTGTTCCTGAGTCTAGTGTTCCTGAGTCTGGTGTTCCTGAGTCTAGTGTTCCTGAGTCTAGTGTTCCTGAGTCTAGTGTTCCCAGAATGGTGCGTCAGCTGCTGAGTCTAGTGTTCCCAGAATGGTGCGTCAGCTGCTGAGTCTTGTGTTCCTGAGTCTAGTGTTCCCAGAATGGTGCATCAGCTGCTGAGTCTTGTGTTCCTGAGTCTAGTGTTCCTGAGTGTGGTGTTCCTGAGTCTAGTGTTCCTGAGTCTGGTGTTCCCAGAATGGTGATTCAGCTGCTGAGTCTTGTGTTCCTGAGTCTAGTGTTCCTCAGTCTGGTGTTCCTGAGTCTAGTGTTCCTGAGTCTAGTGTTCCTCAGTCTGGTGTTCACAGGATGGTGCCTCAGCTGCTGAGTCTAATGTTCCCAGGATGGTGCGTCAGCTGCTGAGTCTTGTTTTCCTGAGTCTAGTGTTCCTGAGTGTGGTGTTCCTGATCTAGTGTTCCCAGGATGGTGAGTCAGCTGCTGAGTCTTGTTTTCCTGAGTCTAGTGTTCCTGAGTCTAGTGTTCCTGATCTAGTGTTCCCAGGATGGTGCATCAGCTGCTGAATCTAGTGTTCCCAGGATGGTGCGTCAGCTGCTGAGTCTGGTGTTCCTGAGTCTAGTGTTCCTGAGTCTGGTGTTCCCAGGATGGTGCGTCAGCTGCTGAGTCTAGTGTTCCTGAGTCTAGTGTTCCCAGGATGGTGTGTCAGCTGCTGAGTCTAGTGTTCCAGAGTCTGGTGTTCTTGAGTCTAGTGTTCCTGAGACTGGTGTGTCAGCTGCTAAGTCTAGTGTTCCTGAGTCTAGTGTTCCCAGGATGGTGTGTCAGCTGCTGAGTCTAGTGTTCCAGAGTCTGGTGTTCTTGAGTCTAGTGTTCCTGAGACTGGTGTGTCAGCTGCTGAGTCTAGTGTTCCTGAGTCTAGTGTTCCCAGGATGGTGCGTCAGCTGCTGAGTCTAGTGTTCTGGAGTCTGGTGTTTCTGAGTCAAGTGTTCCTGAGTCAAGTGTTCCTGAGTCTGGTGTTCCTGAGTCTAGTGTTCCCGAGTCTGGTGTTCCCAGAATGGTGGGTCAGCTGCTGAGTCTAGTGTTCCCAGAATGGTGTGTCAGCTGCTGAGTTTTGTGTTCCCAGGATGGTGCGTCAGCTGCTGAGTCTTGTGTTCCTGAGTCTGGTGTTGCTGAGTCTGGTGTTCCTGAGTCAGGTGTTCCTGAGTCTGGTGTTCCTGAGTCTGGTGTTCCTGAGTCTGGTGTCCTGAGTACAGTGTTCCTGAGTCTAGTGTTCCTGAGTCTAGTGTTCCTGAGTCTAGTGTTCCTGAGTCTAATGTTCCTGAGTCTGGTGTTCCCGAGTCTTGTGTTCCCGAGTCTAGTGTTCCTGAGTCTAGTGTTCCTGAGTCTGTTGTTCCTGAGTCTAGTGTTCCTGAGTCTAGTGTTCCTGAGTCTGTTGTTCCTGAGTCTGGTGTTCCTGAGTTTAATGTTCCTGAGTCTAGTGTTCCTGAGTCTAGTGTTCCTGAGTCTGTTGTTCCTGAGTCTAGTGTTCCTGAGTCTAGTGTTCCTGAGTCTAGTGTTCCTGAGTCTAGTGTTCCTGAGTCTGTTGTTCCTGAGTCTAGTGTTCCTGAGTCTGGTGTTCCTGAGTCTGGTGTTCCTGAGTCTGGTGTTCCTGAGTCTAGTGTTCCTGAGTCTAGTGTTCCCGAGTCTAGAGTTCCTGAGTCTGTTGTTCCCGAGTCTAGTGTTCCTGAGTCTGTTGTTCCTGAGTCTAGTGTTCCTGAGTCTGTTGTTCCCGAGTCTAGTGTTCCTGAGTCTAGTGTTCCTGAGTTTGTTGTTCCTGAGTCTAGTTTTCCTGAGTCTAGTGTTCCTGAGTCTAGTGTTCCTGAGTCTGTTGTTCCTGAGTCTAGTGTTCCTGAGTCTGTTGTTCCCGAGTCTAGTGTTCCCGAGTCTAGTGTTCCTGAGTCTAGTGTTCCTGAGTCTAGTGTTCCTGAGTCTGTTGTTCCTGAGTCTGTTGTTCCTGAGTCTAGTGTTCCTGAGTCTAGTGTTCCTGAGTCTAGTGTTCCTGAGTCTAGTGTTCCTGAGTCTGGTGTTCCTGAGTCTGGTGTTCCTGAGTCTGGTGTTCCTGAGTCTAGTGTTCCTGAGTCTGTTGTTCCTGAGTCTAGTGTTCCTGAGTCTGTTGTTCCTGAGTCTGGTGTTCCTGAGTCTAGTGTTCCTGAGTCTAGTGTTCATTGGTGCTTTAGTTAATAAGATAATAAACTCGTTAAGTCAGGTTTAGTCACTTTTTTGGGCCTCCAGAACCTAACCCTATTTTCCCCATTGATTATTTGCAATTATATATCACGATTTAGTATACTGTATAGCGAACATCTTTGGACCCTATCTCGCGATATATCCCGACCCTACTGTACAAGAAGGTTGGAGCTTAAATAATTTTGGTGAATTTTTTCAACAAGTGAAGATGGAAACAGATTTCATTGTTGACCACGACCCTTCCATGGAACAGAGACTTAAGAGCATCCGAGATATCAACCAGGTATTGATCTCTTACCAGGAAATGTTTAAGTAACTCAAAGCAGAGAAGAAACAACTACCAATCACCATGCTTTTCAAGAAAGAACCTGTCTGAAGAAAGCGAAATTGATGACCAACCCATCCCTGTCTCCTCCTCTGCTTCATCCAATTAATGTAGTCTCCATGTTTAGATAAAAAATTATTGAGTCCACATGTGCATTCAGCTGATTACATTAAAGGTAAGTGCACAGAAACACTTTATTCATTTTTCATTATTGATTACTTTTACTGTTCTGTATTTCATTTTAAATTTTCTATGTATTATTTTCGCATTTTAGACTTACGACCTGGTCGTCGGTCCCTAACCCCATTGTAAGTCGGGGACTGACTGTATAAATATCACATAGTTTGCACTAGACATAAAATTTTTAGTAATTAACTGACTGCAGGTTTACCCTTAGGACAATTATTTATTTTACTTTTTTCACAATATATATTTAGGATGGTGTGTGCATGTATATGAGTAAAAATAAATGAAGAAAGTTACATATATATTCCCAAAAATATGAGTTAAAAAACTTGTAGACAAATGTACTACACTAGACAAAAATTTCTATATATTGTGCAGACTATGTGATGTTTATGCTCAAATTAATCACTATCTTACAAGGATTCCAGCAATGCAATTTATATTCTGCTAAGTCTAGTCAGCTATATTTTATAAGATAAAAGCTTTAAGCCTAAAACTACCTTCACCCTGGCTGGGAGGGAGGGAGGGAAGTTAAGTGCCCACTCATAATTTTGTCCAGACTAAAGGAGGTGCCAGACCATCAGTTCCTGGATAATCGGTGGTGTACCTGTCGTAGTAGTAGCAGTAGCAGTACTCGTAGTAAAATTTATAGGAGACGGAAAGCAAAACACCGATAACGTTGCCAGAAAGTTTGGAAACAGGATGCATGTGGGAAAAGTGTTTTTGGCGGTAAGATCTCTCACTGAGGAATCCTCCGGTGGGGTCCTGCCAATAAGCAGAGAGACATTAAAACAACTGCAGGAAAAACATCCCCCTGCAAGTGAAGACGAAGGCATCAGGTTCCAGGGTGACTATATCCCACCAAATGCTGTCCTCTTCGAGAAAATAACAGGAGGGATGGTGTGGAAAAAGGCACTGCAAACACAGGGAGGGGCTGGCCTTCAGGCCTGGATGCAAACGGTTGGAGAGTCATCCTCGACATTAACAAGTTTGGTGCCGTAGCAAGTGATCTCTGCACTGCCATCACCGCCCTTGTAAGAAGACTAGCAACCTTGTGCTGCCAACACCTCAATGCTCTGGCGGCTTGCCGCCTCATTCCCCTGGATAAGAATCCAGCATGTAGGCCTATAGGGGTGGGGGAAGTGCTGAGGCGGATCATCGGAAAATGCATAATGGAGGTGGTAAAGGATGTTATCAGGGCAGCAGCAGGGAACCTGCAAGTTTGTGCTGGCCACCAGGCCCGGGGGAGGAGGGGAAGCTGCCATTCACATCATGAGAAAGATATCTGAGCAGCATGATTGTGAGGCAGTACAAGATCAAGTGGGAAGGGTTTGTGGGCCTGTGAGGAATGAGGCTTGTCAACATACAGTCTCACTAAATATTTATTTGACTGCAGTTATTTAGAGTCCCGTCATATCAGTTGGATGCCTGAGACTGTCGATAATTATGGTCTAACTGGGCAGTCACTTCTTCCACAAAAGGGGGAAAAATTATCACCAAAATTGGTGTATATGTACAGTGTGATATTTACAAGTCTAAATACTGAACAGTTAATTAGACTGGACCCGTGAGCTATTACTGGAACCGTTATCGGTGTGGGTCGCGCTGTAACTGAGGTGGCTCTGTGTTAGGCAAGACCAAACTGAGGTGGTCCAGGTGTAGATCTTTACTCAAAGGGCTCCAGTTCAAGACTAACTAAGGGGCTTGGTTTAGCCACGTCCATAGAGAGTAATTCCTGCACTCACCACCAGAGCGATCTATGAGTCAAGCTTTTAGAATGGTTCTCGAAGGAGGAAGTAGTCAACTCCGTGGAATGTCAAGCAAAACTACAGTCAGCGGTGTTTACACAACGTGTATAAACAACTGGCTGGTAAATGATCCCTTTGACCCATGAATCACTCTTAACTGGCAGTGCCATTATCTATATATTACTTAACTAATCATCTAACATCATTGACGCATTGCAAGTGTGAAGCAAAGTATCAAATTACCACAAATGATCATTCTATTCAGTGTTTATGGAAATACCTACTACTGAGAGAGAGAGAGTTGCATCATACTGCGGCACTCGGGCTAGACAAAACATCCGCGGGAAGTTTAATCTTTAGCCAAGCTCTATAACCTACAGCTCATTGAATAAAGAATGTTCTTAAATATACATCCATGGTTATGGTTGTAAGTTATTAATTACTTACTCTAAATTATATAGTATGTAAATCATACTGGTTACACGTGTGTGTGTGTGTGTGTGTGTGTGTGTGAGAGGTGGATGATGAGACAAGCAGGGAACACAGTTAGTGAGCTACTCTGTACTGCACAACACAAGGAATAAAGTGCTCACCGTCACAGACAACGAGGGTGTTGGCTCAGGTGGATCTTGGCTGCCCACACACACCAACATGGCTGACTGTATGAGGCTTGCTTCCTCCCCTTCTGTTGTAAACAAATATGCATTAATAAATATATATATATATATATATATATATATATATATAATATATATATATATATATATATATATATATATATATATACACAAAGCTACTTCTCGATTTATGACCTACTCCACTTACGACCACCCGGACATACGACCGCCTCAGCCGTACCAAAATTTTGTCAAATTACATATTTTCGAGTCCCGACGTTAGTGATTGCGCTGTGTACTGACAAAATTTTTGTTTGTAATTCCCTTTAAAATGGCTGGCAAGCTAAGAAGTGAGAGTTTTGTGGTACTGAGAAGAAAAGAAACACCCATTTTAGATTTTCTATGTGCAGGTTGTACCTGTCTAGTCCGGCAATCTCGGGACCTGACCGGTGCCGGACCATGGAAATTTCCAGACCATGGAAATTCACCCTTTTCCTGGACAGATAGTGACTTGCGCTTACGTTAGCACCACTTTCACTGCTTCGTGGTCTCTTTCAAGACATATTGAAGGGTTAAATGTTGTACAGTAGGTTCTCAAATTTCGCGAGTTTTTAATTCAATGTTTTTTATTGGGACACACAAAAAAACACTACATAATTTAAAATTTTGACGGCGGAAACTCGAATTTCGACGGGTTTGAACGGTCCGCCAACGTTCAGACGAAGTGCACAATCGTGTAAACAGCATCATTTCTCTTACGTACAAAAGATTCATTATTGTTTATTACTGAATGTCTTTTTTGTTGAATTAATGTTGGTGTGCAAAATGAGCAATACAATTCATTAATAATACGTAGAATATTAAAACACAGGAGGAAATGACACAGCATTGTTTTCGTTGATTACAAAACCAGTGACTGAGTGGTTCTACATATAATACAAGAAAGTAAGACCCTGGTTGTAGCTGTAGTAAAATTAATATGGTTGTTTTAAGTAATGTTATTTAATGTTAATAAATAGAACAATAAAAGTAGCAAACCATTAATGTTAAAGAAAAAAAGTGAGACTGCGCGTATGTAAGCGAGTACATGAGAAAAACATATCGTCATTACTGTACATAAGAATATGAAAGCAACACTTATTTACTGTTCATATATGTTTCAATTAATGTTTCTGATTTTTTTATATTGAATTAATGTTTGTGTGTGCAAAATGAACAATACAATTCATTAATAATTCGTGGAATATTAAAACACACGAGGAGACGAGACGGCTGCAAGCATTGTTTTCGCTAATGTTTACAAAATCAGTGACTGATTGGTTCTACATATAAAACAAGAAAATAAGACCCTGTTTGTAGCTGTAGAAAAATTAATGTAAAAATTAATATGGTTGCTTGAAGTAATGTTATTTAATGTTAATAAATGGAACAATATAAGTAGCAAACCATTAATGTTAAAGAAAAAAGTGAGACTGCTCGTATGTAAGTGCGCACATGTAAAAACATATCGTCATTACTCTACATAAGAATATGAAAGCAACACTTATTTACTGTTCATATATATTGAAGGGTTAAATGTTGTACTCTGTACTGTAAAGACAAACAGAGAGAGTCGAACTGCCGGATACAAACAAACCTTAATTTCCTGCGGCTTTGTTGTTTTTTTTTTTTACGGGGATTAGCCCACCCGGGCACAGGTCACTGACCCACATTGGAGCCTGAGGGGCGAAAATGTAATATTCCTGCAATAATAATAATAATAATTCAGATAAGTAAAAAAATAAAATAAAAATAAAAATAGCTGCCTATCTACCTATTGGGCAAACTAAAATCGTTCTGGACCACAGGAGTTTCCGGACCACAGAATGCCGGACTAGAGAGGTACAACCTGTATTATTTTTGCATTTTCGACTTACGACCTGGACTTGGATCCCTAACCCCGTCATAAGTCGGGGAGAGACTGTATATAAAATCCACAAGATTTTCATGTCAGTCCCAGCAGTGTGTA
Organism: Homarus gammarus; assembly: GCA_958450375.1. Taxonomy (NCBI): domain Eukaryota; kingdom Metazoa; phylum Arthropoda; class Malacostraca; order Decapoda; family Nephropidae; genus Homarus; species Homarus gammarus. Next base: position 1,384,079 of record CAUDMG010001741.1, on the reverse strand, counting down.
AAATATGTATATAAATAGCTATATACACATGTATAACAACATTATGTATGCATAAGACAATATAATAATTATGAAATTTTAAATACTGTAAACATAAACATGAAATAACACTGTGTAGACATTAGGTCCACGCAGTGTTAATTAGTTGTGGTAGTGACAATGCAAAGACAATACCTCTGAAACATCAGCTGACTTGGTGCACAGGATGTAAACAATCCCTGTATTGGACAGTTCCTAGTGAACATGCCCGGTACCAATAAGTATTGTAATGATTATATTGTAGGTACCTACACTTATAATTAAATGATTTTGTATTAAATTAGGTATATTTTATTAATAATACCAACAAATGTTTGATAGTAGGTCCATAAGTGATAGTGAGCTGTGGTAGTGAGAAACATAATAGCATATAGCTTGTGAGTTGTTTTTCCCAGTACAGTAGGCTATTAATCTGCAATTTTTTTTCTCCAAAATACACCTTGCTAATCATATGGTGCATCTTATGACCTGGGAAATATAGTGCTCTGTAGTGTCCTGTAGTGTTGACTCCTTTTGATCCCTGCAACAACATAAGATATATTATATTTATTTTCCATGGAAATCCGTAAGTTGTAATTTCCAAAGGACACAAGTTTTAAAACTGTGAGCTTTAAGGGAAAACTGTAATTGACCTACTGTAGGGTGAGGCAAGGTGGTGTGAGGCAGGGTGGTGATGTAGTGTGAGGCAGGGTGGTGATGTAGTGTGAGGCAGGGCAGTGATGTAGTGTGAGGCAGGGTGGTGGTGTAGTGTGAGGCAGGGTGGTGATGTGGTGTGAGGCAGGGCGATGATGTAGTGTGAGGCAGGGTGGTGATGTAGGATGAGGCAGGGTGGTGATGTAGTGTGAGGCAGGGCAGTGATGTAGTGTGAGGCAGGGCGATGATGTAGTGTGAGGCAGGGCAGTGATGTAGTGTGAGGCAGGGCGATGATGTAGTGTGAGGCAGGGTGGTGGTGTAGGGTGAGGCAGGGTGGTGGTGTAGGGTGAGGCAGGGTGGTGGTGTAGGGTGAGGCAGGGTGGTGGTGTACTGTAGTGTGAGGCAGGGTGGTGATGTAGTGTGAGGCAGGGCGATGATGTAGTGTGAGGCAGGGTGGTGGTGTAGGGTGAGGCAGGGTGGTGATGCAGTGTGAGGCAGGGTGGTGGTGTACAGTAGTGTGAGGCAGGGTGGTGATGTAGTGTGAGGCAGGGCAGTGATGTAGTGTGAGACAGGGCGGTGATGTAGTGTGAGGCAGGGTGGTGGTGTACAGTAGTGTGAGGCAGTGTGGTGGTGTAGGGTGAGGCAGGGTGGTGATGTAATGTGAGGCAGGGTGGTGGTGTAGTGTGAGGCAGGGTGGTGGTGTAGTGTGAGGCAGGGTGGTGGTGTAGTGTGAGCCAGGGTGGTGATGTAGAGTGAGGCAGGGTGGTGGTTTAGTGTGAGGCAGGGTGGTGATGTAGTATGAGGCAGGGTGGTGATGTAGTGTGAGGCAGGGTGGTGATGCAGTGTGAGGCAGGGTGGTGATGCAGTGTGAGGCAGGGTGGTGGTGTACAGTAGTGTGAGGCAGGGTGGTGATGTAGTGTGAGGCAGGGCAGTGATGTAGTGTGAGACAGGGCGGTGATGTAGTGTGAGGCAGGGCAGTGATGTAGTGTGAGGCAGGGCGATGATGTAGTGTGAGGCAGGGTGGTGGTGTAGGGTGAGGCAGGGCAGTGATGTAGTGTGAGGCAGGGTGGTGATGTAATGTGAGGCAGGGTGGTGGTGTAGTGTGAGGCAGGGTGGTGATGTAGTGTGAGGCAGGGTGGTGATGTAGTGTGAGGCAGGGTGGTGGTGTAGTGTGAGGCAGGGTGGTGGTGTAGTGTGAGGCAGGGTGGTGATGTAGTGTGAGGCAGGGTGGTGATGTAGTGAGGCAGGGTGGTGGTTTAGTGTGAGGCAGGGTAGTGATGTAATGTGAGGCAGGGTGGTGGTGTAGTGTGAGACAAGGTGGTGGTGTAGTGTGAGGCAAGGTGGTGATGCAGTGTGAGGCAGGGTGGTGGTGTAGTGTGAGGCAGGGTGGTGGTGTAGTGTGAGGCAGGGTGGTGGTGTAGTGTGAGGCAGGGTGGTGATGCAGTGTGAGGCAGGGTGGTGGTGCAGTGTGAGGCAGGGTGGTGGTGTAATGTGAGGCAGGGTGGTGGTGTAGTGTGAGGCAGGGCGGTGATGCAGTGTGAGGTAGGGTGGTGATGTAGAGTGAGGTAGGGTGGTGGTTTAGTGTGAGGCAGGGTGGTGATGTAGTGTGAGGCAGGGTGGTGATGTAGTGTGAGGCAGGGTGGTGATGTAGTGTGAGGCAGGGTGGTGGTTAGTGTGAGGCAGGGTGGTGGTTTAGTGTGAGGCAGGGTGGTGGTTTAGTGTGAGGCAGGGTGGTGGTTTAGTGTGAGGCAGGGTGGTGGTTTAGTGTGAGGCAGGGTGGCAGTGTAGTGTGAGGCAGGGTGGCGGTGTAGTGTGAGGCAGGGTGGCGGTGTAGTGTGAGGCAGGGTGGCGGTGTAGTGTGAGGCAGGGTGGCGGTGTAGTGTGAGGCAGGGTGGCGATGTAGTGTGAGGCAGGGTGGCGATGTAGTGTGAGGCAGGGTGGCGGTGTAGTGTGAGGCAGGGTGGCGGTGTAGTGTGAGGCAGGGTGGCGGTGTAGTGTGAGGCAGGGTGGCGATGTAGTGTGAGGCAGGGTGGTGATGTAGTGTGAGACAGGGTAATGATGTAGTGTGAGGCACGGTGGTGATGTAGTGTGAGGCAGGGTGGTGATGTAATGTGAGGCAGGGTGGTGATGTAATGTGAGGCAGGGTGGTGATGTAGTGTGAGGCAGGGTGGTGATGTAGTGTGAGGCAGTGTGGTGATGCAATGTGAGGCAGGGTGGTGATGTAGTGTGAGGCAGGGTGGCGGTGTAGTGTGAGCCAGGGTGGTGATGTAGTGTGAGGCAGGGTGGTGGTGTAGTGTGAGGCAGTGTGGTGATGCAATGTGAGGCAGGGTGGTGATGTAGTGTGAGGCAGGGTGGTGATGTAGTGTGAGGCAGGGTGGTGATGTAGTGTGAGGCAGGGTGGTGATGTAGTGTGAGGCAGGGTAGTGATGCAGTGTGGTGATGTAGTGTGAGGCAGGGTAGTGATGCAGTGTGAAGCAGGGTGATGGTGTAGGGTGAGGCAGGGTGGTGGTGTAGTGTGAGGCAGGGTGGTGGTGTAGTGTGAGGCAGGATGGTGGTGTAGTGTGAGGCAGGGTGGTGATGTAGTGTGAGGCAGGGTGGTGATGTAGTGTGAGGCAGGGTGATGATGTAGTGTGAAACAGTGTGGTGATGCAGTGTGAGGCAGGGTGGTAATGTAGTGTGAGGCAGGGCGGTGATGTAGTGTGAGGCAGGGTGGCGGTGTAGTGTGAAGCAGGGTGGTGATGTAGTGTGAGTCAGGGTGGCAGTGTAGTGTGAGGCAGGGTGGTGATGTAGTGTGAGGCAGGGTGGCAGTGTAGTGTGAGACAGGGTGGTGATGTAGTGTGAGGCAGTGTGGTGATGTAGTGTGAGGCAGGGTGGTGAGGCAGGGTGGTGATGCAGTGTGAGGCAGGGTGGTGATGCAGTGTGAGGCAGTGTGGTGATGCAGTGAGGCAGTGTGGTGATGCAGTGTGAGGCAGGGTGGTGATGTAGTGTGAGGCAGGGTGGTGATGTAGTGTGAGGCAGGGTGGTGGTGTACAGTAGTGTGAGGCAGTGTGGTGGTGTAGGGTGAGGCAGGGTGGTGATGTAATGTGAGGCAGGGTGGTGGTGTAGTGTGAGGCAGGGTGGTGGTGTAGTGTGAGGCAGGGTGGTGGTGTAGTGTGAGCCAGGGTGGTGATGTAGAGTGAGGCAGGGTGGTGGTTTAGTGTGAGGCAGGGTGGTGATGTAGTATGAGGCAGGGTGGTGATGTAGTGTGAGGCAGGGTGGTGATGCAGTGTGAGGCAGGGTGGTGATGCAGTGTGAGGCAGGGTGGTGGTGTACAGTAGTGTGAGGCAGGGTGGTGATGTAGTGTGAGGCAGGGCAGTGATGTAGTGTGAGACAGGGCGGTGATGTAGTGTGAGGCAGGGCAGTGATGTAGTGTGAGGCAGGGCGATGATGTAGTGTGAGGCAGGGTGGTGGTGTAGGGTGAGGCAGGGCAGTGATGTAGTGTGAGGCAGGGTGGTGATGTAGTGTGAGGCAGGGTGGTGGTGTAGTGTGAGGCAGGGTGGTGGTGTAGAGTGAGGCAGGGTGGTGGTTTAGTGTGAGGCAGGGTGGTGATGTAGTGTGAGGCAGGGTGGTGATGTAGTGTGAGGCAGGGTGGTGGTGTAGTGTGAGGCAGGGTGGTGGTGTAGTGTGAGGCAGGGTGGTGATGTAGTGTGAGGCAGGGTGGTGATGTAGTGTGAGGCAGGGTGGTGATGTAGTGAGGCAGGGTGGTGGTTTAGTGTGAGGCAGGGTAGTGATGTAATGTGAGGCAGGGTGGTGGTGTAGTGTGAGACAAGGTGGTGGTGTAGTGTGAGGCAAGGTGGTGATGCAGTGTGAGGCAGGGTGGTGGTGTAGTGTGAGGCAGGGTGGTGGTGTAGTGTGAGGCAGGGTGGTGGTGCAGTGTGAGGCAGGGTGGTGGTGTAATGTGAGGCAGGGTGGTGGTGTAGTGTGAGGCAGGGCGGTGATGCAGTGTGAGGTAGGGTGGTGATGTAGAGTGAGGTAGGGTGGTGGTTTAGTGTGAGGCAGGGTGGTGATGTAGTGTGAGGCAGGGTGGTGATGTAGTGTGAGGCAGGGTGGTGATGTAGTGTGAGGCAGGGTGGTGGTTTAGTGTGAGGCAGGGTGGTGGTTTAGTGTGAGGCAGGGTGGTGGTTTAGTGTGAGGCAGGGTGGTGGTTTAGTGTGAGGCAGGGTGGTGGTTTAGTGTGAGGCAGGGTGGTGATGAAGTGTGAGGCAGGGTGGTGATGTAGTGTGAGGCAGGGTGGTGGTTTAGTGTGAGGCAGGGTGGTGGTTTAGTGTGAGGCAGGGTGGCGGTTTAGTGTGAGGCAGGGTGGCGGTGTAGTGTGAGGCAGGGTGGCGGTGTAGTGTGAGGCAGGGTGGCGGTGTAGTGTGAGGCAGGGTGGCGATGTAGTGTGAGGCAGGGTGGCGATGTAGTGTGAGACAGGGTAATGATGTAGTGTGAGGCACGGTGGTGATGTAGTGTGAGGCACGGTGGTGATGTAGTGTGAGGCAGGGTGGTGATGTAGTGTGAGGCAGGGTGGTGATGTAGTGTGAGGCAGGGTGGTGATGTAGTGTGAGGCAGGGTGGTGATGTAGTGTGAGGCAGGGTGGTGATGTAGTGTGAGGCAGGGTGGTGATGTAGTGTGAGGCAGTGTGGTGATGCAATGTGAGGCAGGGTGGTGATGTAGTGTGAGGCAGGGTGGCGGTGTAGTGTGAGCCAGGGTGGTGATGTAGTGTGAGGCAGGGTGGTGGTGTAGTGTGAGGCAGGGTGGTGATGTAGTGTGAGGCAGGGTGGTGATGTAGTGTGAGGCAGGGTGGTGATGTAGTGTGAGGCAGGGTGGTGATGTAGTGTGAGGCAGGGTGGTGATGTAGTGTGAGGCAGGGTAGTGATGCAGTGTGGTGATGTAGTGTGAGGCAGGGTAGTGATGCAGTGTGAAGCAGGGTGATGGTGTAGGGTGAGGCAGGGTGGTGGTGTAGTGTGAGGCAGGGTGGTGGTGTAGTGTGAGGCAGGGTGGTGGTGTAGTGTGAGGCAGGGTGGTGATGTAGTGTGAGGCAGGGTGGTGATGTAGTGTGAGGCAGGGTGATGATGTAGTGTGAAACAGTGTGGTGATGCAGTGTGAGGCAGGGTGGTAATGTAGTGTGAGGCAGGGCGGTGATGTAGTGTGAGGCAGGGTGGCGGTGTAGTGTGAAGCAGGGTGGTGATGTAGTGTGAGTCAGGGTGGCAGTGTAGTGTGAGGCAGGGTGGTGATGTAGTGTGAGGCAGGGTGGCAGTGTAGTGTGAGACAGGGTGGTGATGTAGTGTGAGGCAGTGTGGTGATGTAGTGTGAGGCAGGGTGGTGAGGCAGGGTGGTGAGGCAGTGTGAGGCAGGGTGGTGATGCAGTGTGAGGCAGTGTGGTGATGCAGTGAGGCAGTGTGGTGATGCAGTGTGAGGCAGGGTGGTGATGTAGTGTGAGGCAGGGTGGTGATGTAGTGTGAGGCAGGGTGGTGATGTAGTGTGAGGCAGGGTGGCGATGTAGTGTGAGGCAGGGTGGTGATGCAGTGTGAGGCAGGGTGGTGATGCAGTGTGAGGCAGGGTGGTGATGTAGTGTGAGGCAGGGTGGTGATGTAGTGTGAGGCAGGGTGGTGATGTAGTGTGAGGCAGGGTGGTGATGTAGTGTGAGGCAGGGTGGTGATGCAGTGTGAGGCAGGGTGGTGATGTAGTGTGAGGCAGGGTGGTGATGTAGTGTGAGGCAGGGTGGTGATGTAGTGTGAGGCAGGGTGGTGATGTAGTGTGAGGCAGGGTGGTGATGTAGTGTGAGGCAGGGTGGTGATGCAGTGTGAGGCAGGGTGGTGATGTAGTGTGAGGCAGGGTGGTGATGCAGTGTGAGGCAAGGTGGTGATGTAGTGTGAGGCAGGGTGGTGATGTAGTGTGAGGCAGAGCAGTGATGCAGTGTGAGGCAGGGCGATGATGTAGTGTGAGGCAGGGTGGTGGTGTAGTGTGAGGCAGTGTGGTGTAGTGTGAGGCAGGGTAGTGATGTAGTGTGAGGCAGTGTGGTGATGTAATGTGAGGCAGTATGTGTTGCTGCAAAAAGTGTGTTAGTACAGGAAGAGTGTGTTAGTGCAGGAAGAGTGTGTTAGTACAGGAAGAGTGTGTTAGTGCAGGAAGAGTGTGTTAGTGCAGGAAGAGTGTGTTAGTGCAGGAAGAGTGTGTTAGTGCAGGAAGAGTGTGTTAGTACAGGAAGAGTGTGTTAGTACAGGAAGAGTGTGTTAGTGCAGGAAGAGTGTGTTAGTGCAGGAAGAGTGTGTTAGTGCAGGAAGAGTGTGTTAGTACAGGAAGAGTGTGTTAGTACAGGAAGAGTGTGTTAGTACAGGAAGAGTGTGTTAGTACAGGAAGAGTGTGTTAGTGTAGGAAGAGTGTGTTAGTACAGGAAGAGTGTGTTAGTGCAGGAAGAGTGTGTTAGTACAGGAAGAGTGTGTTAGTACAGGAAGAGTGTGTTAGTACAGGAAGAGTGTGTTAGTACAGGAAGAGTGTGTTAGTGCAGGAAGAGTGTGTTAGTACAGGAAGAGTGTGTTAGTGCAGGAAGAGTGTGTTAGTACAGGAAGAGTGTGTTAGTGTAGGAAGAGTGTGTTAGTGCAGGAAGAGTGTGTTAGTACAGAGAGAGTGTGTTAGTGCAGGAAGAGTGTGTTAGTGCAGGAAGAGTGTGTTAGTACAGGAAGAGTGTGTTAGTGCAGGAAGAGTGTGTTAGTACAGGAAGAGTGTGTTAGTACAGGAAGAGTGTGTTAGTACAGGAAGAGTGTGTTAGTGCAGGAAGAGTGTGTTAGTACAGGAAAAGTGTGTTAGTACAGGAAGAGTGTGTTAGTGCAGGAAGAGTGTGTTAGTACAGGAAGAGTGTGTTAGTACAGGAAGAGTGTGTTAGTGCAGGAAGAGTGTGTTAGTACAGGAAGAGTGTGTTAGTGCAGGAAGAGTGTGTTAGTACAGGAAGAGTGTGTTAGTACAGGAAGAGTGTGTTAGTGCAGGAAGAGTGTGTTAGTACAGGAAGAGTGTGTTAGTACAGGAAGAGTGTGTTAGTGCAGGAAGAGTGTGTTAGTGCAGGAAGAGTGTGTTAGTGCAGGAAGAGTGTGTTAGTGCAGGAAGAGTGTGTCAGTACAGGAAGAGTGTGTTAGTGCAGGAAGAGTGTGTTAGTACAGGAAGAGTGTGTCAGTGCAGGAAGAGTGTGTTAGTGCAGGAAGAGTGTGTTAGTGCAGGAAGAGTGTGTTAGTGCAGGAAGAGTGTGTTAGTGCAGGAAGAGTGTGTTAGTACAGGAAGAGTGTGGTGCTGCAGGATGAGTGTGTTAGTACAGGAAGAGTGAGTTAGTGCAGGAAGAGTGTGTTAGTACAGGAAGAGTGTGTTAGTACAGGAAGTGTGTGTTAGTACAGGAAGAGTGTGTTAGTGCAGGAAGAGTGTGTTAGTACAGGAAGAGTGTGTTAGTACAGGAAGAGTGTGTTAGTGCAGGAAGAGTGTGTTAGTACAGGAAGAGTGTGTTAGTACAGGAAGAGTGTGTTAGTACAGGAAGAGTGTGTTAGTGCAGGAAGAGTGTGTTAGTACAGGAAAAGTGTGTTAGTACAGGAAGAGTGTGTTAGTACAGGAAGAGTGTGTTAGTACAGGAAGAGTGTGTTAGTACAGGAAGAGTGTGTTAGTGCAGGAAGAGTGTGTTAGTGCAGGAAGAGTGTGTTAGTGCAGGAAGAGTGTGTTAGTGCAGGAAGAGTGTGTTAGTGCAGGAAGAGTGTGTTAGTGCAGGAAGAGTGTGTTAGTGCAGGAAGAGTGTGTTAGTGCAGGAAGAGTGTGTTAGTGCAGGAAGAGTGTGTTAGTACAGGAAGAGTGTGTTAGTACAGGAAGAGTGTGTTAGTACAGGAAGAGTGTGTTAGTACAGGAAGAGTGTGGTGCTGCAGGATGGTGCTGCAGGATGAGTGTGGTGCTGCAGGATGAGTGTGGTGCTGCTGGGTGGTGCTGCAAGGTTGTGCTGCAGGGTGGTGCAGCACTACATAACACTTACTGGATGCTTTCAAGGCAGCATGTACGTCAAGGACCTCAGTACAGAGACCAGCAGCCAGCAGGAGACACAGGATAAGGAAGATGGGCACACTTCCTGCCGCCCACAGTCCTGCAATAGAACCACAGTGTGAGTCTGTAGCCAAGTCTACTATCCAACACTAACTAATTTTCAGGGTATCTGTACCGGAGAAATTTTCTTGGAATTTCCGGAAAATATGCCCCTCGGAAAATCATTCCCAGAGCCGGAATTTTCCGGAGAATTCTAGCTTTGGTAATGATTTTCCGAGCAAATTTCAATTCTGGCTATGAGGTACAGTAGTCGGTAGGCAGCTACCAAACAGGGAGGTACTACAGCCTGGGAAGATATTGGAGGCATATTGTGTTGTCTAATAGTAGACCCTGCTGCCATATAGCATCACGAAAATCATGACCAAGTCCCAGGTTGGTGATCTGACTTTCTGCCTCATTTACACACAATTGCAGGGTCTCAATTGTCTCTCTTACTATTGACAACACAAGACAAATAACTGTACTCACTCTTGATCTGTTCTATTTTTTCTACTCTTTTATTCTGTTTATGATGTCAGATTATCAGTTGACAATACAGTGGTCCCTCGGTTAACGAGCACAATCCGTTCTAGCAGGTTGCTCATTAACCGAAAAAATCGCTAACCGAAACCATTGTTTCAATGGTTTTTTGGGTAATTGGTTCCAGCTCACCGAAAATTGCCTAAATTCAACAAAAAAGGTAGAAAAGTACACTTACTTTGAGGTGTGTATGTAGAAGGCTCCTGGATGATGATGATGATGGGAATTAGAATGATGGTTGGAGGAGAAAGAAGAAGAGAAGGCATTGGGGTGGAAGAGAAGTCACCCCTTGGTGCCATTTCACCCATAAAATTTTAGTTCACTTGGTGTAATTCAAGATTATTTTCTTTAAATCAACACTGCACTGCATTATATATTGTCAATATGTAAAATAAATTTCAAAATGACCAATAATTTGCTTGCAAACACAGAAAAAAGCATTTAGTTGAAGAGAGTCTCAAGAAAGATGTTACCTCCACTGAAAAGACAGAGAGACTGGCACCTGTATGGTGTGTTGACAGGCTGGATGGCACGCATAAAACTAGCTTCCTTACCTACAATTATGTTCAATAATTGTTAAATTGACTAAAAAATTTAATATTAAACTTTTAAAATTAATGAATAGTATAAACTTCTTGATATTTACTAAAATGGTAAGGAATATAAGCCCTAGAACCGATTACTGTATTGGCGGACTAATACTACAGCTGGTGGACCGCCAAATGCAAGTGAAAGCATGTTGAGGTCGGCTCGTAAGAAACTCGTTAATCGAGGGATTGCTCGTTAACTGAAGTGAAGAATCTTATGGAAGGTAACTCGTTAACCGAGGCGCTCATTAACAGAAGGACCACTGTAATATTGAAGCAGGGCCTTCTCGGATGGGTCCCACTGGTTGGGAAGGTTGTGGACCTCAGGGCCGACCTGATCATCATCAAACTACTGGAGCCTCAACTGACGTCACCATGGTTGCTGGAGGATCAGCTTTTTTCACATTTCATTTTTCCAACATTTGTGGCCTGAGATCCAATTTTCCTTCTGTAGAGCACCATCTACAGGTTGTACCTCTCTAGTCTGGCAACCTCAGGACCTGACCGGTGCCGGACCATGGAAATTCACCCTTTTCCTGGATAGATAGTGACTTGTGCTTACGATTGAAAGCACTAGCACCACTTTCACTGCTTCATGGTCTCTTTGAAGACATATTGAAGGGTTAAATGTTGTACAGTAGGTTCTTAAATTTTGCGAGTTTTTAATTTGACATTTTTTATTTGGACACAAGAAAATACATTACACAATTTAAAATTTCTACGGCGGAAACTCAAATTTTGACGGGTTTGAGCGGCTCGCCAACATTCAGACATGCACAAATCATGTAAACAGCGTCATTTCTCTTGTGTACAAAAGATTCATTATTGTTTAGTACTAAATGTCTTTTTGATTGAATTAATGTTTATGTGTGCAAAATGAACAATACACTTCATTAATAATACATAGAATATTAAAACACACGAGGAGATGAGACTGCATTGTTTTCGTTAATGTTTACAAAACCAGTGACTGACTGGTTCTACATATAAAACTGAAGAAAATAAGAACCTGGTTGTAGCTGTAGTAAAATTAATGTAAAAAAATTAATATTGTTGTTTTAAGTACAGTGAGTTCTGCTATAACGCGTGTTTTGATAATGCGAATTTGCTCTAACGCGATGTATGAATTAGGAACGATATTTGTATAACGCGAACGCTTGTTTGCTATAACGCGATGTTTGCTTACTATTTCTCCAATTTTGTGGTACTAATTGTGAATATGGTAAAGAAGAATATCTCCAAGAAGCGTTCTGGTGATAGAATTCCTGGTGATGATCGTAAAAGAAAGGATATAACACTTGAAGAGAAGCTCGATGTCATCAACCTCAAAATCACCCTTCTCTCCCATCAAGTTACATTCATATTTTTTCAAGGTAGTGTTACATTTACTGTATGATTTCATTATTAAATATGAATGTAACATTTATTTAGACTGTGGTATCCTTTGTGTTAGGCTAACTACTAAATTTTTTCGATTTGGAGTAATCTGCACCTAAAGCCCTATTTTCTCCCTAAGCCCTGTTATTTCTATTACGCGATTTTCTATAACACGATATTTTACATGAACACAATTATCGCGTTATAGCAGAACTACCTGTAATGTTATTTAATGTTAATAAATGGAACAATGAAAGTAGCAAACCATTAATGTTAAAGAAAGAAAACGTGAGACTGCGCATATCTAAGTGAGCACATGTGAAAACATCTCGTCATTACTCTACATAAGAATATGAAAGCAACACTTATTTACTGCTCATATATATTTTAATTAATGTTTCTGAATTTAAAATAAAAATTCTACCCACCAGTGGTGGTAAAGTTCAAAACATAAGGACAGCCAATGTTGTTGTGTGTGTTTTTACTCGGATGACAAAGTTGCCAAGTCATCAGGTTCAACTCTAGCTGAAGTTGTAGAACATAAAAACATTTTCTGTGTTGTTTTTAGTTTTTATTTAACTTTATCTGTGTTATTTTCGTTGATTTACAGTATTACCCCGCCTAACACGGTTTCACTTAGCGCGTTTTACCATGTACGCGGTGCCTCGCCAGAGCTGAACTTTCACTTAACGCGGGTTTTTTCCACATATACGCGGTGAGTGTCCGACTCGAGAGCTATTTTTAGACTCGCCCCACCCCCCACCCGCCACCCTGCCTGACTGCCTGTTTTAGCTCATAAAATTCATACAAATTACCCAGCCAGAATATAATTTACATTGCAGGAATTCTTATAATTTGATGATCATTTTGAATATAAACATCATAGACTTTGCATGAGACATACAAATTTTAGATGTAATGTTTACTCTTGAGTAAATATGTTATCTTTTGTGCAAAATATATGACATTTATATTCAAAATATTCCTGGTCTTACAAGGAATCCAGCAATGTCAATTATATTATCCTAACTTTAATCTGAGGTATTATTTAATACCAAATGTTAAAAACTCTTGAAGGGAGGATTGGTGGGGGGTGGGGGGCAGGGGGTGGGGGGTGGGGGGGAGGGTTGGGACTGACGGCGCGGTTGGAAGAGGTGGGGGAGGCAAGGTGGGGTACTTTGATTGACAGATAGTGTTGTGAAGAATATTTTTTTTTTTTATAAACTGAAGATATTTGTTTTAGCTCATGAAATTCATACAAATTACCCGGCCAGAATATAATTTACATTGCTGGAATTCTTACAATTTGGTGATCATTTTGAATACAGTTGGTCCTCTTATTACGCGGTCCCACAATCCGCGTTTCACCGTTAACGCGGTGCCTTGCCAGAACCTAACATCCTTACATTCCGCGGTCGTTTACGCCATTGCGCGGAGAATGTCCGGCGCGACGCTATTTTTAGATTTGCCCCACGCATCACCCGCCCGCCTGCCTGCCTCTCCCTCCTCCTCCCTCCGCTTGGCAAGCGGCGCGGTAAGGTTGCGCAGTGTGTGTCTTTGTTGCGTTATCACTGACGTCATATGACGTATCAGACCTGTGATTGGCCATGCATCCCTACCCCCCTCTGCCGCTAGCTGTAATTGGCTTAAAGTATTATGACGTGTCCATCCGGGGGAGGGAGGGAGGGAGGAGAGACGACGCTTGACCTAGCCGCGGCAGTTTCATCCCTCAAGGCCACTCCGTGTAAACGCGCATCCATTGTTCTGTAAAATGGCTTCCGCCGGACCACCACCCCCAGAGAAAAACCTTTCCTTACCTGGACCCAGCGGCACTAAACCAAAGAAGACACGACGTTCCTTAAGCTACGGGGTGAAGTATACCATCATCCAAGAGTTGGAGAAAGGAACAAGGCAGGTTGATTTGGCGCACCAGCATGGCGTGAACGAATCTACGATCCGGACTATAAAGAAGGATTCAACCAAGATAAAGGAGCACATGAAGATCACAATGTCTACAGGTGCTTCTATGATCAAGTATTTTCACAACCAGGTGCTTCTCAAGACAGAAAAATTACTTGTGAGGTACTTGGTGCGTCAGGCGCGACGGAACATGGCGGTCGACACGCGCTCTGTGAAGGACTACGCACGTGAACTGTACATCGCAGTGGCACGAAAGATGGGAATTACAGAGCCCAAACCCTTTAATGCTTCCTCTGGGTGGTTACAGAGGTTTAAGATCCGGAACAACATCACCAATATAAACATTGGTGGTGAAGAAGCGAGTGCTGATCGTGCTGCGGCTCGGGAATTTCCTCCGTTTTTACGTGAGATTGTGGAGGAAGGACAGTACAGTGACGACCAGGTGTTTAACATGGATGAATCTGGTCTTTTCTGGAGAAAACTACCTTCCAAGTCCTACATTGTGAAGAATGCCAGCAGGATTCGGGGCCGGAAAATGCAGAAGGAACGCATCACCGTCCTGTTTACCACCAATGCCTCCGGTACCTGTAAGCTCAAATTATCGGTGATCCACACAGCCCGCAGGCCGCACGCCTACAAGAGCATCGACATGACTAAGCTAAATGTCCACTGGCTGACAGCACGTAAGGCATGGATGTTCTCTACACTGTCCCTCTCCTGGTTTGATGACTGTTTTGTTCCCGATGTAAAGAAATTCTGTGAGCAACAGAATGTCCCAATTAATATTTTGTTGCTGCTGGACAACGCACCAGGACACTCGCCCCTACTGTTAGATCGTCACCCCAACGTAAAAGTAGTCTTCCTTCCTCCCAACACTACGTCTTTAATCCAGCCCATGGACCAGAAATTGATTTGCAATGTGAAAGCTGCATTCTCAAGAAAAAAATTCCAGCTCCTGAACGACTACACCAACACCAGGGAAGAGTTGCGTGACCTGAGTGACACCACCACCGATAGCAAGAGCGACGAAGATGAGGAACAACGGTTAGAACAGCAAAAAATACTCTTCAAACAATTCTGGAGAGTATATAACATCAAGAAAGCTGTGGACATCTTGGTGGAGTCATGGGATCAGCTGTCTATTGCTACAATTCGTCACGCATGGAGACATGTGTTGCATGGAATACCAGGTGAGAGGAGGAGTCAATCTGTGACTGGTGAGGTTCAGACTGTTGCAGTAGCAGTGGACCTTGCCAGAGAAGCTGCGCAGACTGTTACAGTTCCAGGCTTCTCCGAGACCACCAACGACGACATCTTGTAGGTGATCAGAAATCCTGAAGTGACTGCCGACGAGATGTTGGAAGAAGAACACGCCAGTGAAGAGGAGGAAGAAGGTGCGGCAGTCTCCGAAGAACACAATTTAAGTCATAGTGATATTAAGGGTGCCATGGAGTGTGCAGAGAAGATGAAGTCCTTCCTTTCCTGCGACAATGACGATGACCGCTATGAAGTCTTCCATAACCGGCTGGTGCAGGCTATGGAGCGGTACATCAAGGTGTATCACGACAACATCAACGCCAGCCGTCAGCAAAGCATAACAGATTTCTTCACCCGCAACCCACCACAGCCAGCCCAAGCCAGTGATAGTGACAGTGAAGTTGACTTTGAGGGATTTGTCAGGGAAGCCCTGACAACTGTAAGTGACAGTGATGATGATTCACCTAGTAATGGTGATTCACCTGAGGGCCAGTAATCTGCCCTCTGCCTCGGAACCAGCCTCCATCCCCGTATCCCGACCCATCTCTTCTACTACCGTAAGTGTTACACAAAATTTTTAGTTTTCTAACCTAACCTTTATTTTTCCGATGTTAACCTTTATCTTTCCTAACCTAACCTCTTCTATATTACTTGTTTTTTCATACCATCATAAAGTTAAGATAAAATTTTTACTACAACATAGTTGTGTGTCGTCAAAAAGTGGAGTTTGGGGATCGGCCTGGACTCCATTTCAATTAATCCCATATGTTATGTTGTTCACTTTACGCATTCCTCACTTTCCGCGGGACCCTTCCGGTTACATTAACCGCGTAATACGAGGACCAACTGTATAAACATCATAGATTTTGCATTAGATATACAAATTTTAGATGTAAAGTTTATTCTGAGTAAATATGTTATCTTTTGTGCAAAATATATGACATTTGTATTCAAAATATTCCTGGTCTTACAAGGAATCCAGCAATGTCAATTATATTATCCTAACTTTAGTTTGAGGAATTATTTATTACTATACCTGGTTTTCCCCCCAAAATTTCTCAGAGGGAAGAGCCAGCGAGTGTACTGTGAGAAGAGGGGGAGGGAGTCGAGTCCATTATTTGAATGGACATTAACTTGGCGACTGTATTTCTCTATTTCTCTTAAGTATTGTGTGCATGTACCATCATAAAATTAAGATGTTATTTTTACTAGAACATAGGTATTGTGTCGGAAAAAGTGGAGTTTGGGGATGGGCCAGTTTCTATTGGAATTAATCCCATATGTTCTGTTGTTCACTTAACGCGGTTTTCACTTAACACGGTACCCTCTGGGTTTTATTGACCGCGTTAAGTGGGGTACAACTGTATTAGGATGTTGCTTTATTACAGGTACTAATTCGCCCCAAAAATAGGGTAACTAAGGCAAAATTTAGCCAAACATCAAAAGTACCACTCAAATTAATTTTCTCCATGGGCAAACTAAAATCGTTCCGGACAACGGGAGTTTCCAGACCACAGAATGCCGGACTAAAGAGGTACAACCTGTATTAACCTCTTCCCCCGACGTCTTACTACTATCTGAACTTCAACTGACCAAAGCAGTTTCACCCAAACCTTTTCAAGTCTCCAACTACAACCTTTATACCTCTTTCCGTTCTAAGGGAGGTGTATGCGCCTACTGCAACACACGTACACCTATAGCTCGACTCACTTGAATCTTCCCTTTATGATGTCATCTGGCTCAAAATATCTCTGCCAACTATGACTCTTTTCCTTTGTTTCCTATACTGTTCTCTCAACTCTACCAACTATTTAGAACTCTTTGACTATCTCACTTCTTGCCATGAGTAGTTGCTATCGACACACCCCAACACCGAGATTCTCTACCTAGGGGATTTCAGTATACTTCTCATAGAGTAAATTGGCTCTGCAAGGTATGACCCAGATGGAGCTGAGGCACTCTCTTTTTCCTTAATTAATGATCTGGAACAAATAATTAAACACCCTACACACGTTCCTGATCGACACGATCAACTTACTAACATTCTTGATCTTTGTTTTACCTCTAACCACTCACACTATTCATGCTCAATTTCTGCCCCCCCCCCCCCCCCCCCCCCCCCAGGGTCTTCTGATCACAATCTTATTTCTATTAAATCAAACTGGGCACACCACCTCCCTCAGCCCCACTAAACTATGGCACTATCAGAGGGCAAACTGTCAATCCTTGTGAGAATTCTTCACCGACTTTCCTTGGGATGAATGTTGCTTTTCCACTCAGGGCGCCTCGGTATTTGTTGACAGCATTGCTGGGGTTATACAGGGTGGTATGAGTGCATTTATCCCAGCTCCATCCAAAACTTTCACTCTACAATCATGGTTTGAACTCTGTTCTCTTGCATGTAGGGAGAGCGTTAGGGCATATCAAGCAATGACACTATCTCCTACTACCCACTCCTCTTTCATTACTTCTAGGAATCGTTCTAAGGCTACTCTTCGTAGGGCCAAGCGGAATTTTATAAAAAGAAAGACCGCTGTCCTGACTAATTCTTCTTCTAGTAAATCCTTCTGGTCCTTAACCAAAAATATCTGTAACAACTTCTGCACTCCTTCTTTTCCTCCCCTCTTCCAACCTGATAACTCTATAGCCAACTCTCCCCCTGATAAAGCCAATCTCTTTGGCACCTTGTTCTCCTCTAACTCCACCTTAGACGATTCCAACGCTATCCCTCCTCCTCCTGCTCTTCCTACTGAACCTATGCACTTTCCTATAATCTGCTGGTGTGTTATCCAGGTTGGATATGAGAAAAGCACATAGACAGGACGGAATTCCCCCTCGTGTTCTGAGTGAGTGTGCTGAAGTTCTGGCCCCTGTGCTTGCTCGCCTTTTTTGCCTTTGCCTCAAAACCCAAACTTTTCCTTCTTCTTGGAAGCATGCCTTGGTTCAGCCCATCCCGAAGAAGGATAACCATTCCAATCCCTCTAACTATCGCCCCATTGCCCTAACTTCATCCCTCTCTAAGATTTTTTAAACTATCTTGAACCCTCATTTTCTCCATCACCTTGAACGTTTTTCTCTTTTATCGGATCACCCGTATGGCTTTCGCTAGGCAAGATCTACTGGTGTGATCTGTTCTCCTACTGCACCCATCTTTGGTCATCCTCTCTTAGGGATTATGGGGAAACTTTCGCCATGGCCCTCGACATCTCCAAAGCATTTGACAGGGTATGGCTCAAGTCTTTGCTTTCTTAACTTACTTCCTATGGTTTCTCTCCCCTACTTTGTTCTCTAATTTTTAGCTTCCTTGAGAACCGATCCATGGCAGTTGTAGTCAAGGGATCAATCTCTCGCTCTTTCTCTTCCAATAGTGGTGTCCCACAGGGTTTTGTTCTTTCACCAACTCTCTTCATTCTTTTTATCAATGATTTACTTCACACTACGACTAATTCCATCTATTCTTAGGCTGATGATTCTACTCTTCACCCCTTTTCCCCTTCCCCCTAATTCTCAAACTTGATCTGTTTCAGAGCTGATATCATTATATCTATCAATGCTGATCGGTGGAGCATCAACGAATGGGGAGACAGAGACTTGGTTAAATTCAATAGTAATAACACCAATTACACTTCAGATAACTAGTCAAGTTCCTTGAAAACTAGAAGTAGTATATCTCCTGACTCAACAATACCCTCTGCAGGAGACAATAAAGCACTACCGAGTCAAACATTAGAGGCTGTCACCGCTGCACACGTGCTCCATGAACCAGATCCCTAAAAGATATTTGCTAATTTTCTCAAGTAGAGTAATACGCGAACCCCCGAAGATCCGGACTAAAAGAAGGGACCGCCCACCCGAAAAAGATCATTGTCCATATTGTATATTCTGGTGAACGTACTATATATATAAAAACGATAAATAATGATATACAAAAATAAAGTACAGTAGTACCCTGCTTAACTCGGTCAATAAAACCCACAGGGTACCTGTTAAGTGAAAACCGCGCTAAGTGAACAACAGAACATATGGGATTAATTCCAATAGAAACTGGCCCGACCCCCAAACTCCACTTTTTCCAACACAATACCTATGTTCTAATAAAAATATCATCTTAATTTTATGATGGTACATGCACACAATTAATACTTAAGAGAAATAGAGAAATACAGTCGCCAAGTTAATGTCCATTCAAATAATGGACTCGACTCCCTCCCCCTCTTCTCACACTACACTGCTGGCTCTTCCCTCTCTGAGAAATTTTTGGGGGAAAACCACTAAATTTTAATAAATAATACCTCAAACTAAAGTTAGGATAATACAATTGACATTGCTGGATTCCTTGTAAGACCAGGAATATTTTGAATATAAATGTCATATATTTTGCACAAAAGATAACATATTTACTCAGAGAAAACATTTTATCTAAAATTTGTATGTCTAATGCAAAATATATGATGTTTATATTCAAAATGATCACCAAATTGTAAGAATTCCAGCAATGTAAATTATATTCTGGCCGGGTAATTTGTATGAATTTTATGAGCTAAAACAAATATCTTCAGTTAATAAAAAAAAAAATATTCTTCAAGACACTATCTGTCAATCAAAGAACCCCACCTTGCCTCCCCCCTCTTCCAACCGCGCGGTCAGTCCCAACCCTCCCCCCTACCCCCCCACCAATCCTCCCTTCAAGAGAAAGGTTGGGTGAAAAAAATAAATTTTAACATTTTGTATTAAATAATACCTCAGATTAAAGTTAGGATAATATAATTGACATTGCTGGATTCCTTGTAAGACCAGGAATATTTTGAATATAAATGTCATATATTTTGCACAAAAAATAACATATTTACTCAGAATAAACATTATATCTAAAATTTGTATGTCTAATGCCAAATCTATGATGTTTATATTCAAAATGATCATCATATTGTAAGAATTCCAGCAATATAAATTATATTCTGGCCGGGTAATTTGTATGAATTTTATGAGCTAAAACAGGCAGTCAGGCAGGGTGGCGGGTGGGGCAAATCTAAAAATAGCGTCTCGAGCCGGACACTCACAACGTATATGTGGAAAAAATCCGTGTTAAGTGAAAGTTCGCTTCTGGCGAGGCACCGCGTATATGAAAAAACGCGTTAAGTGAAACCGCGTTAGGCGGGGTAATACTGTAGTCAAATTATTCGCTGTCTTGCAAGGATTCCAACAATACAAATTATATTCTCCTAACTATAGTCTGAGATGATTAAAACTGTAAGCCCAGTGAAAATCCCCAAACGTTTCTCGGGAAGGTGGGAAGCAGGCAGGGAGGGAGGGGGTGGCAGTTGGCGCCTGTGGTGTGAAGTATTTAATTGTTCATTTATGTCCTTTAGATTGAGTTTTTATTTTTTGCTTATAAAATTTAATAGAAGTGACCGGGGTGAATTTAATTTGCATTGCTGGTATTCTTATAAGATAGTGATTAATTTGAATGTAAACATGCCATAGTTTGCACAAGACAAAAATTTTAGTATACTTGTAATCATTTTGTACATTATTCTGATTACATGTACACTTCAGCTTTGCCCTTAGGACAGTGTGTGCATATAAATGAGTTTCAATAAATGAATAAAATTACATATATGAACCAAAAACAATAATTGAAAATTTGGTGTAGACAGAGCTTGGATGGCTAAATTTTAGAATGACCAATAATTTTAATACCGTACAGTATAAAAAAATGCAAAAAAATTAAAGAGCACAATTTTCTTGACATTTACTCCATTGGAAATGAATGTAAACATAGAAGAGATATTTCTGAATTGGCGGAGTACCTCCTCAGCTTATCAGCTGATGTTCAAAACAAAACGTGATTTTCGTAAGGATTTCGTTAATCGAAAAAATTTTCATTAACCGAATTGAAGATTCTTATGGAAGGTAATTCATTAACCGAGGGACCACTGCATATGATACAGGCGTAAGCAGAACTGTTTCTTTTATCTTCACCACTGATCAGCTCATAGCTCTATATGATACAGGAATGAACAGAACTGTTTCTTTTATCTTCACCACTGATCGGTTCGTAGCTCTATATGATACAGGCGTGAACAGAACTGTTTCTTTTATCTTCACCACTGATCGGTTCGTAGCTCTATATGATACAGGAATGAACAGAACTGTTTCTTTTATCTTCACCACTGATCGGTTCGTAGCTCTATATGATACAGGAATGAACAGAACTGTTTCTTTTATCTTCACCACTGATTGGCTCGTAAGTCGTTTGGGTGATCGGTCACGTCTCTGTTCCACACTTCACTGTAATACATAACTAATCATGTGTTAACACTTGTGATGACAGTTGGGTGGGAGATTATTGGGTCACGTTACTAACCTGAAGCAATGTCAGGTCACCCAGTGTTGGGTGGGGATTAGTGGGTCTTATGACCTGAATACCTATGAGGTATATACTGTACACAGTTATTACGTTTTAAATGCAGGAAAGTGGTTTTCTTACCGTAGAACTCAGATACCTTCACACTGGTTACTCACCCAGGAGATTATGGTGTATCACTACGTAGAATTTCACTCTGCTTCCGGCATTCAATGCATTGTGTACTTGATAAATGATGATTTAATGAATTCCATTAATTTCCAACATCCATCTAAGTTATTGGTTATACTTTGTCATAACCAAATAGTCATTACCTTTAGTAATAATAATAAGAGAGGGATCACAGATACGGGCAGATGATTGCACTTACATTTATTTGGCACAATTCCATACACTGGACTTATAATTTGCATGGATAGGTCAGTCACTCACATTCACGCCACAGTACCATAAGTTATAAGGGAGAGTTTGTCAACCTGGAGAATTAATCGTTTAGATCTATTAGGCCGGCCTGGAGTGCTCTTGTAGCAACAGGCCCTCACCATTGATCACTTCCTTTACAGGATGCATTAACTTGTCGCTGGACTTAAAAACAATCTCGGGGATTTGCACACACAGACTAGTAGCACTGGTAGGACTGTATGGCCCGTTCTAAATCCGTGGAGGAGGAGGTCTTCTCTAACCCAAGGTCTAAAGCCTACTGGCTAAAATGTGGTTTTGAGGTGTGAAATGACCCCTATCGGCTGGCCGGTTACCTTATCTCTACCTAAACAAACTTTTGGGATGGGTTGTGCGGGAGGCCCAGCGCAACCCATGACAACAGTACTATACTGTATTGTATATGAAGGGTACATGTATTAATAAGCCCAGATTATTACAATAATGTATTTGTATTAATTAATGAAAAACAAATAAACAATATTGTATCATGAAGAATAAGTACAGTAGACAAACAGTGAGATGACCCTTGTGGCGCGCGGTCACCTTTACCCCCCCCCCCCCCCACCGAGGATAGATTAACACTTATAAAATATCACTGACTTGACTTACGAAGATGTAACTTGTATTGTTGGAGTTCTTGTAAGATAGCAACTAATTTAACTTTAAACATCACTTATTTTGCAACACACACACACTACTAATACTTTGCTGTCACTCGGAATCGAGTATGACAATCATCCAGCAATGATACGAGTTATTAGGGATGTCACCTACACTGGTGAGTTCAGAAGTGACTAAAGAGGCTGATACGGGACCGGCAAGGTCATCCACATTCGTTGCACATGTGGAGGGCTGCATCTAGTGCGGGAGGGGCAGTGGGAGCGTCTTTCCGCTGTTGGCGCTTGTCTGCCTCTGTTTGCAGTCGGGCTGAATCGAAAGTGTTGACAACTTTTAGTGTGGTGCTCCTCCAAGAGTTACGATGTCCAGCGTAGTTGCTCATGGATAATGGTAGCTTCGATGATCCTACAGTTGGTACCAGCAAGAATACTGGCATTTGTCCACTTGTCTTCCTAGCCAACTCAAAGGATGGAACGTAGACTACGTTGGTGAAAGTTTTCAAGTGCCTTGAGGTGCCTCCTGTATGTGACCCATGTCTCTCTGCCATATAGCAGGGTGGGGAGGACCACTGCTCGATATACGTGCAACTTTGTAAATAATTTCAGCTCCCTACAACTGAAGACACAATTTCGGAGTCTGCCAAAGGCTTGAGATGCACATCTGATCCAATGCTGAATCTCTTCATCAATGTCTGCGGTGGTGGACAGGTGGGAGCAGATACCAAAAAAGGGTAACATTAGAGAGGATAGTACTGTTAGGCTGGATGGATGGTGGAGGTGTGGCTGAACCAGGGGCAGGCTGAAAGAGAATCTGAGTCTTACATACATTCAAATCAAGGCCGAAGTGTGCATACGCATCTGTGTAGGTGTTCAGGATCTCCTGTAAGTTGTGTTCAGTGTGAGCAACAAGGGTGAGGTCGTTTGCATACTGAAGTTTACTCCCTTATTTAATTTAATTTAGTTCAGTAATGGAAGCTGCCGACACCTTTGTTCTTGCCTGGAGTCGTCTTATGTTGAAAAGACCCCCCTTCACCCGGTACTCGATGTCCACCCCGCTGGCTAAATTGGCACTGGCACAAGTAAGGAAGGCAGCCAAGAAAATGGAAAAGAGAGTTGATGCCAGTAAACATCCTTGTTTAACCCCTGTATGGATGGGGAAGAACTCTGACTGGGTGCCGTTGTGCAGGACACTGCCGTTCATGCCATCGTGGAGTTGCCTCACAATGGAGATGAATTTTGGTGAGCAGCCAACATGGCTAAGTCCACCAGAGGGCTTCCCTGTTGACCAAGTCGAAGGCCTTGGTTAGATCGATGAAAGCCATGTACTGGCCACGACGCTGTTCTCTGCACTTTTCCTGTATCTGACGGGCAGCAAAGATCATGTCAGTGGTGCCACGTGATGGTCTATAAACTACAGTGATATTCTGGGAGGAAGTTTTCCGCTTCGGGAAGAAGTTTGTTTAGGAGGACTCGGGCAATAATCTTGCCAGCTACAGAGAGCAGCGAGATCCCACGGTAGTTGCCACAGTCCTACCAGTCTCCCTTGTTCTTATAAATATTGACAATGGAGGCATCTTTAAGAGCTTGGGGGATTTCCTCCTTTTCCCATATATTACCCAGGAAAGAGTGGAGATGGCTGGTAAGCAGAGGTCCTCCTGCTTTATACACCTCGGCTAGGGCTCCATCAGGGATGGAGGATAGCTGAGGTGGGTCAGCTCTGGATGCTGAGGGACCTGCTGGGTACTCAAGACATCCACATAGGTGAACTCGGTTAAGCAATGAATGGTATTGCTCTTTCCAGCGCTGAAAGAGGATTTCACCGTCTTTAATTATGAAGTTACCGTCAGATGAGCGGAGGGGGGCTGCGCCACGAGTGATTGGCCCATAAAATGTTTTAATGGAATTGAAAAATTCACGTATCTTGTGATGATCTGCATGTTTTTGTGCTTCACATGCTTTATTTTTAAGCCAGTTGTTCTTTAGATTACGAAGCTCCCGCTGGGCTGCCGCCTTCTTCTTCCAGAAGGTAACAGCTTTGGTCCGAGACTGAGGGTTGTTTTGCCAGTCAGTAAAAGCAGCACGTTTATCATCGATGAGTACTTTGATTACTGGGTGATTTTCATCAAACCAGTCCTGGTGTATTCTTTTGATCTGGCCGAGGGTCTTTCTGCTGGTTTTTGTCATAACAGTGTTCAAAGTATTCCATTCAGCAGTGGGATTTACGTTGTTTGCAGTTGGTTTGTTTATAAGCCAATGTTCGAGCTGCTCTCTGAAAGCTTGTGCTACCGCTGGATCCTCCAGAAGCTTAGTATTAAAACCTCTTCTGGAGGCTTGCTGCATTCACCGTTTTGGGGCGAATTGAAGTGATAGTTTGGCTCTGACAAGTCGATAATAAGTGTCGCAGTGGTCTGAGCCACGCATGGCACGGGTGATGAGGACATCTTGGCGATCTTTTTCTCTAACAATGATGTAGTCAATGAGATGCCAGTGTTTGAATTGTGGGTGTTGCCACGAACCCTTCAACTTGTCGGCATGCCAAAATAAGGTATTGGTGATAGTGAGGTTGTGCGCAGCACATATGCTGAGGAGGAGTAGGCCCTATGGTTCTTTGCCAAATGTTAGCATCTCTGCCAACTTTGGCAGGTTAGCACTCTGTCAAGGTCGGTATAAAAGGCCTTCTTGATGTCATTCTCTGCATCCAGTGTCGGGACGTATGCTCTGATGAAAAAGGCATGACTTGAGTGATTGAGTGGGACTCAAAGCGTTATGAGGCGCTCATTGATCCCAATAGGCATTTCAGTTAGCCTGTGTAGGATGAGTTGGCGGAGGTAAAGCCAACTCCATAAATGTGGTTTCTCTCTGCAGCAAACTTACCCTTCCAGAAGAAGGTATAGCCAGACCCCCGTTCTGTGAGTTGACCCTCGTCTGGGAGCCGGGATTCACTAATGGCTGCTATGTTGATGTTATACCTAGCAGGCGCTTTTGCCACAAGGGTAGTTCTTCTTTCAGGATGCTCATTTGTGCCAGTGTCCAGTAGGGTCCTGACTTTCCATGCAGCAACCATAAGAGGTTGTATAGTTTGTTTTTGTTTGGATCTGTGAAATTTGACAGTGTTTTCAGCCGCATAAGGATGACCATACTGGGTGTGGTTGCCCAGTCAGGTTGGGTTTTTAGGCAGGCTATGTTTAGGGCACCTTTTCTAGCCCCCTCCCTATGTGGAGTGAGCATAGTGGCTCCTCGTAAGGGCTGCTAAGTAGCACAGACAGGACCGGATTGCACTGCTGTCTAGATCCCGGTGCATAAACGACCATCTTATCTGTGCAGTCCATGTGCAGAGTTGTGACTAGAAACTCCTGGCAGTCATCTCTCCCTGTCCCCGTCGCCACTCGTCCCTTGCCATAGGACTTTTTGGGGTATAGGGGTTTGATGATGATTATGAGAGGCATGATGAGCGGAGTGATGGCTGAGTGTGAGTTGATTTATGTGGTGAGGCAAGAGCGCAGGCTGCAACCACACATCTTGGCTCTCCCTTTTCCTGATCCAGTGGTGCAAGTGTTGCAACAACTGGGGAGAGGGAGAGTTGCAATGGACTGCCGATAGCCTAGTTTGTTGGATTTTTGCCTCAGTAGACTGTCCATCAGGCATTGCCTTCATCCGCCGGTGTAGTCGTTGGGTTCCCATGGCGGTCACCTCTTCTGCTTACACCGCCATTGGGATCTTGTTGGAGCTCTGTAAGCATGTCTGCCTGACGCGGGGCTCCACCGCAGATCTTTCGTTCGGGGTTTACTCCTGTTGCCTTATATCTACCAAGGTTAATCTGCAAGGCAGCAGGACAATGGCTGGTAGGCGCCAGAGCGTGTCCACATGGCAGTGGACCTCTGCGCCACCCCTCTGGGGCCTACTGCTACTCCAAGATCCACTGCTGGTCTAGACTGGACCCATGAGGCACTCAGTTACCGTGTGTTGCCACGAGAAGGCACAGCAAGAGTCTTGATGGTGAGGAGGCTGCGTACTGACAGGGGAAGACTTATGCAAGTTGCTTCCCTGTTCACCACGAGGGCTAGCCAGTGGCGGCAGCTGAAAGCAAGAGAAAGCAAGCAGTGCATGCACCATAACACTAAAATAATGCTGCTACACTAGACACATTCCACAACCCTGTGTGTGACACACACACACACAAAGAGCCATTTGGGGGGGAGGGTGTGGCAGTCACCTTTACCCCCAATAGACCTTTCTCCCTCTGGGTGGGGAGGGGGTTTTTGACAGCATACTCCAGACAGATGGGTTTTAATTTTTT
The DNA here is from genome assembly GCA_958450375.1 of Homarus gammarus. Taxonomy (NCBI): domain Eukaryota; kingdom Metazoa; phylum Arthropoda; class Malacostraca; order Decapoda; family Nephropidae; genus Homarus; species Homarus gammarus. The sequence continues at coordinate 1,357,937 of CAUDMG010001741.1, read as the reverse complement.
CCTTATAAAATTTCACTGACTTGACCTAGGAGAATATAATTTGCATTGCTGAAATTCTTGTAAGATAGCAATTAATTTGAGTATAAACATCCCTTATTTTGCACCATATATAATAATTTTAGTAATTAACTTAGTACATTTGAATAAAGGTTAAAAGCTTTGTGACATCACTCGTGTATAATGAGTCTCCATATGCCCTGGTTTATTCATTGATCAGTTGTCTAAGTGTAAAAGTTGAGCCATCATGTATCAATTAATTTAAAAATATAGAAATTATAATGTAAAATGTTATAAGACAATGGTTTAGTAGTGCTGTTAATGTGTGTAAGTGGCATGGCATGTCACCTCACCACCTGACTCCTGAACAAACTCTTCATCTACTTCAAATGCTACAATGAGCTCGGCAAGCACGCACACACACACACACACACACATTCACACACACACTAAAACAACAAACAATCAGTGAGGGTCTTGTTGTGTGACTGCTTGGAGGTGAATTAAAAGATCAGCTGTTGAGGAGGTTATCGCTCGGCATCACTGGTGCATGTTACCACTCCTTTCCACTCCATCTCTCTAATCACCCACACCTTTCAGCTTTCTCACTCCATATTTTAAAATGTTATGTAACGTAATGTTGAAGGGATACAACTTTGCTCATTTATACTTATACTTATCACAATCTCCCTAAAAATACTTTAGGTTTTGTGTTTATTCAAGACATCTTCAGGTCATGAGACCCACTAATCCCCCCACCCAAGAAAGGGTGACGTGACATTCCATCAGAAGGTCAGTAATGAGACCACTAATCCTCCACCCAAAAAAAAATAAAAAAATTAACTTTCATATTTATTCAAGACATTTAAAAAAAAATTCTCTCGATTTTCAAACTCGGAAAATTTGTTCCTAAAGCTGGAAATTTGGGAAAATTTACGGCTTTGAGAACGATTTTCCGAGCAAATTTCAATTCCAGCTTTCGGAGATTTCCGGGTTTGAGGGATTCCGGAGATATTACTGTTTACAGTACAGTCGACCCTCGTTAAAACGGACTAATAGGGGGGGAAGGGTGTCCGTTTTAGCCGATTGTCCGAATTAACTGATTTAGGGGTTAATATTGCATTATACAGCTGTGTATGTTTATTTGAGTGCCCCGTCATAGGAGTCCGTTTTCTCTCACTTCAGCACTCTTGAGTCGTCCGTTTTCTCTTAATCTTAGAGTGCACCAGAGACTATTATATCTTAGTAGTGACATAGAATTTGATATTGCAACTGGGGTTGCAATTGTTGAGGCAACTTAGGTATGTCTGATTACAGTTGGAATATTCAAGATCCATTGTGAGTGATGTTTAAAGCTTCAACTGTCTTTATGGTTGGTAAAACTTGTCAAGTCTGTCAGTCTGAATGGCATGTGTGAGGCCTTGTGTTTGTACAACCGCTAAATATATAAATAAATAATGTTATGATAATTATCAGAAACACATAGGCATAACGAGGTTTATTACAAAGTGATGAAAAGGATACTGTACAGTGGGTAGTCCACAAAACATGTAGCCATGTCTCTTTATTTGAGTGCCCTGTCATAGGAGTCCATTTTCTCTCACTTCAGGACGCCTGAGTCGTCCGTTTTCTCTTAATCTTAGAGTGCACCAGAGACTTTGTTATTTCTTAGTAGTGACACAGAATTTGAAATTGCAACCCCAATTGCAACTGGGACAATCCCAGAACCAGAAATTTGATATGGACAGTTCAGATTTCGTCCGATTTATCCGAAATCCGGATTAAAGGGGGTCCGAATTAACGAGGGTCGACTGTACCAATAAATGTGAGGAATAAATAAAAATATTACCAATAAATAAGTCACAACAAAAAATACTGTATTGCCAAACCAGTAAATGAAAGTTTAACACAGTGGCCATTTGCATACACTCCCTGCTTCACCATAGAAACGAAGACCAGCTGGGACGCTGACTCCCTAGCTACGCTCCCCACCCCTACACTCTGATCGCTCCTCCCGTATGTGTTTGCCCTTAGGACAATTATTACTTTCACTTTTTCCACAATATTTATGTTGCATGGTGTGGGCATGTAACCGATTAAAAATAAATGAAGAAAGTTAAGTCTATCTACCCAAAAATACGAGTTGAATAACAACAATAACACCTCACAGCTTGGCCCAGTAGCCAGGTGGTTACAGCAATGCCATGATTAATCACTATTACATTCTAATATATCAGTAATAACTAATAAGAACAGCACATCCAGTGAAATATGGCAGGGGGCGAGGAGAGCTACAGCAGCAGAAGTCACTCTAACTAGTGGTCACTCACTCCCAGGCTCTTGTTGCCAGGCGTAAGATTAAAATACATATAGAAGAAATTCATAACTTCTAGTCTAATTTGGAAAGAGTGACGGGCTCAGTGATAAACACATTATATAAACCAAGCATTTACCTAGAGTAACATACCGTAAGTTGCAGCGTATAAGTCGACCCCAAGATTTTTAGTTCAAAATTCAGGTTCAGGCCTATACTAACCGTATAAGTCGATCCCCCCCCCCCCCCCAAGGCCCAAACATAGGCTGGGCTAGAACTGAAATGTGGATATAGCCCTTGGCGAAAGTGTGTAATAAGGTCATGCCACTTTCATCAAGACACTCACCATAATACCTTTCAATATTTGATATACTGTACTGTATATATTGCATAGTTCATACAAAAAGGGAAGTGGGCAATAGGATCTACATAGGATAGGAAGCAACCGCTAAAAATCTGCAGTAAGTTATCTTTGTAAGAACTCTGGTAAACACTAAGCCAAAATCAGCACCTCCAATAAAATATTTATTGTTTACACAGCATACCAGTATAGCACCTTGACAGTTCCGCTATATACGGTATGATAGTAGAACATTATGGTAGGCCTGGATTATGATCCGCCATTTGCTTTAGCCAGTATAAACAAACTGCCAGTGGCGTCACCAACACCGCGCGGCCGGCTGAGAAACCACGGGTCAGTTACACTGTCGGCACACAGCTTAGACTTAGACTGTCATCCGCTTATTGACCCCCCATACACTGAACAAGCCTACATGGCAATTTACTAAACCATCGTGGCTTTATGCTCTTGCTGACATCCGCTCATTACCCACACGCCAACCTGACAACACTGTAGATGTCTGCTTGTCCAGTTGTAGCTGTTTAGCACTAACGGTATTCAGTTTTTAAACAGCTGAAAACATCTTATCCCCACGGCTCCCCACTACAGCAAAAAGGATGAAATATGACTCAAGTTTCAAGCTGAAAGTTGTTGAGTTTGCAAACTCTTCAAACAACAGACTGCAGCGAGGAATTATGGAGCAAATGAAAACATGGTGCGTGATTTGAAGAAAAGTGAAGCCTCCCCGAAGAAGATACCCAAGAAAAAATGTGCTGTAAGGACCGGCATCTGTCACTGGCCTGAACTAGAAATTACTTAGAAGATTGGGTCAACGAAAACCGTCAAGATGGCGTGCGGTGTTGTGTTCGTATAATTATACTGGAATTTACTATTTTATTATAATCTTTATGTTAAATAAGTTTACTAAACACAAATTTCAGTCAGAAATATAAGCGGCAGGCCACGGGAGTTGAGCTAAGTGATGCACAGCGAGTGTTAGGCAGGCTGTTCCACTTGTTTACCAGTACAGTGATCCCTCAGTTTGCGAGCGCCTCGATTAATGAATTACCTTCCATAAGATTCTTCACTTCAGTTAACGAGCAATCCCTCAATTAACGAATTCCTTACGAGCGCCCCTCAACATGTTTTCGCTTGCAGCCTCTTTGCCTGGGCATAAACCCAAGAAAGACCGTCTCACTCTATTGCTTGGTGCCAATGCTTCGGGGGATTTCCGACTGAAGCCTATGCTTGTCTACCACTCTGAGAACCCCAGGGTGTTCAAGCAACAAAAAGTGGTAAGAACAAAGCTTGGAGTTTATTAGAAATCCAACCGTAAGGCATGGGTGACAAGACAGCTCTTTAATGAATGGGCTGTTGAGGTGTTTTGCCCTTCTGTGAAGAGCTACCTAACAACCAATAAACTCCCTTTAAAGGCTCTTCTCCTCATGGATAATGCCCCTGATCATGACCCTCAACTTGCCAGAACTTTGGAGGCTCAATTTGACTTTGTCAAAGTGTTGTTTTTGCCTCCCAACACTACATCAATCATACAGCCAATGGACCAGAATGTGATCAGCAACTTTAAGAAGCTGTACAAGAAGAAAATGTTCAGGAGGTGTTATCAGGCAACTTCCACTGATCCTGAACTAACACTGGCACAGTTCTGGAAGACACAATTTAACATCCGGGAGGCTGTAAAATTGTTTGTGTCCTCATGGCAGGAAGTCTCCACTAGAACCCTCAATTCTTCATGGAAAGCACTGTGGCCATCAGTAGTACATGATTTTGAGGGATTTCAGGATGAAACAGAGTTGCACTAAGAGATTGTGTCCATTGGTCAGTCATTGGGCCTTGAAGTGGAGGAGGAGGATGTGGAAGAGCTTGTGATGTCTCATGAACAGGAACTTACTCCTGAAGACTTGCAGCAACTGGATGAGATGTTAAGAGGCTGACAGTGGTGAGGAGGAAACAGAAAGTGATGACTATATGTCAACTTCAGAGTTGAAAGATGTTGTTCACCACTGGGAGAAGTTCAGGAAACTGGCTTCAAGGCACCCAGATGTGGAAAAGTCTGAACTAGCTTTGTGTCATGTTGAGGACACAGTGGTCTTCTTCAAACATCAGTTTATGATGAGGAGGAGAGATGCCCCAAAGACAAAAATTGACAGTTTCTTCAGTAAAAGGCAGCAGGAACAAGATGCTAGCCCTCAGCCTTCCACTTCAAGAAGGAGAGAGGATATTCCTGCTGGAGAATCTGTCAGTCCAGAGGTTCCTGACATTTTCATGGAAGGTGACTCACCTTCCAAGAAGCAGTAAAATGCTACTCCTCCACCTCCACTTCCTTCTCTTCTCCCTTCTCTACCTCCCACTTCAAATTCACATGAGCATCATCATCCAGGAGCCTTCTACATACACACCTCAAAGTAAGTGTACTTTCCTACCTGTTTTGTTGACTTCAGGCAATTTCCCGTGAGCTGGAACCAATTACCCAAAAACCCATTGAAACAAGTTTTGGTTAACGAATTTTTCGGTTAACGAGTATCCTTCTGGAACGAATTGTGCTCGTTAACCGAGGGACCACTGCATGTGGTACAGCTTCACATTTTATACTCGGCATATAAGTCGACCTCTGGTTTTGGAGAAATTTTTTCAAGCTTAAAATGTTGACTTATACGCCACAACTTATGGTAGTAAGAATCATTGTATCATTGCAAGAGTGAATGAAATAACCCACAAACAACAATTGTGTTTATGTTTCCCACCTGAGGCACCTGTGTCTCCTGCACTGACATCTTAGTTACTTGGGCTCAAGATGATCTTTCCTCTGTTTTGGGAATGCTTCTTAGGAAGGCTTCTCAGCCCTCGGAACCCCGAAATTTTGTCCGAATCTTCAAAAATCCGGATTTACCGGGTCCAAATCTTAGAGGATTCGCTGTATCTCTGTTAGCCAGAATCCCTCTTTGCTGGAACTCTCCAATAGCTGATAAGGAATTTTTTTCAAAAATTTTCTGGGTTTGGGAAAAATTTTCTTAGGTTGAAAATCTTTGCATTTTCAGGAAAATTCCATGAAAAATTCCAGATTCTCTCTCCAAATTCTTGTCCAAGTACTGGAACAAATTCTGAAGTTAAAAATCACTCTCATTTCCTGTAAACTCTGAGAAAAATTCAGGAAATGCTATACAATTTTTTATCTTCAAGATCTGAGCAAATTTCATGGATGAAATAATATGTAATTCTGGAAAGTTCAGGAAATTTTCTCCCAATTTTTTTTTTGGAGTAAATTTTTTTCTGAAATTTTTGTACATATTGCAAATTTTTATTAATTACATGAAATGTGGAAATAAAAAAAAAAAATTATCATGAATTTTCGCGAAAAGAACTTCGTTAAAAGGTCGGGAGTATATGTTAAAAGGTAAAGGATGGGCTGCACCTTGTATTAGCCACATAACTCAACCCATCAAAATAGAACATATTTAAAAGTTGTCATCTACCTCCCAAATAAACATTCAGAAATAGAGGTAAATTGGAATAACAAGTAAAGAGTCAACCAACCTGACAGTCCAGCTGCTGCAATGAGCCAGACACCAAGACTGAGGCGCGTCAGCACGTCTGAAGTCTTCCCCGACCAGCAGAACAAAACAGCTCCAAGGTAGCCCACCACCAGTGCCAATGCCTGAAAATTCAACTCATATATATGGCAGCTTAAACAGATATTCCTAACAAATAACCAAACTTCTGTCACCTATCTGTACAGTTCCTATAACAAATGGATAACAAACCACATGTAATGTCACAAAATCCCCGCAACAGGAGAAGAAAGCGAAACAGTCTATGTTTCTCTACAACTGAATATTAAAAGTTTCTGGTACGATAGATAGGGCGGCTGCCTAGAGGTGTAGCAGGATGGGTTCACCTCATACATCAAGTATGGATGCCTAAGAAATAATGCTGTACAAGTAATCAGCCATTATAATCAAACATTTTGATGCCAGCAGCACAGGAAAATTGTCCTACTTAGTGAGAAGTGGTCTTAGATGATCCCTACTCTCTGATAATGAAGTGGTCTTAGATGATCCCTACTCTCTGATAATGAAGTGGTCTTAGATGATCCCTACTCTCTGATAATGAAGTGGTCTTAGATGATCCCTACTCTCTGATAATGAAGTGGTCTTAGATGATCCCTACTCTCTGATAATGAAGTGGTCTTAGATGATCCCTACTCTCTGATAATGAAGTGGTCTTAGATGATCCCTGCTCTCTGATAATGAAGTGGTCTTAGATGATCCCTGCTCTCTGATAATGAAGTGGTCTTAGATGATCCCTGCTCTCTGATAATTACTTCATTCATAGTTTAATGTACAGGAGCAAGTGTCCTCCTAGGCACTTATGACAACCTCACCTAACTCTGTGTTATGAACCACACCGTACAGCACTGGTGTTATGAACCACACCGTACAGCACTGGTGTTATGAACCACACCGTACAGTACTGGTGTTATGAACCACACCGTACAGTACTGGTGTTATGAACCACACCGTACAGCACTGGTGTTATGAACCACACCGTACAGTACTGGTGTTATGAACCACACCGTACAGCACTGGTGTTATGAACCACACCGTACAGCACTGGTGTTATGAACCACACCGTACAGCACTGGTGTTATGAACCACACCGTACAGTACTGGTGTTATGAACCACACCGTACAGCACTGGTGTTATGAACCACACCGTACAGCACTGGTGTTATGAACCACACCGTACAGCACTGGTGTTATGAACCACACCGTACAGCACTGGTGTTATGAACCACACCGTACAGCACTGGTGCTATGAACCACACCGTACAGTACTGGTGTTATGAACCACACCGTACAGTACTGGTGTTATGAACCACACCGTACAGTACTGGTGTTATGAACCACACCGTACAGTACTGGTGTTATGAACCACACCGTACAGTACTGGTGTTATGAACCACACCGTACAGTACTGGTGTTATGAACCACACCGTACAGTACTGGTGTTATGAACCACACCGTACAGTACTGGTGTAATGAACCACACCGTAGAGTACTGGTGTTATGAACCACACCGTACAGTACTGGTGTTATGAACCACACCGTTCAGTACTGGTGTTATGAACCACACCGTACAGTACTGGTGTTATGAACCACACTGTACAGTACTGGTGTTATGAACCACACTGTACAGTACTGGTGTTATGAACCACACTGTACAGTACTGGTGTTATGAACCACACTGTACAGTACTCAGATGTCATCTAAGGGGTGGTTGGAGGGGCCTTAAGGAACCCCTTCACACACACTGCCAGCAGCTGGGTAATACAGAATTGTTCCAGGTCACAGTCTCCTGACAGTTCTCCTTCTATAAATATCTGTATACAATTGAATAAATGTTCAAGTGTGTTGATATAAAGTGTATGTGTGTCAGGGGAAACATATACAGTACAGTACTCAATATTCAACCTCTGGGTTTCGGGCTATGGTCCCCCCCCCCCCCCCCCCCCACCACAGGGGTATATTCAGGAAGATTTAAAAAACAAATAAAAGTGATTCTAGTCTACAAACTGGCCATAAATTATATAAACAGGAAATAAATAAATGTCCTTACCACGGGGTGGCAACACCAGGGCAAGGAGAGTTGATAATGCTCGTGAAGTGACGTGTGTGTGTGTGTGTGACGCAGGAGCACGAGGTAAACGACACTAATTTGTAGGCAGTATGAGGTACAGTCGGGGACAAAAGTTCGCTCCCAGTAGTTAAACTGAGTGATGGGAACCAGTCTCCGAACTGACTTATACCTTGTCTGTTTCATCTCATTTGCAGTTGATGCTGCTTCATTTTGGGCAAGAGCCAACTTTTGACCCTGACTGTACAGGACACTTGTTTTATTATGTTATTACTCTTTACAATCATTATTACTGCTCCAGTAATTTGGATCATGATTGTAGACTTGTGCTGGGAGATTGGGGGGGGGGGGGGGAGTGAGTCAAGACCAAGGTCGATATGCCTACATCACAAAAGCTTAGAAGCTACTGAGAAGAGACTGGGAGACTCTTAGGGAGACGCGAGGAGGCAAGCAGGGTAGACAGACGTGTAGGGGAGAGCTCCTGGAAATTCGGGGAGTCCTGGGCCCCATCGGGTCGTACTGCCCTGATTCTTGTCATTCCCTACAGGGGATCAATCGGGGCTCAAGAATTACGCACAAAATCCCTGATCGAAGCATTACTCAGGGAAATAGCAGTATTCTTTCCGGTTTAAGCCGGCCGGGCTCCCTGACCCAGTGTGTGTGTGAGGGAAACCCAGACACCCTCCGTCCCGCGCCGCCTCCACCACTAACAGCCACTGCCATGCTGCCAAACGTTGCGACAGTACCACAATCGCACACTTGTACACCATTTCAAATTTGAATCTCATCCTCTTCTTTTTGCCATACCAAACTGCTGTTCTTGGGAGTGAACTGCCCTTGTGGTCTTTAAAACCTTCAACCAAGACAGTGGGGCAACTGATATCCCGGCCCTCTTTCTTGCCGGCACAGGGAATGTAGGACTGACAGTGCTATACACTGTACTAGGCTACGCACATAACTTGCGCCAATCTATCATGCTTCGCTCAAAGAAGCAATAATGACTGTCAAAGCGAAAATATTAATCACAGACCAGAGGTCACCAGACAGGTCTACCAAGCGAAAGCTGACAGAAATTGTTCGAAAACACAATGTCAGGTACCAGAACGTAATAGAAGCAAAAGATGGCTTTATCATGCTCATGCTTGAAGACCAAGATCTGAAAAACCTCTTGTCCCAGAGTTGTATAAACAATCTTAGAGAAGAGTACTATGACCCAATCTTGCCTCCTGCATTGAAGGTTAAGAGAACTGTCCTCTGCTTCCAAACAGATAAATTCGTGCACAATCAGTCTGAAGTGGAAATAAAAGCAGAGATTGAAAAAGAAAAAGCTTGGGCGGAGAACAAGGTGGACTATGTCAAAAAATTCACCAGTAAAAAAGGCAAATGGATAATCAAAATTCAGTTCAAAAGCACCGAGGTTGCTGAAAAGGCAACCAATTCAGGTCTCCTCGCATTCACCTATAGCATACCGTACCACTAAATACAACAGGAACAGTACCACCACACACGTACCTGCCTCAGGTGCTATGCCATTGAGGATCATGATAGTGTGAACTGCCCCAAACCCAAGGAATACAAGATCTGTTCCAAGTGTACCTCTAGGGAACATACCTGGACCGAGTGTAAGGCACCACTAAAATGCCTTAACTGTGATGGGTCTCACAGCACTATGTCCATGCACTGTCCCAAAAGAAAGGAAAAAATCAAGGAAGCACAACAAATAGCCACAAATACATCAGTATCACCATACAAGGCTGTGCTGCGAAAAGGGACCCCGACTCCTGCAGTCACTGCACGGTCTTACAGAGGTGCAGTGATGGTAGGGACCCCGACTTCTGCGGTCACTATGGTCCCTGCAGCCACTACGGACTCTACAGTCTTGTTGAATACCAGAGACAGATACCTCCATGACCGCGACATACTAGCCAACATGATTGTCAAACACGCCCATGAGGAGGATGTTCGGCACCCAGGCTGCTTTCAAACAATACTCGAAAAATGCTCACGCCACCACAATCTGCCCATCCCAAAACTGTTCAGGGCAACATCCTCAGCCTCGGAGGAGACAATAGTGGTCTCTGGTGTGGATGCACAAGTACCCACATCGGAGATAACACTGTCCCCCAATCTCCAACATTCACAGACGAGACAACAGTGGCCTCTGGTGTGGGTGTACAAGTACCCACATCGGAGATAACACTGTCCCCCAATCTCCAACATTCACAGACGAGACAACAGTGGTCTCTGGTGTGGGTGCACACGTACCTACACCGGAGATGACACCTGTCTCTCGGACTCCGAGCGATCTATCAGGAAAAGTCCTGAATCTAAGCATCTACGTACCAGACCACATAAACAAGGACTGTACCGGTACACGTGATGAAGTCGCTAAAGGAGTATTGGAGTGCAAGATGAAATGGAAGTACGACCACCCCAGTTCCAAGGAGTACATCCACAAAGCAATTAAACAAAAACAGGTCGATTTAACAGACTGCATCCACAAGACATCCGATGGGATGATAAAAAAATTGAGGAATGGACGCACAGTGAACAAACCACGAACCCGAGGCATCCCCCCAAAACCAAATACAAGATACAATGGGCTCGCTTCGTAAGGCAGTGAAAATAATGCAACATATCGTCCTCCACTGGAGAACTAATAAATTCAGTATGTCCAGCCAATACAGTCAAGTCGACGCAGATATTATACTCATAAACTCACACGGCCAAAAAGCGGCTGAGGAACTGAAAATATTTGGTTACATGATCCATAAATCCAATCTATCAGAGGAGCCAAATAACGGGGTGGCCATCGCCGTAAAAAGAGATGTCCACCACAGAATCATAGATGACTTCACCTCTGAAACTCTCGCTGTTCAAATCAACTTGACCACAGGGCCAATCATAATAGCCACAACCTACCTCCCACCACGCAGGGACTACCTGCCTTACGGGGACTTCCACAGACTCCTATCATATCACCGCCCAACCTACATCATTGGAGACATGAACGCCAGATATCCTCTACTAGATGGCAAGAGGACAACTAACAATGTTGGAAGAGGCCTCGCTGGCTTCATAACAAACAAAAAAGCCCAACTAATAGGTCCAGACTTCCCCACGTTCTACAGTAGGATCTCAGCCACTACTCCAGATATAGCAATAACAAACGGCAGATGCTTCCACAACTATCTCTTTGAACAAGGCCCTGTAACCCCCAGCGACCACCTACCTATAATCATGACCATCTCAGCAACACCAATAACTATACCAGCTCCACCACGGAGAATCGCCAAGCAGACCGACTGGGACTTATTCAACGAAAAAGCTACAGCCGAACTTGAGGCCAAGGACATGACAATCCTGCAGATCATAGACAGTCAGCCGGTGAACAGAATAGACGAAGAAATCAACACATGGTGTGAAGCCATAGGAACAGCCTACCAGCAGGCCACACCTCTCAAATGCACACCCACAACAGACTCCAGAACTCATAGCCCTCACAAACCGGTTACAACTGCTACAACAGAGAGCCGAGACCCATGGTTGGGACATCGTAAGCTACAATACATACAGAAGAATCCGGGAGGAAATAAAAACAAGATCTCTGGAACAAAGCAACCTTAAATGAGCCGAAATAGTTGAACAACTCTCACATACATACAACGATCCAGGAGAGTTCTGGCGTCGAGTTAAGAGATTGAAAGGTTGCAGCCATAACGAGTCATCATTCATAACTGACCACGCAGGAAGTAAAATATATGACGATCAAGACAAAGAACCCATATTCAGGGACATATGGAGGAACATCTTCCGAATCACAAATGAAGAGAATAGGGGATTCGATGGTACCCACGAGGAGCTCGTCCTTGATGAGCTCCGGGGCCAGACACACCGCACTCAGCCTTCCCCTGAAATCATATGGGAGGATCTGAGAGTGGACAGCCCATTGTCCAAACCAATCACCTCGGAAGAACTCAACAGAGCCATCTCCAATACCAAAAATAAAGCCCCTGGTTATTCAGGCATCACCAAGGAGATCCTCAGCCACATAAACACCCCGCCATGGAGAGACTGAGAACCACAATGAACGCTTGCCTGGCCTCGGGCTACTTCCCAACAAAATTCAAAGAGGCCATTATTGCCCTAACACCAAAACAAGGAAAGAACCCCGCCGTCCCACTAAACTACAGACCGATCTCCCTCCTTTAAGTACCTGGAAAAAATCCTAGAAAAAATCATCAATAACCGTCTGAGAAATCACCTGGAAACAACAAACAGAGTCAACTGCAGACAATTCGGGTTCAGGAAAGGGAAGTCCACCACAACAGCGATAGCTCTGGCATGTGAAAACATAGCCAGAGCCGCGGCGAGTGGTAGACAATGTAATCTAACTCTCCGGGATGTGGCGAAGGCATTTGACAAAGTCTGGCACGACGGTCTAAAATATAAGATCTTCCAGCTCGGACTTCCCACCAACATTGAAAAGTTGCTTTGCAACTTTCTTGATGGCAGAAATGCCAGACTGAGGGTAGGACAACACACAGGAGAGACCTTCCCACTCATGAGTGGAGTCCCTCATGGAAGTGTCCTCTCCACCACCCTATATATTATCTACACAAGTGACACCCCGCCTCCCACTAGAATAGGTAACGAAGATATTATGTATGCAGACGACATCACTCAAATAACAACACATCAAAGAAAATCGCGAGCGTTACTGGCCGAAAACACCAGGCGGGAATTAGAAAGGGTAAATAACTACAAAAAACAATGGAAAATCCAAACCAGTCTCCCGAAATTCACAGTGATACCCTTATGCAGAAGGAAAACCCATCCATTAGTAACCAATAATGCCCAGATAGAATACAAAGCAGAAGCACCCTCCTGGGCCTACATATATCCACGACAGGTTACTCCCATCATGTCCACAGCAGGAAGGAAAAAGCAAGAAGAGAGCTGAGAAAACTATACCGCTTTAAATCGCTTCCTGAAAAAATAAAACTCCGCCTGGTGACATCATTTAACACACCGATATTAACTTACTCAGCAGTACCTCTTCATACTATGAGCCCCACTCAAATATTAAAATTATAGGTGGTCCAAAATGAACCCCTAAGATTCGTCACAGGTGAAAGATAACCCTTCACCAGAACCACAGCCGAGATACATAGAGACCTGAGAATGAAACCCATCAACCAGCAGCTGCACACCCTGGCCACCAGAATCTGGCAAAAGATAGAACGATCAGAGCAAAAACTCCTTCAAAGACTCCCACCAGATAACGACAACAACCTTACATGGTTCCCAAAAAGATACGAAATCTCAAAAGGTCCATTACCACCCCCGATCTACACGGCCAGGCAATAGACAACACCCCTAGACCAGCATCCGCCAGTAGGGTCGGCGGAATATGAAATAAGGCCCTTAAAACACCCATAAATGGGACAGGGTAGGCTGTCTAGTGCCTGTACCGGCAGACAGTAACTAACCCATGACACAACCAAAACACACTATTAGCTTAGTGAGCCCGCCCTCTCTTACCTCCTAAATTTCTTCAATTTCCGATCAATAACTTCCTTCCCCACCTCTAATCTTCCTTCATTCCTCCTTTCCCTACAAAAAAAAAAAAAAAAAAAAAAAAAAAAAAAAAAAAATCTTAGGAGTGAGTGAATGAAAAATAAATATCTACTTGGCAATATAACCAAACCATGACCTTTCTTTTTATTCAAATAGGCCCGCGAAAGATCAAAACATCATGTGATGTGACCCGAAGCTCTACAGACACACATCAAAGCCAAGGGGTTAAGTGATAATATTAGCATCTGGCACACCCCACTATGGTACAGCACTGTAGGCTAAACTTGTATGTTCTTGTAATTACATGAATCAGTGTTATACACATTTCCTTATTTATGTTTTACAACATTTATATTTGGTGATAATCCATGGCCAGTGTTATGTCAAGAGTATTTAACAAGTCTAAAAGTTCAAAGGATAAAACTTGCTTCAGTACAGGAGGTCCCTGACTTACAAGCGCCCGCCAACACGAACAGGGTTAAACTAGTATTTTATTTACCTCATAACTTATTTTTTACTCTCATTTACTGTATTTTGTCAATCTATTTCTTCTCTTGTCTTAAATTAAGTAACTTTAGATGCAGATAAGGACTTAGGCTATGATATAGTGGGACTTTAAACATTGTTCTGTAAGTACAGTATGCATATAGCATGTGTTCTGACTTACGTACAAATCCAACTTATGAATGTCCTCATGAATGGAACCCGTTCATAACCCGGGGACCCCCTGTACATTTAACCAGCGTCACAGCATTAAACCTTCCCATGTCAACAACTTACAATGTATCCATTAGTGGTGACGGTGGAGACGAGAACAGCGATGATTGAGAAGAGGTAAGAGAATATGGTGTAGGCCAAGCTGGTGAGAAACTCTGGGGTGTGATGGATGATGATATACACCACAGGCAGGATCACTGTCACTGTCACCACACTGCGCACATGTTGCACCACAAACCTGACAAATATACACCACACAACTTATAATACACACGTTTGTAAGTGAAATAAATCCTATATAATACAGGTATACCCTGATAACCGACCATATAGGGACCGGGAAAAGTCATTGGTTAGTAAATCAACGGTTATTAAAGAAATTAATCCCATAAGAACATAACCAATTCAGGGTGTTAGGGACCGGCCACCCTCCCATCTACCCTTGATATATCTCTGTACTGCACACTGTCAAACAAGAAAATAAAGCAGACATAAAGCAAGCATAATAAGACTTAAATAAGCAATGTAAAGCATAAATTGAGACTTGTTATTTACCTGTGTTGAGGATAGTCAAGGGTGGCAAGTTCAAGTCTCTGCCACTCTTTGCTGATCTATCACCACTCTTATTACACCTTATTATGAGGTATCACATCACATGAAGCTGCTCAAGAAGTACCATCACTGGGGCACTTAGGCATAATTGCATAACACACGAAGATGGAGACATATGGTAAGTGTAAACAAGTGCAGAGAGGCAGGTTGCATCGGAGGCAGCACACAGAGCCCTCTCGTGGCAAAAATTAGCACCATGCTACCACTCGCCAAATTCAAAACAGTTCTGCTGCTTCTCCCCGACCGTTCAATCTTCGGGGTATCATTGAAACTTGCGGTGGACTGTATTTCCCCTATATATAATTGTCAATTCTGCAAATCGGCAGTTAATGGGACATCGGTTTCGGGTCATACCTGTGTGAATTTCCAGTGATCAATCTGTTTATCTGAGGCCCATTATACAGGGTGTTTTGGAAATATATTTTATAATTCTGGAGATGCATTCTGAGACATACATAAGGATAAATGAATCCATGACCAGTGTCAATACCCAATAACTTCAGAGTTATAACACATAACAGTTGGGGTTTGAATATGATAACATCTATGGCATATAAATGAAATATCCAGTGTTGTTAACTTGCTAGTACAATCTAATATCGAGTTTAAAGTGAATGTTCAACGTTCCGGCCCTCTTCTTGTATGTAGGCCTTAGCTCATAGCAAAAGTGACTGGCATACACATTTGAAGAGTCCACGGAGGTTGGGAATGCTTGTGCACTCAGCACCATAATTTCTCACTCTGCTTTTAACGTGACCCCACAAGTAGAAGTCAAGGAGATTTAGACTGAGTAACAATGGAATTCCTATGTGTTTGGTATCCTTGCAAGTGGACAGAACATAGGCCAGTTCCATGGCCACCTCAATCACCTGACCTCAAACCCCTTGACTTCTGTTTGTGGAGTCACATTAAATGCAATGTGTATGCTACAGAGATCCCGATTTAAATGTCTGCAGTGAGATATACAGTAAACCAGTGAGTCATGTGCTGACAAACCACCTGCTACTCTCAAACACGCTCCATCTTCCTCTGCTGTTTAAGTTCGGGATAAGTAATAATATTCATGCATTTTCGTGAATCAATTACGGTGAACGCAGCTACCCTGTACATGCTCATGGTAGGCTATCCTCACCAATAAGCTGGGCTTGCCTACCATACTCATAATTATTTCTTTATGAACAACACAATTATACTTTACTGTATATGCTGCTTTAATTCCACAATTACTTGATGCAAATAATGGATTTACAAATATTTTTATCTCCATTTGCATATGCTTATGTCACTGGTAGCATTGTTGTCAAGTTAGACTCATCACTGTAGCCACATTCCCCAAGCCTCCTCCCTACCTGGCCAAGCTGTGAGTAGGTGGTAGGGTGGAATCAAAGGCATTTCGTCTTATTAACTCTCCTTTAGTCGACAATCTCTCTTCCCTTTCTCTTCGCCGCAATGTTGCTTCACTCTCTCTCTTTTACAGGTACTTTAACGGGCAATGTTCGGTAGATTTGGCATCCTGTGTACCGCCGGCAAGGCCGTGGGCTCGTAACACACGTCTTGCCTGCGGTGCCCACCGTTTCTCTGTGGATGTCGGTCACACGAGAATAACCCGTTATAGTGCATCCTTCTTTCCTCACACAGCCAAACTGTGGAATGCTCTGCCTTCTTCTGTGTTTCCATACTCATACAATCTGTCTCACTTCAAAAAGCTGGTTTTCCGGCATCTCCGCAGTGTAGAATAAAATAGTATTTTTCTCTTCTATTTTTAATTTCTTTTTACTCTTATTTTTCCAACCCGTAGGCGGCATTGTGGGTCGATGACCCGTGCCGAGGTGGGCTAATCCCCATAAAAAAACATTCTATTGATATTTTTCAACTTGAAATTTCTGGTAGATATACAGTACATAAATTTCTTCATATATTTCTACTCAGTTACTAGCACACACATGCATACAGAATGTGCAAATAAAAGAAATAATTATCATAAGGTAAAAAATATAAAAGGAATAAAAAAAATTTGTGTGCTAGCGAGAGTTAGCAAGCTGATCAGGGGAGCAGGAAGAAAGGGAGTCAGGGAACACTAATGCTCTGGATCGGCAGAAGCCGTGTCCTAGCTGGGCTGCATTGAAGCCGGCCAGCCAGCTGACTGTGGTACAGTGTCTACGCTAACTTGTATTATTTTTGTTCTTTTATGCTTTCATTGTTGCTATTTATAGTACTGTACCTGTATAAGCTTTCATTATTGCTAAGTATATTCCTACAATTAAAGGTTTGAATACCATATACATAGCAACCAGCAAAAACGAAAAAAAAAATGTAGCATAAAGGCTTTACTTATCAACTTCCAAGCCAGGAAAATCATCATTGCATAAGACAGAAAATCAAACTTGTGCTTCACACTTTAGCTGGTAGACCTATGGAATGACCTACTACAGGTTGTACCTCTCTAGTCCGGCAACCTCGGGACCTGACCGGTGCCGGACCACAGAAAATTTCGGACCATGGAAATTCACCCTTTTCCTGGACAGATAGTGACTTGCGCTTAAGTTAGCACCACTTTCACTGCTTCGTGGTCTCTTTGAAGACATATTGAAGGGTTAAATGTCGTACAGTAGCTTCTCAAATTTCATGAGTTTTTAATTCACCGTTTTTTATTTAGACACAAAGAACACTACATTATTTAAAATTTTGACGGCAGAAACTCGAATTTCGACGGGTTTGAACGGCCCGCCGACGTTCAGACGACGTGCACAATCGTGTAAACAGCATCATTTCTCTTATGTACAAAAGATTCATTAATGTTTATTACTGAATGTCTTTTTTTATTGAATTAATGTTTATGTGTGCAAAATGAGCAATACAATTCATTAATAATACGTAGAATATTAAAACACACGAGAAAATGAGACAGCATTGTTTTCGTTGATAACAAAACCAGTGACTGAGTGGTTCTACATATAAAACAAGAAAATAAGACCCTGGTTGTAGCTGTAGTAAAATTAATGTAAAAATTAATATGGTTGTTTGAAGTAATGTTATTAAATGTTAATAAATGGAACAACATAAGTAGCTAACCATTAATGTTAAAGAAAAAAGTGAGACTGCGCGTATGTAAGTGAGCACATGTAAAAACATATCGTCATTACTCTAAATAAGAATAAGAAAGTAACACTTATTTACTGTCAAATATATTGAAGGGTTAAATGTTGTACTCTGCACTGTATAGACAAACAGTGAGAGAGAGCCGAACTGCCAGATGTAAACAAACCTTAATTTCTCGCGGCTTTGTTGTTGTTGTTTTTTATGGGGATTAGCCCACCCGGGCACAGGTCACTGACCCACATTGGAGCTTGAGGGGCGAAAATGCAATACTCCAGTAATAATAATAATAATTCAGATAAGAAAAAAAAAAGAAAGAAAAAAAAATTTGCTTATCTACCTATTGGACAAACTAAAATCGTTCCGGACCACGGGCATTTCCGGACCACAGAATGCCGGACTAGAGAGGTACAACGTGTAGTTCAAGCTGTAAAATCAAAAGCAGTACCAAGCGCCAAAATACTTTCTATAAAGTTACCAAGTAAATAAACTATGTGAGGTTAGTAGAAGAAAGCACTGTTTACAATTGCCCATACTTAAATTTACGGCACTTGAATGCATCATTTTGGCTAAACTTTGAGTAACACTAATATAACATAGTATGGTAGTATAAACCTGCATAGTACCTAACAATCCCTTAGACATTCATGCCATGTCTTGTCAAAGTGAATCTAGATTTCCATATTTCTTGAATGTATGATAATCATTCATTCTCACTACCAAACTGTATGATCAGAAAGACTTATAGCTCCATTCACTCTACTATTTTTAAACACAATTATTCTCTCTTGTAACAAATGGGCACTTACCTGCCAACGATCTCTGATATGGTGTCAAGGAGACGCAGCGGCAGAAGTGCAACAGAGACTGAAAGGAGGCTGTGAGCTCCCTGTACCTCCGACAACCAGGCCCGCGTCCACGTGGTGAAGGCGTGTTTGGCCGGATGAAGCAACGACCCACACAGAACGGCCCACAAGAGTGACTGTACGAAGGGCTGCAGAGTCAAAGTTTATGTGAACAAAAGGAACCGACGCCTTAGCGGGATAATATTCTGGGACTATTGTGCACAATAATGTGTGGAGGAGAGTAACAACACTCACCTGAAAGATCATGTAGACGGACCAGGCTGCCGCAGCGACACACCCAACAAAGACGATGGCAGCCACGTTGTAAAAGGCATTGCGGAGGGCCTGGTCATAACCCTGAGGTATAAACTGTCGCCACACCTGCTCCAGAGGTGAGCGGACGTTTTCTCCGTATAGTGACATCGTCGTGCTTTACTTTTTTATGTCACCTGAAATAACAATTTAATTTTATTTTACAAACTACAAACTGAAGAAATAGACCACCTTTAAGTTATTCCCCCAGCTAATTTCACCTAATAACTGAACTCCATAACACTACTTGAGGGCCAGATCAGGTTAGCAATAATCTTTCATAAAAGAAAATGGAGGCTAATGATCAGGTGATCCGGAGGGTAAGGTGACAGCCAGGCAGTGTTGGGTGACAGCCAGACACAGTGTTGGGTGACAGCCAGACACAGTGTTGGGTGACAGTCAGACACAGTGTAAAGGTGACAGCCAGACACAGTGTAAAGGTGACAGCCAGACACAGTGTAAAGGTGACAGCCAGACACAGTGTAAGGTGACAGCCAGACAGTGTTGGGTGACAGCCAGACAGTGTTGGGTGACAGCCAGACACAGGTTCTCAACTGGCTCAGCCATGTTAATATTGTTATTATTATCCACTCTGTATCTTTATTTTTCTAGCTAAATAAAATGTTTCAATCAGTGTAAGGTGACAGCCAGACAGTGTTAGGTGACAGCCAGACAGTGTTAGGTGACAGCCAGACACAGTGTTAAAGTGTTAATTGACAACCAGACACAGTGTTGGGTGACAGTCAGACACAGTGTAAGGTGACAGCCAGACACAGTGTAAGGTGACAGCCAGACACAGTGTAAGGTGACAGCCAGACACAGTGTAAGGTGACAGCCAGACACAGTGTAAGGTGACAGCCAGACACAGTGTAAGGTGACAGCCAGACACAGTGTAAGGTGACAGTCAGACAGCGGTCCGACTAATTACCCAAATGTACCCAAATGTAGCCGCAATGAAGTCAAATAATGGTCCTACATGAATAAATCGGACTGCCAATCACTTCTCGACTAGTATTTGGTGTCACAAAGTCACAAAAAATTGGAAAACTTACTTTAATCTGAGTTAATAGATCACGTGCATGTACCGAGGGAGCGAGTAATTACCCAAATGTACCCAAATGTAGTCTCAATGAAGTCAAATGATGGTCCTACAAGCGTAAATCGGGTTGTGAATCACTTCTCGATTATTATTTGGTGTCATAAAGTCACAAAAAATTGGTAAACTTAATTTAATCTCAGCTGTGTTAGGTTAGGTTAGGTACATGCAATCGATCTATTAACTCGGATTAAATTATGTTTTCCAATTTTTTTTTACTTTGTGACACCAAATACTGGTCGAGAAGTGATTGGCAGTCCGATTTATTCATGTAGGACCATTATTTGACTTCATTGCGGCTACATTTGGGTACATTTGGGTAATTAGTCGAACCCGCCAGACAGTGTTGGGTGACAGCCAGACACAGTGTTGGGTGACAGCCAGACACAGTGTTGGGTGACAGCCAGACACAGTGTTAGGTGACAGCCAAACACAGTGTTAGGTGACAGCCAGACAGTGTTAGGTGACAGCCAGACACAGTGTTAATTGACAGCCAGACACAGTGTTAGGTGACAGCCAGACAAAGTGTTAGGTGACAGCCAGACACAGTGTTAGGTGACAGCCAGACACAGTGTTAGGTGACAGCCAGACACAGTGTTAGGTGACAGCTTGACAGTGTTAGGCAAGACTAGAGCTAATAATAACCAATAATAATATGTAACATGCCGCTACCATTTTCCAACACCAACTGCAGTACCGCAACAAGTCACTTGTTCAGCAGTTTTCCTTCACTGTTAATGTTAGGTTGACAGAAAAAAATGACAAACACAGTTTAAAAACAGCTAATAATAATACATGCACTTTCTAATAACCTTCTAGACTCGAGTATCCCACTTAACACAAATACCATACATTACTTAACAGTCTTCACCACACACGTCGTCACACTTTACCCTCACACCATTATTTACATCATATAATATACTTACATATACGGTGAGTTATTTGCCTTAAAGACCTTGAAGAAATACGAGAAAAGGGAGAAATAGCGAGGTATTCACCCAACCAGCTCCTAACAACACCTGACAAATCTGTCTTTAAGTTCCTGTGCCTCACATGTTGATGACGTCATGAACAGCTCCTGCAGGTGCCAAATTTGCAATATCAAATAATATTTGTGTAATAAGAATAGCAATTATCTTGTTATATTATGTCTGTACATATCTTTGATTAATATTATAAATGTATATTATAATATCACTTTATATAAAATTTACGCCGTAATTAGCAAAAATAATTGTCTGGAGTAATGAAGACTTACCATGAGTGTATCCCTTGGTTGACGTCACCTCCATTCTTTGTCTAGGAATAATTGATACTGACCGAGCCCACATAGTGTTACCAGATTTCTATAGCAGTTATTGCTTGACTTGACGCATAGTTATAATTCCCAAATGTTCTTCAGTATTCAGTAACAAACTATTGATTAAATATGATTCCTAGTGTAAAAAACTTTTTCTTTGCATTTCTTACATATTTTTTCAATCTCTTTGATTGGAAAAAGAAGTCGGTGGCTTGTTGAATACTCCCATTGTTCCAGATGCGCTTGGCCTTCCTTGTCCATTATTAGTACAGGAGGAACTGGAGTATCAGGAGAAAATCCGTCATGTTTGGTAGTGTCACATTGGGTAAACAACCTTCCCACATCTGTCCTGTGCCGGGGTTAAACCCAGGAAAATATACTGTGGAATGCGCACTTGACCATTGTACACCTGTAATTAAGAGTAAATAATTTTTTAGTTTATAGCCTAAATTTCTTTTGATCTTATGTAATTTTTATATTACAATATTTGTTATCAACACAGCTTGTTAGAAGGGAAATTCTTATACGCTGGCAACACTTTCACTGCGGCAAAGGTCCTGATCAAGGACTATTTATAGGAAAGACAGGAAAGAGGGAGAAACCGTGCATGAGCAGTGTTGTTTGCCTAAGTTCTGCGCGGTTTCAATAGATGGCAATAGTTATCAAATGAATTTGTTGCTGCATGTTTACGGACAGTGACCCGGCATGTCAGGATGAGTGGAAGAGCCCATCGGTGTTCCGTATGTAACCGTCAAAAAAGGATAATCCAGAGGTTGTTTTCCATGTATTTCCAAAGGATAAGGAAGGTAAGGATGACTTTAATTATATATTCACAAAAAAACATACATGTTAAACTGTACACAGTAGATATCATATCATAAGAAAAATAGGAGTCAGGTTGATGAGCATGTCATGCATAATGATACTCAAATTTGTAGCACTCATTCACATATATGAGGCCCATAACAATTAGAGCAGCTTTTTGTAAATAATTTTATATCATATTACATAAGGACTTTGATACAGTCCACTGAATATTCTTTACTTTTACTTTTCTTTTATCCTCTTCACCACTGATCAGCTCGTTAGCAGCTTGGGCGATCGGTCACGTCTCTGTTACTTTTCTCTTTCTTTTATCTTTTTCACCAAAAGATCGGCTCGTTAGCACAGTGAGCAAAAGGAGGAGGAGGGCGGGTCAGTTGCATCTCTGTAACAAAGCGCGTTCGGCACTCGGGCCTTTGATATTGCGCGGCTGGGATTGGACAGTGATGTGAAAGTGGAAATCGATGTAGGATTTTTAATGCTAGACGCGATTGTATTTTTGAAAACTCAATTTCCACCGAGTTGGAGGTACAGCCAATGTCACGAGGCCTATAACCACAAAATCACTGCCATATGACAAAGCTTTTATTTATTTTATTTTTTTATGGAGTTGTGGTCACGGCTGTGATAAAGGCCAACCAGGGAGTGTAGTACTGTGATTTTAGGTAAATCAGTTCATAGTGTCATCAGCGACCGCAGAAGAGACTGTAAATAACTTAAAGTGAATACATATTGGCAATCAAGCTGGTAAGGACCACTGCCAGCCTATTCGTGTCATAGGTGCCACAGAGACTTTAAATTTTATTTTGTTTGTGTGCTTTCTGTAGAACTGAAACTGTGTCTATAATACACCACTCACAGGAAGAGACAGTGTACACAGTGATAGTTCATAGTGTTGTAGGAATTCGTGGTATAATGTTGTCTAGCACTCAGGATGGATGGAAACTCTAAGGTGGTTTTCTTGTATAATATAAGTTATATGATAGACAGTCTGGTGCTAGAGGTGCCGTGTGGTGAGGAGCTGCTCAGTAGAGACGTTCGGTGAGTAGCGTGTTGAAGGAGGTAGATGTGCAGGAGCTTCGTTAGAGAAGATGTTGCCTGTTGCTGGTGTAGTGGAATTCTCCCCTACAAACGCTGTTTGTCGCTGCCTAGCCGACCCCACCTATTCCCCAGTGTATGCCTCGTGACCTAGGTCAACCAGCGCCGCCATACACCACGGAGCGGGGGTCAACTGCTAAGCCACGCCTACCCCCGCTATTTATGACCTGACCTCGTGGTGATCTGCCTCTCGCTCTCTCGCTCACTCTCTACATACAGCCACAGCCAGCAACACCACCTCCTCTGCCGCTGCCCGGCGGGCCTCGCTCCTCTGCCTGCCTGGCGGTCCTCTCTCCCGCTGGCGAGCATGGCGACCCACAAGCTGTCCTCCTGTGAGCATCCTCACCAACCAGCTCTCTCTACATCACGCTTGTAACCACGCTGCCTTCCCAGCACCAAGCTGCATTGTACATTCAATACAACATGTATATAGAGAGCACATTGTGAGTTTCCTTTCTCCATTCCATCCTGAGTGTGAACAAAACAATCTCGAACCCCACACTGGCCTCCTGGTTGAATGAATGCTGGACAGCGAGGAGCTTGCTGGAGTAGGTGTTGCGTGTTCAAGAAGAATGGCCAGAATGAATCTCAATGGAGAGACAGAGCTTATATACCCAGCAGCCGTGAGTCATCAATGAGTCATGTTGGGAAAACCCGAGAAAGTCGCCGGTCTTTGGTTCCGTTGCTAAGATACGGTAACATCTGGTGACGCCGCTCGCTTGGTTGCTAGGGAAGATGGTAGTGTAACGGGCCCAGTTTCCTCTTTTCAATAATTTACCATCCAGCTATTCTTTTCTGTTAGTATTCTATTTATTCATATACTTATTTGTTCTGTAGCATTCTTTCCAATGAGTATCCTGTTTTATATACTTATACTTCTTCAATTCCTTAAACACATACTCACTTTATATATTCTTGCTTATATTCTTATATGTTCTTTATCTCTGTATACCTTATATTCTTATATATTCTTATATAAGTAACTCTCATGCTTCTCTGCTTATGTTTTCCAAGTCAATGTTCTTTCTTTTCATTTCCTGTCATATATTATGATCTCTTCCCTATATTTTGTTCTAGTTATATTCTAAACCATGGATTAACCTGGGAAACCATGTCTTTGTTATTACCACACTTATTATACTTACAACGGTAGACCTGCCACCACCCAGGATTTTCTAGAATATAACATCTCTTAGTTAACTGTTAGGTAGCGAGCTTCTAGGCACGTGAGTTAGTTATTTTCTGAGAACCAATGTGGGAAAGGATAGAGTGGTGATACTCGTAGACGTAGATTACTAATTCAATATTTATTAACACAGTGATTGGATAAGATGCATCTTAGATTCACTCAGACAAAACAGAACTGCAATTTGTTTCTTAAGTCATCAAACACTTCAAGAACTTATTACCTCATTAAATACCTCCAAATACTTATTACTTCAATCGACAATTGTGGTATTGTCACTCTGCCACATGATATTCAGTACTGGGTATACACCAGATATCACTGGACCCTCAGGTCTTACCTTACCAAGTAGCAAATTACTCTTCACTTCTTGGTTATATCATTATACTCTCAGATTATCATTTCATGGTCACTACCAATGAATACATAGCACAATGAACAACTCCACAACTATCTCAACATACAATACCTCCTGTTATTTCACAAGGAACGACATGGCACTTTTAACTCTCATTCAGTGGTTCAATACTTAACCTGGGATACTATATTTCTGCTAGTTATCCCCCAAACAAGATACCATAATACTTAGGCCTATGTAACTGTGAGGAGTGCCACAGGGTAACGCTGGTCTCTACAACAAATGAAGATCGCTGTTAGGGGTCGGTTATAGACCGATACACGCTCAGGAAGTGGGCGCCTGGTTTGCAGGAAACGGACTTCCCAGTTCAGTCCTGTTGAATCAACGGCATCGTCCAACCCGGTTACCACCCCACGTTCGCCGATGAGTATTCACCTCAACACACTGGAGAGACGTTGAGGAAGTCACGAATGCTTAAAGGTCTAACTTCAACTATACAAAACATACGCCTGGCAACGGTTCAGACAATATCTAAATCTCTACATTACTCGACTTAATTGGCACAGAATTCACTATGTTAACACATGAGCACTGATATTCACCAAAATTGACTAAGTTAAACTGAATTAATAGGCGGCGGGAACACACGTTAACATACCTGGAGAGACGTTGAGGAAGTCACGAATGCGTGATTCTCCCTCGTGTCGAGGTATATACGTGCACTCGCGGGGCAGCTTGGGCCTCCGTATTCATACCAGAAGGGTCGATCTTACCAACAACAAAACTTCTCTCTCATTTTGGATCACTGTATACTTAGTTATGAACTCCGGTGTTCTTGATCAGGGTAATTTCCTATGTCTATTCATACAATCTAATCAGAGGTTGAGCTTGCCAGGAAAAGGTGGAATATACACGTCGATAACATTAATTCTGCAAGCTCAGGCCTGAGACGAAACAAGGAACTAGTCACGGGGAGGCACTAGATCTTGGAGATTATACCAGTTGACAGAATAGTTCAGGAGATTATACCAGTTGACAGAATAGTTCAGGAGATTAATGACTTTCTCAAATAGACAACTGACACTAATTAAACTATAAACATCAGATTCTCTGATGTCGGGGCGACAAAATGATATAACTTCAGGCGCGATCAGAAACTCATGGATACCCCCACGGACGACATAAAATACGCCACTCTAGCTGGCAAACTCGACACTCACTTACTTGACACGTTCTACTAACGATAAGGACAGTTGAAGCATCCTACCCCACTCACAATGGATCTTGAATGTTCCAACTGTAAACAGACATATCTAAGTTGACTCAAAACCAAGGTGTTCTCTCTCACACTCACATTCATTTTATAGAGAGGTTGGTTTCAGTAAGTCAGAGAAAATGGGATAACGGAGGACTGAGGTGTCTTGAAGTAATGAGAAAACGGACTCCTCAGATGGAGGACTCAAACAAAAGCCGAGTTACATGTTTTGTGGGCTATTGTGCGTAATATGAATCATTTGATTTTGGCGCTAACTGACGTGTAAGACCGTGGTCATTACAGTAGCAGCTGGTGGCTGCGACTACGCAGTTGTAGGGGAGAAGTCCACTACAATACTCTCTCTCCCCTCCCAGCGCGGCGGGAGGCTGGATGTTGTCCAGGTTGTGTCCCACACATAACACATACCAGGCAGGTGTATGTACGACTCGACCACTACGTGTAACAACTCCGTCTAGTGACACAAAACCTGTGGGAGAATTAGGAGGAGAAAGAGGGTTTGGGATTAGAGGAGGTTGTACAAGCAATGGTTGTTGTGCTCCTGCTGCTGCAGGGGCTGCGTCAGGAGGAGGGTCCATGGCAGGAGCAGGTTCTATGATAGAAGGGAGGTCTATTACAGGTTCAGGTTCTATGATAGGAGGAGGGTCTATGACAGGAGCAGGTTGTACACGAGGGTGAAAAGAGGGTGCCCAGAAATGTTGTGGGCGTGGTGTTGCTGCCGGTGGTAACTGCGGGTAGACTGGTGCAGGCGTAGTTTGTTGATGGTGCTGCTGGGCTGGGGGCCCGACGGGTAACGTGGCCGGTTTGACTCGGTCTATGCTGACGGTGTCGTGTCTGCCATTCCGGATAATCGTCAGGAACTTTGCTGAACGGGTAACCACCTGGAAGGGTCCATCGTAGGGGCGTTGTAATGGGTTGCGGTGAGCATCATGCCTGACGAAATCCTACTCGGCTGTGAGTAGTGCAGGAGGGATGTGTTCAGGGCGCCGAGGAGGCTGGCGTGGAGCAGTAGCTCTGAATGCAGAAACTGCTTGTCGTAGCTTTTGGAGTAAGTCGTGACGAACGGCTGGAGTGGTTTGGTTGGGATCAGGAGGGAGTGAGAAATCCCCGGGTAGCCGAAGGGGCTCGCCTAGTGTCAGATCTGCTGGGCTACAGTCCATATCCTCCTTGTGTGACGCACGGATGCCGAGGAGCACTAAGGGAAGCGCATCAGTCCAGCTGTAAGGGTCGTGCTGTACCTTGAGTGCGTCCTTCAGCTGCCGGTGAAAACGCTCTACCATGCCGTTGGCTTGAGGGTGGTATGCTGTAGTGCGTTGTCTAGACGTGCCGAGGAACTGTAGGAGGTGCTGCCAGAGTTGTGACTCAAACTGTACTCCTCGGTCAGTGATTACGGTTGCGGGGGGGGCCAAAACGGGAAACCCAACCGGACATGAAGGCGCGGACAGTAGTCTCTGCTGTAGCGTTGGGCATGGGAATTGCTTCTGTCCACCTGGTGAAACGGTCGATGCAGGTGAAGATGTAGGTGCTACCCTAGGATGATGGAAGAGGTCCCACGATGTCTAGGTGTACTACTTGAAAACGTCCTTTGGGAATAGGGAAGGTTTGGAAGGGGGCCCATATGTGAAGATGTATTTTGGAGGACTGGCAGGCCAGGCACTGGGCAGCCCATTTCTTAGTATCAGACTTGATGCCGGGCCAGACGACACGTTGCGTGAGGAGGCGCTGGGAGGCCTGCACACCCGGGTGGCTGAGACCATGGATGCGGTCGAAAACAGCGCGGCGGTGGACGTGAGGCACGAACGGTCTAGGCTGTCCACAGGATACGTCGCACCACAATTTTATCTTTGTGCCAGGAACAGGGAGTTCTTGGAGTATGAGGCCTGAGGGGGATGTCTTGTATGCTGCCAGGTCTTCGTTTTTCTCTTGAGCCGCGGCTAGCTGCCCATAATCAATGGGTGGAGATGAGGGAAGAATGTTGGATATACAACGAGAGAGAGCGTCGGCGATCTCGTTGTGGCTGCCTTTAATGTGTTGGACGTCGCTGGAGAACTCCGAGATGTAAGCCAAGTGGCGCAGGACACGAGGTGTATGTGACTGGGAAGCTGAAGCGAAGGCGTGGACGAGGGGCTTGTGATCAGTGAAGATGGTGAACTGACGGGCCTCGAGGAAGTGCTGGAAATGTTTGACAGCCAGGTATATGGCCAGGAGTTCTCGATCAAAAGCGCTGTACTTGAGGTGTGGTGGTTGAAGCCATTGTGAGAAGAAAGCAACGGGCATGAGAATTCCGTTGATCTCCTGCTGTAAGACGGCGCCCACTGCAGTAGAAGAAGCGTCTGTTGTGAGAGTGGTCCGGGCGTTAGGTGCGGGGTGGGCCAGGAGGGTGAGGCGTGTAATGTGCTGTTTGATAGTGGTGAATGCCGTGGCAGCCTCTTGAGTCCACACGAGAGACTTGTGAGACTTCTTTGGGCGTCCCTTGAGAAGGTCGTGTAGGGGGGCTAGGACGGTGGCAGCTTTGTCAATGAAGCAGTGGTAGTAGTTGACTAAACCCAGGAATTCTCGGAGTTTCTTCGCCGTTTCAGGTTTGGGTGTAACGACCACGGTCTTACACGCCAGTTAGCGCCAAAGTCAAATGATTCATATTACGCTCAATAGCCTACAAAACATGTAACTCGGCTTTCGTTTGAGTCCTCCATCTGAGGAGTCCGTTTTCTCATCACTTCAAGACACCTCAGCCCTCTGTTATCCCATTTTCTCTGACTTACTGAAACCAACCTCTCTATAAAATGAATTTGAGTGTGAGAGAGAACACCCTTGTTTTGAGTCAACTTAGTTATGTCTGTTTACAGTGGGAACATTCAAGATCCATTGTGAGTGGGGTAGAACGCTTCAACTGTCCTTATTGCTAGTAAAACGTGTCAAGTAAGTGAGTGTCGAGTTTGCCAGCTAGAGTGGCGTATTTTATGTCGTCCGTGGGGGTATCCATGAGTTTCTGATCGCGCCTGAAGTTATATCATTTTGTCGCCCCGACATCAGAGAAGCTGATGTTTATAGTTTAGTTAGTGTCAGTTGTCTATTTAAGAAAGTCATTAATCTCCTGAACTATTCTGTCAACTGGTATAATCTCCAAGATCTAGCGCCTCCCCGTGAACAGCGCCTTGTTCGCCTCAAGCCTGAGCTTGCAGAATTAATGTTATCAACGTGTATATTCCACCTTTTCCTGGCAAGCTCAACCTCTGATTAGATTATATGAATAGACATAGGAAATTACCCTGATCAAGAACACCGGAGTTCGTAAATGAGAATACAGTGATCCCAAATGATAGAGAAGTTATGTTGTTGGAAGATCGTCGACCCTTCTGGTATGAATTCGGAGGCCCAAGCTGCCCCGCGGGTGCACGTATATACCTCTACACGAGGGAGAATCACGCATTCGTGACTCTTCCTCAGCGTCTCTCCAGGTATGTTAACGTGTGTTCCCCGCCGCCTATTAATTCAGTTTAACTTAGTCAATTTTGTTGGTATCAGTGTTCATGTGTTAACATAGTGAATTCTGTGCTGATTAAGTCGAGTAATGTAGAGATTTAGATATCGTCTGAACCATTGCCAGACGTATGTTTTGTATAGTTGAAGTTAGACATTCACTCATTCGTGACTCTTCCACAAAGTCCCTCCAGTGTGTTGAGCTGAATACTCATCGGCTAACGTGGGGCGGTAACCGGGTTGGACGATGCCGTTGATTCGACAGGACTGAACTGGGAAGTCCGTTTCCTGCAAATCAGGCGCCCACTCCCTGAGCGTGTGTCGGTCTACAACCGACCCCTAACAGCGATCTTCATTTGTTGTAGAGACCAGCGTTACCCTGGGGCACTCCTCACAGTTACATAGGCCTAAGTATTATGGTATCTTGTTTGGGGGATAACTAGCCGAAATATAGTATCCCAGGTTAAGTATTGAACCACTGAATGAGAGTTAAAAGTGCCATGTTGTTCCTTGTGAATTAACAAGAGGTATTGTATGTTGAGATAATTGTGGAGTTGTCCAGTATGCTATGTATTCATTGGTAGTGACCATGAAATGATAATCTGAGAGCATAATGATATAACCAAGAAGTGAAGAGTTAATTTGCTACTTGGTAAGGTAAGACCTGAGGGTCCAGTGATATCTGGTGTATACCCAGTACTGAATATCATGTGGCAGAGTGACAATACCACAATTGTCGATTGAAGTAACAAGTATTTGGAGGTATTTAATGAGGTAATAAGTTCTTGAAGTGTTTGATGACTTAAGAAACAAATTGCAGTTCTGCTTTGTCTGAGTGAATCTAAGATGCATCTTATCCAATCACTGTGTTAATAAATATTGAATTAGTAATCTACGTCTACGAGTATCACCACTCTATCCTTTCCCACATTGGTTCTCAGAAAATAACTAACTCACGTGCCTAGAAGCTCGCTACCTAACAGTTAACTAAGAGATGTTATATTCTAGAAAAATCCTGGGTGGTGGCAGGTCTACCGGTGTAAGTATAATAAGTGTGGTAATAACAAAGACATGGTTTCCCAGGTTAATCCATGGTTTAGAATATAACGAACAAAATATAGGGAAGAGATCATAATATATGACAGGAAATGAAAAGAAAGAACATTGACTTGGAAAGCATAAGCAGAGAAGCATAAGAGTTACTTATATAAGAATATATAAGAATATAAGGTATACAGAGATAAAGAACATATAAGAATATAAGCAAAGATATATTATATAAGAGTAAGTATGTATGTAAAGAACTGAAGAAGGATAAGTATATAAAACAGGATACTCATTGGAAAGAATACTACAGAACAAATAAGTATATGAATAAATAGAATACTAACAGAAAAATAATATCTATATGCCAAATTATTGAAAAGAGAAAACTCGGCCCGTTACATAGGGAACTCCCTAATCGCGGTTATCTTCTGTGGTAGGGGTTGTATGCCACTGGGCGAGACTCTGTGACCGAGGAAATCGATGGCCGAGGTTCCAAAGACGCACTTAGCAGGATGAACTTTCATGTTGTTGTTCTGCAGGCGTTAGAGAAGGAGTTGTAGGTGGTGTCGGTGCTCGGCAGGCGTCGAAGATGCGACGAGGATGTCGTCAATGTAGACGGTGACAAAATCGAGGTCGCGAAGCATATGGTCCATGAACCTGTGGAAAGTCTGTGCTGCATTGCGTAAGCCAAAACTCATGAAAATGTACTCGAAGAATCCAAACGGAGTGGTGATGGCTGTCTTCTGGGTATCTGCCGGTGCTACTGGGATCTGGTGGAAGGCACGCTCCAAGTCGATCTTCGAGAAGATAGTCTTGCCATGAAGTTTGTGGTGAAAGTCCTGGACATGCGGAATAGGGTACCTGTCAGGTTTGGTGACGAGATTCAGGGCTCTGTAGTCGCCACACTCCCTCCACTCGCCGGGTGTTTGCTTAGGAACCATGTGAAGAGGCGATGCCCAGTAGGGTGTGTCATACGGAGACGAATTTTTTTTTTTTGAGTTTGAAAAATCGGCCAATGGTATTAATGATGTAGTTCTATGTGCAGAATCATGTGATATCTTCAGATTTGAAAAGTTTTCATTTTTTGCTAGGTAAATTTTAACTTGAAATCTTATGAAAATTCAGTATTCCCACCCTTTTACCAACAGGTTAATTTATTAGGATGAAAATGATCCAGAATAGTGAAACGAATGATCTTGACACATTTATTAAATTAAATATTCCTTTAGAAAACAAAATCATCAAATACAAGAACCGGTTTTACTACTACGACCCGGTGTTGCTGCACACCATAGAGAACATGTCTTTCTTGCTTCTGTTTCTACTCATCACCTCCCTGCTGACCACCTGAGCTCGGATGTAGCCTTCCCTCCTCTCCTGGCTGTACACGTGACTGCTGGCCTTGCTCGCTTGCTGTACACAACGCTCTATACTCTGGGTGTGCGAGGGCCAGGCAGGGACATGCATGGGGTTGTCCAGGAAAGCTCTGACTTGAACATTGGTGAGGCTGCAGTTAAGAGGGGGCTCACTGCCAGCCTGGATGTTTTCCAGATCTATGAGATCAGTGAGGGTCTTGGCACCTAGATTGACTTCAGGAGTCTTCCTGACCCTGAAGGAATCGTCACCAACTGATTCGTCATGCCCAGATCCTCTCATAAGTCTCATATCCAAGATCTTTTTGACTGCCACTCTTCTCTCCTCCTCATCCTTACTGCAGAGCATTGTCTGCAGAACTGCCTCGGGATGAGCATACCAGGAAGATCTCCTCACAGTCTGCTCCACAATCTGAACAACCTTCCTTGGCTGACTCCTCAGGAGCTCAGGCTGGAAGAGAACATGCCTCAGACCTTCGGAGAACGATGACTTGACCTTGGTGTTGAACCAATTTGGCAAGTAGACACTCACGATGAATTGGAAAATAAGTCTCAGGTTGTGAAGCTGGTTCCCTTTCAGTTTATGATGAGCCACCCAAATTCTGCCGAACCTGAGAGCCGTTGTGAGCCACCTAGAATGTGAGACTGGACCTATCTGCAGGTAAGCAAGTCTATCAGGCATGACCCCAGTTTTGATGGCACTGCAAATCATGTAACCATAGTACTGGTCAGTACTCAGGTCGTCAATGACAGTATGTGCAAGCTCAACGAGTGGAGGGCCAACTGTGATTTTTTTCAAAGCTCGGATTTATTTCTAACTCAGTGGCAGAGTCCAGCATCTTGCCAAGAGGACCAGACCATCTGTTGTTTGAAAGAGTCTTGCCATCCAGCTCCTGGATCAGATGTCTGAGTGGCAACTCGTTGGTGTGGAGGTCACAAACAATCCAGACCGGCTTCCTCCCAATCTTCCGCTCTATCCACTGTATGACCCCCCCTTGCCATCCTGTGTTCGTGTTGGTGATGTTCCCTCCAATGGCCTGCAGGGTCTGGTCTACGTTCCTCTCTCTGAGCCAGTTCACAGTGTTATCTGCCACTATCTCAGCTGGTTTCCTGATGTCATCTTTCTCTGGAGTGAAATGCCACAAATACTTCCCTCCTGGTTCACTGCAGCAGGAGTAGTGTTCCTCCTTCACCATGGCAGGGAACCACTTGTCAGAATCTCCAACTTTCATGAACACTTTAGTGTCATCCCTTCTCCCATCAAAGAACAAACAATTGATTCCATTTTCTCTTATCCCCTTAACAAACTCCTCTTCTAGGTTACTGACAAGTTTCTCCTGAGCTCTCCTTACTTTGTTATGATCTATCACCAGGTGAACATCATCAGGTGTTATCAAACCACCGTCAATCCAGGCAGCTGTTGCTATCTCTGCAGTTTCTCTGAGACCAGTGTGGTGTCGCATGCTGGCCAGAGCTATGCTCGGGATATCTTTCCTATTTCGAATCTTATGCCTGGAAGGTTTGGGATCATTATTTTCTGGGTTAGGGACAAAGTCACCATTCTCCTGGTCAGCACTCGGATCAGCCATGGGGAAGTCATTAAACTCTGAATCAGCTTGACTCCAATCATCGGCCTTTTTTACCTCACCCTGGGCCTTCTCAAGTCTCTTTTCCTCGGCAACTCTTCTCCTCTTCTGTCTCTCTGTGGCAGCCTCCTGTCTCTTGGACTCCGGAATATCTTGGCTAGAAATCATGAGAGCCCCTATACTGTGCTTTGACAAATGCCAGTTCGATCACAGGAATCTTCAGTTCACGCTTGCAAATACAGGAGATGTGGGCTTCAGATTTACAGTCACGATCGCATCCAAACTCAGGACAGAGAACAATTGGGCACTTGCAAGTAATTATGTCAGATAACTGGTCCAGTTGCTTGGCAAAGCTGTCCTTAACTGCAAGTTTTCCTCTCCCAAGAGAGATATCTCTTGCCTTTTCCCAACTGTCTCTCACTAATCTTCTTCTGACTTGTTATGACTGGAGGCTTGAACTGAGCGTTAGCCAGAGTGTACTGTGCCAAGACAGCTTTGGTCATATCACTGGCAATGTCTTTGTTTGTGTAAGTTCTTTGGTTCTTTTCACTGATTTGCCTGATTAAAACACCGTATCTCAAAGCATCTCTCAATGTAGGCAACTCCGACTTCAGGAGCTCTCTCCCAGACCCAAGATAGTGACTGAGATGGCTGGATTTTTGGTTCCTCGTCCTGACACAAGCAGCCATCGCAAATATTATCAACTTATAAATGCATCAGAATCTGAAACAGAAAAAAATATTGTTAGTTGGGTTGTTAAAGAATGAAGTCAGAAAGCAATGTTCACTATTTCATTGTAATGCACGAATGCAGCTGTACGTTAGATTTTCGTTAAATTTCACGCTAAAATTTACCTAGCAAAAGGTTGCAAAATATTGAAACTGAAATTATTTTCTGTTTATATACACTAAAATCTACCAAAAAAGTGATGGGCCATTAGTTTTAGCTGATCTTCCCTCCTATGACACACCCTAATGCCCAGGGACTCCTTGAAGGGCGAATGATGCCGTCTTGCAGTAGTTTGTTGAATTCTACTTTGGCTGTGTTCAGGAGCTCAGGGCGCAGGCGGCGAGGGCGTGAAAAGACAGGTGGTCCTTTGGTTTCGATGTGGTGGAAAATTCCCGATGTAGGTGGTGGGGGTAGGGAGACTCGGGGTGAGAAAAGCTCCTTGAATTCATCGAGCAGGGAGGAGAACTCGTTGGAAGGCGCAAGACAGGTGATAGTGTCGGTGTGTCTGGCACGAGAACCCTGGATCTTGCGTGCTGTAGGCTCATGGATGAGGCATAGATGACTTGGTTTGACGCCGAGCTTGTGGAAGGTGAGGAAGTCGAAACCAAGGATGGGTTGAGACACGTCTGCTATCACGAATAACCAATGCAGAGTCTTGGGCAGACCGAGGTCTAAGGCGAGGGTGCGTACGCCATAGGAGGCGATGGAGGTACCATTGGCAGCGAACAGGTCATACGAGGGTTGCTTTGACTTGTCTCGTAGTGAGGGAGGGATGAGGCTGACCGATGAACCTGTGTCGATGAGGAACTTCTTGCCGGAGGTGCGGTCGGTGACGCGCAGTAATGAGACGCCTGGAGGGACGGAGGCTGAGGCGTCTACCAGCCTCCGGCGTTGCCGTTTCCCGAATAAGTGCAATAGGGCTCACAGTTTCGAGCATTGGGGCCGAAAGTCTGGTGATACCAGCAGAGGGTAAATTTGTTGTGCTGGGGGTTGGCTGCTGTGTGTCGGAACTTGTAGGGCGTGGTGTGTGAGTCAGGAACTGGCGCAGCAGCGGGTATGGAGGAGCAGAAGTGCTCAATGGTGTCCATCCTGCGGTTCAAAATTTGCAACAGGTCCTTGATGTCTTGTGAGGTATTGCTCGGCTGAGGGGTGTTGACCCGGCTTACAAGTTCGATGGTAGGTACTGGTGTGACCGTGGCGGCAAGGGGTGCAGCAGCGCACTCGTTAAAAATTCTATCTGCCGCGGTTGCATATAGTTCTGGTGTCGTAGAGTAATCTACTGCGGACAGGATGTTGCGTACTTCTTTGGGTAGCTTTTGTGCGTGAAGCTGGCGCAGGATAGAGTCGGGGAGTCTGTCTGTGTGACGGGAGTTCAGCCGACACATCTCCCAGAGACGCCCCAGGGTTGAATTCCCGAGAGAGATAGAGGATAGATCTTGCAGGAGATTGGGGCTGGTCTGTTGATAACACGTCTTCAAGGCATCCCGCAGGGTAGCGAATTTGTTGTCATCTGGAGGGTTGGAAATGGTTTGTGAGACCCGCGTGGCCACTTCCATGGGCAAGGCACAGAGCAGGGCGCCATACTTTTGCTCGTCGGTCGCTCGTGAGCCGGCGAGGGCTGCTTCCACATGGTCTAGCCAGTCCTCGACGTTGTGGTTGAAAGTCGGCAGAGAGATCCGTCCGTCCTCCATCCTGTGTGAGTGCTTATCTCCGGGAGTCACCATTTGTAGGAATTCGTGGTATAATGTTGTCTAGCACTCAGGATGGATGGAAACTCTAAGGTGGTTTTCTTGTATAATATAAGTTATATGATAGACAGTCTGGTGCTGGAGGTGCCGTGTGGTGAGGAGCTGCTCAGTAGAGACGTTCGGTGAGTAGCGTGTTGAAGGAGGTAGATGTGCAGGAGCTTCGTTAGGGAAGATGTTGCCTGTTGCTGGCCTCCTGGTTGAATGAATGCTGGACAGCGAGGAGCTTGCTGGAGTAGGTGTTGCGTGTTCAAGAAGAATGGCCAGAATGAATCTCAATGGAGAGACAGAGCTTATATACCCAGCAGCCGTGAGTCATCAATGAGTCATGTTGGGAAAACCCGAGAAAGTCGCCGGTCTTTGGTTCCGTTGCTAAGATACGGTAACATCTGGTGACGCCGCTCGCTTGGTTGCTAGGGAAGATGGTAGCAGCTGGTGGCTGCGACTACGCAGTTGTAGGGGAGAAGTCCACTACAGTGTCATCAGTGTCCGCTGAAGTTGAAAATAACTTAAAGTGAGCGCGAACTAGCAAGCAAGCTGGAAAGGCACCGTGCCAGCTGAAACCAAGTCGTTATAGGGGCCACAGAGACTTTAAATTTTATTTTGTTTGTGTGCTTTCTCAAGGACTGAAACTGTGCCTACAATACACCATTCACAGGGAGATACAGTGTACACAGTCACAGACGACAACTCTATAGGCAACAAAGAGTAGCTAAGTACTGTTCTTTTTCTCTCTTTACTTTTTTTTAAATAGGTATAGATCTATACACAGTCTGCACCCCCCCCCCACCCCCACAACAACAACAACCATGCGTTTGATATGTGATTGCTGCAGGGAGACGTCGCATATGGAGGCTACAGGCCTGACTAATGCAACGTTTAGGAAGTTACTAACTGCCGTAAGCATGATGGTTGTTGCTGGTATTGCCCTGACTGCATAGTCAAGGTGAATGAAGCGATTGCAAGCCATAAGGGAAAGAGTTCTCTAGGGACGAAAATAGAAGAAGCTGGAGCCCTGCTGGTTGCCAAACTGGAGCAAGTTGGGAAAGAGATCCTTGCTAAGACTGAGGAAGTAGCCGATAGAATGGAGGTGGTTGCTAAGAGGAGTTATGCTGAAGTATTAGCAGAGCCACGGGAAGGGACGGAGAGTAATGCAGGATCAGAACAGGTTCTACAACAGCTTGGGACTCTGAGGAAGTGTGTCGAAGAAATGAAAATTAATGGATCTACTGTAAGGGGAGAGGAGGAACAACGGGAACGTTTCCAGTGCAGGAACAATGTAATAGTTTTTGGAGTCCCAGAGAGCCAGGCGGAGGGAACTGTGAGTAAGGTAACACACGATAAGATGCAGTTTCAAAAAATTTGTGCAGAGGTTCTGAAGATGTCATCAACCCCACAGGATGTAAGGAGGCTGGGACAAAAGCAGGGGGATAAGCCTCGCCCCCTCAGGATCACAATAGTGAGTGAGGAGGAAAAATGGCAGGTTATTCGGCAGGCAAAAAACTTAGCAAGGAGCGAGGCATCTCGGGGTGTATTCATTCACCCAGACCGCTCGGTAATGCAGAGGGAACAGCACATGAAGCTCCTGCAGTAGTTGAAGTAGAAGAGGGAGGAGTCAAGGAGGAACGGGGACAGGTATACATGGGTTATATTCAGGGGGAGGGTAGTGGAAGCAAGTGTGCCGACACAGGGCCAGGGGGCAGCGGAGCACCCT
The DNA here is from genome assembly GCA_958450375.1 of Homarus gammarus. Classification (NCBI taxonomy): domain Eukaryota; kingdom Metazoa; phylum Arthropoda; class Malacostraca; order Decapoda; family Nephropidae; genus Homarus; species Homarus gammarus. The sequence continues at coordinate 1,319,662 of CAUDMG010001741.1, read as the reverse complement.
CCACCTGCTCTACCCCCCACCCGGGAGGTGGCACCAGCTCCGCCTACCAGACAGGAGGCGAGCGCTGTGTAAACAATGACATTTCTAACCACACCCTGCAAAATACAGTGTACTTAGCAAATGCTGCAGCTTCTGAGATTGGGGGGGGGGGGCGGGGTTACTACTAAGAGCAGAGACGTTACCGAGAACAAATTCTGGCTTGAATGTCATGTACACTAATACTGACACATTCCTTGATATAAGAGAGGAGTTTGAAACACGACTAAAAGTACACCAGCCAGATATTGTAGGAGTTGTAGAACTGTTGTACAAAAACAGGAGAATCGACCCAGAGGAATGTGAGTTCAGTATTGCTGGATATGACTCATTTACGAACCTTTCTCAAGAAACTTGCAAGAGGGGTGTGGTTATCTATGCTAGGCAAGCCCTCAGAGCCAGTCAGGCGAGGGTACAGGGAGAGGATGTTTTTGAAGAGTCCAATAGGTGTAAAATTTATTTAAAGGGAGGGGACTTACTTATTGCCGGGTGTATCTACAGATCCCCAAACTGTGGCCCACTAAATCAAAGGAACTTAAGAGCCTTAATAGACAACGCGGCGATGCTCAACCCTAGCCACCTCCTTATCATGGGGGACTTTAACTATGGCGACATCGACTGGAGAAACGAGTCCACCCCGAATGACTTGAATAACCCTGCTACTCTTTTTGTAGAAACTTGAGAGATAATTTCCTGTTCCAACATTTTAGAGACCCGACACATTGCAGAGGGGAGGAAACACCCAAGCCATTTGACCTCATCATAACAAACGAGGAGGGTATGGTGGCCAAATTGGAACACCTTGCCCCAGTTGGCACCAGTCACCATATAGTGTTGTCATTTAGATTTAACTGTTACCTAGTTCAGGATAAGGCCAGGCCAAGGTGCAAATATTATAAGGGAAATTACAATGGGATGAGGGAGGAGATGAGAGGTATCAACTGGCCTGACTCATTATGGTACAAGAACGCAGACACTACGCTGAATATCATAACTAGTAAAGTGACCCATTTGATCAATAAATATATACCCAAGACCAAACCCACTGCTTCTAGGAATACGAGGGGATCCCTACACATGAACCATGCGGCGGTCGACAGAATTAAGAAGAAAACCCAGAAATTCATGACGTGGGTTGGGTCAAAAGATGAGCAAGACAGGAGGATGTATGCAAGAGCCAAAAACCAAGCAAAGATAGAGTGTAGAAGGGCTGAAAAGGAGTTCCAGAGGCTAGTTGCAAGCGAGGTCAAGTCAAACCCAAAGGCGTTTTACCGCTATGCAAAGTCGAAATTGAAAACGCGAGTACTAGTATCAGACCTGAGGCTTGAGGATGGTAGTTACGCAGATTCTGACCAGGATAAAGCTGAGGCATTGAACAGCTTCTTTTCCTCGGTGTTCACAAGAGAGGATGCAATTAACCTTCCTGCGTTTGAGGACAGACGGTTCGACACAGCACTGACCCACATTGTGTTCACAGAAGAGGGTATTAGAAATATACTGTCCAGGCTAAAGGTCCATAAGAGTCCCGGCCCTGACATGGTGCATCCTAGAGTGCTAAGAGAGTTGTGCAACGAGCTTGCAGAGCCCCTGAAGAGCCTGTTTTGTAAATGCCTGGATGAACAAATGGTCCCCAGTGAATGGAAAGTGGCATATGTAGTCCTATCTTCAAGAAGGGCGATCGTCACTCCACGAACACCTACAGACCGGTGAGCCTGACCAGCATAATATGTAAAGTACTTGAGAGTATTATCAGAGATGCCGCAATGGAACATCTGCTACGAAACAACCTTGTAAAGGATTGCCAACACAGTTTTATGCCGGGGCGCTCCTGCTTAACACAATTGCTCAAGGCATTGGATATTTGGATCCATATTCTGGAACGGGGTGGTAATATCGACACTATTTACCTAGATTTTGCCAAGGCTTTCGACAGTGTACCCCATGAAAGGCTGAAAATCAAACTGGAAGGGTACGGAATTCGGGGAAATGTCCTAGCGTGGATAGAAGACTCTCTACATGACCGCAAGCAGTGTGTGTGTGGTGATTAATGGCACGAAATCGTTATCCGTATTTGTCACAAGTGGGGTACCACAGGGCAGTGTGTTGGGCCCGCTGTTGTTTGTTTGTTTCATAATTGACATGCCTGACGTTGTACACTCCTCCATACAAATGTTTGCCGATGAAGCCAAGTTATTTCGGGAAATCAAGAACCAAGCTGACTGTGAAGAGCTGCAGAAGGACCTCTGTGGGCTCCAGGAATGGTCGAAGAAATGGCTGCTGAGATTCAATGTCACGAAGTGTAAGAGGATGCACCTGGGGCGTACCAACGGTAAGGAGGCGTATCATATGCCCCAACGGGATGAAGAAACTGCACTAGTTGAGACTGAATGTGAGAAGGACCTAGGTGTGTATGTTGACAATGAGCTGAAGTTCTCTGGGCTATTGCGAGAAGAAGGTAAACCAGGCAAATAAATTATTGGGTCTTATAAGAAGGTCGTTAAGATATCTAGACGGTCCGTCCCTCGTAACGATCTTCAAGAGTGAAGAGCTTCCTCATCTGGAGTACTGTCACCCCCGTCTGGTCCCCGAGATATGCTAGGGACTGTCAGTTGGTTGAAAATGTTCAAAGGAGGGCCACCAGACTGGTGCCTGTACTTCGGAACCTTAGCTACCCTGAGAGATTGGAGCGCCTGAACTTGCCTAGCTTTTACTACAGACGGGCAAGGGGTGACCTAGTTGAAGGGTATAAGTATCTCAGGGGGCACCACTCAGTCGAGAGTCCTTACTTAGAGCTGGCGGACGCTCGCCCCACAAGGGGTCACAGCTCAAGATTGAAGAAGCCGCAAGTCCAGAAAACTGTGAGGGCAAACTTTTTCGGAGTGAGGGTTGTAAACTCTTGGAACAATCTACCAGAAAGTGTTGATATGACACCGAGTGTGAGCTCTTTCAAGACAAGACTTGACCAACACTGGAGCGGGTTCAGGTACATTCAGGAGCCGGTGCATGCCTTGTACTTGCCAACAGTGCGTGACAGAGACGTGACCGATTGCCCGGGCGGCTAGTGAGCCGCTCTTTTGGTGAAGAGGATAAATGAAAAGGAAAAGTAATCAGAGACGTGACCGATCGCCCAAGCGGCTAACGAGCCGATCAGTGGTGAAGAGGATAAAAAGTGAAGAAAACAAAAAAGCTTGCAGGCATCTTCAATGCTGCAATAGCAAGCGGATTATTCACTCACATCCAAATTTAAAATGGCATGAAGCCTTCGACAAAGTATGGCATGAAGTGCTCAAATACAAGATCATCCAACTCAACATGCCACCCAACATCACGGCTCTCCTCCGCAATTTTCCTCACCATGGACAACTACATAGGTCAAAACTTCACCCTCTACAGTGGAGTACCCCAAGGTAGTAACCCAAATTATACAATACCCAGGGAAATCCAAACAAATGATCTCAGTCAGAAGAAGCAGAGAAATAGAAACCATAAACAATTATGAAAGGAAATGGAAAATTAAAACTAACACACAGAAATTGAAGATAATTCATATAGCTAAAACCAGACCTTACCCAATCATGGTCAACAATCAAAACATTCCATGCGCAGAAAATGGGAAAATCCTCGGCTCAAAATTACAAGGAACGGCATACTACCTCATATCAAAGAAAGAATTGCAAAAGCCAAGACCCAACTAACTAAACTCAAAAGATTCCGCAAATTCAACACGAATACACAACTACACAGGGCTGGATTTACCAATAGGTCAAGTAGGCCATTGGCCTAGGGCCCACCGGTATCTGGGGACCCACTGAAACTAATTTTTCGCGCAGCGTGCCAGCGTATAACCTTGTTTCACATGTACACCGAGTATTTCATTATATAATATATTCACAACCATAAGTAAGTATAGGGCCCGGAGTATGGGGCCCCTGTACAATAAGTATAGGCCCGCAGTGGTCTTCAACTGGTGGGCAATGGGGTGGTTCTCAGGTGGGCCACGGACTAGGCCCTAAAGTAAAATGAAGAAAATAAGATAAAATAAGATAATAAAAAAATATATATATACATTTTTAAATGTCCGTGTCCCACCATCGATCTATCTATCTATCTATTTATCTATCAATCAATACATACATTGTTACGACCGTGTGGTATTTTTTTATTTTTTTTATTTTATATAACATGCTTCCATGTTGTTCCATATTATTCCTGTAATGATGTGTTATATTTACTATTATATAATCTAGTCACCTTACCCTGTGCTGTTAAGGTTTTAACTGTTATTATTTGTTCAAGCCCATCTTATTTCTTCATTTAGTATTGTAACAAGCATTCTTTGTTCTCTAACGACCATCTGCATCGTTAAACGACCCACAGGCTGGTCTCACTGGCGGGAAAAGGCCATATATATAGGAGTCACCAACTGACAGAGTTCAGTCCAGTCCTCCTTGTCATTCAGTTCACATTGTTTTGAGTGACACTCTTCACCTGTTACTTATACTTAAATTTATTCCTGTGTTGTTCCTGTCGCCACCAATGTGGTATATCAATGAGAGTACCTATTCTTGTCTCTTGTGTGTCCATCAGTATTTGCTTAGTTACATTTTAGTAATTCAGTGTTGTTTCACGTTAGTTAATTTCAGTGATAGTTTTTATATGTTTATGCAGTGTTAACGTAATCCAATGCTTTATTTTTATTCTTTTGATGTTTCGATGTTTAGTATCACTTGTGTCTTAAAAGTTTCGATGGTGAATCAATTTGTTGTGACAGCCTACGAGGCTCTTTATTGTGTTAATATTTAATTTAATTAAATTCTCAAAAGGTTTACTTTATTTATTTTTATTCCCTTTTAATTTACTTCACTTACTTTTTGTTTGGTTACGCCTAGAACCTTGGATATTAAAGTAAATTAAGAGACGGCGTAACAACATACATACTGGAGAGAGAGAGAGAGAGAGAGATGAGAGAGTAAAGTTCAAGAAACCTTCAGCGCCTTGACGTGTGAAGGACAAGATCGTTTCACGTTCAGTACGTGTCGGGGTTACCGTTGGTTTGCTGACAGCTCGCTCAGCCAATCAGTATCTTCTCAGCCTCAGCTCAGTGATATTTTATATTGTGTAGCAGCACTCATTATTTACTAATGATATTTTACATGTTGCATTAAATGGACTTCAGTGTTATATTACGTGTGTTTTTGTGTCTATTTTTTGTGATATTGGTATCTCTTATAGACTTGCACTATTTTTTTGCTTACAGATTATTCTTGGGATTCTCATGAGATAAATATGTCGTCCCTGAAAAAATATCTGAGTGGCTCACAAAAGAGAAAGTTAAAAGCAGCCAAAGCTGCACAACCACAATCAGTTCCAAAGCTGACAACATTTTTTAAACCAAAAGGAGATTCAGAGCCAAGTACCAGTGACAGTAAACACCCAGGGGATGACACAGTAGATGTTCACTTTCATGATTCAGATGACGAAGCGAGGTTAGCTGAGCCACAGTTGTTATATATATGTATGTTTATATGCTGCCTTTATTGATTATATATACATTATATATTATGTTATTTCTTACTTAAGTCAAAAAGTGTTTAGGCTTGTGTAAACACGAAATGTGTTAGGCACGTTGTAACCAACACCAGAGAATAAACGCCCAGCCAGACCGACCATGTGCTTGTCATTCTCCCATTAAATAATGCAAGATACTACAACAGTCACAGAGATTAAGTAAATCAGCACCAACAGCAATGGAAGTACCACCTGTGACTGAAACTTCATCCAATTCATCTCAGTTGACTTATAAGAAACATTCTGTGGAACTAGGTGTCAGTGTTGATTTGTGTGTATCAAGTGATCCAGCTGACTGGCTGACAATTGATGATAAACTGATTGAGTGTTTACTACCATCCTCTTGATCTAAATTGTGAACAATGTGACTTCTCGAGATCTGCAAGAAGTGAAAATGTGGGTGAAAAGGAAAGAGTTCGATATGTGCCCAAATCCTTGTTTACACGTCAAATGGCAAATGATGAAAAAGTTAAAAGGGAATGGCTTGTGTATTCTCCAAAAACTGGAGATGTATTTTGAGTTTCATGCAAGCTATTCAGCAAGCAAGTCTCATTGTTTACTAGTGGGTTTAGCGACTGGAAAAACTGCCAGCGTAGAGTTGCTGAACATGAAAGTAGCAAAGAGCATAAAATCTCAGTTACTATATACTGCGCTATTCTGGGGTCACTACTTCTAAGGGGATAACTTAACTCTATTCTTAATTCCTACGGGTTGCTGCCGCCAGACCCCCTCTGGGCAGTATGTAGCTGGTTAGGTAGCGGGCAGAGTGGACTAGGCATTGAGTTCGGTTTTCCATTGACCAGATCGATAAGGGGAAAGAAGGGTGAAACCATAACATGTCTTAACTAACTTATTCCTTATAAAACATACTGTAAAAAAAATACAAGTGAGGTGGCCTTCCTCAGAAGAACAACAATGATTTTGGTTATCCTTCTTACAATCACACTCAACACGTCAGACTGCTCCTCCTGTACGGAATATAGCACCTTAGGTCATCATACATAGTAACACCATCTCACCTCCCTGTAGCACCAGCTCACCACACTGGTTACACTCCACACCTGCAAGTGTGGGACTCCTTGTAATTTCTAGGTATACATATCAGGCACCTCGTTCGCACACCGCCCTCGGTGGGTAGAGACGAGGCCTACACCAAGAGACATACCAGTACTGTTTCTACGCCTGGTATTATAGGTCGCTCTAAGTGACGACCGCGGAGTTTCTCAAGCGTTTCCTTATTTATTCCTACTCATTGGTGGTGGTATGTTGAGAATCCACAGGTTCACAGTGGAATAGCATAGCTGGGAGTAGTCACCTCACGTGGTAGGACGCTCACAGGGATAATGGCCGCCGCCCAGCAAGGCGCTCCGACCGCATGGGACCTGAGTTTGATGAGATAGCAGAGGATACTGAGAAATAATGCCTGATGGGCCGTTATCATCCACCCCAACACATCACTATATCAATTTATGCATCAAGCAAAGTTTTAAACTGTAATTACTGCTATATAAGCCTCTTTTTTGGGCTGAATACAGTCCGATGAAGTTCACTGACCTGAGTTTGATGAGATAGCGGAGGATACTGAAGGCCGATGCCCTACGCTTATCTCTGTTTAGGCCTACAGTTTCCAATCTTTAATTTTGACTTTGATTTCTTATGGTTCTCACATCTCCATTTTCCCGTTTACTGTGACCTGGTGCCTTATAAATCCATATTTTAATCCTAACTTACATACTAGAATACGGTTCAGGCTTGACAGTTCTTGGGGAAATTAAGTGGGCTATATCAACAACTCACACCTGGAGTCCGGGTACAAGGGACGCTGCCCTGAAACAAAAGGGTATGTCCACTTCACTTAAAACTGTAATTAGGGATCCTCCCCTCACACATCGCACTACTTGAACACAGACATAAGATTCTCTGATCACTGTACATGTCGTGGGTATACGCCATTCGAGGATACGAGATATTTCCTTTTAAGTATAGTTTCTGGGTCACTTCCAACACCTCACATAGTTCTGATACATTTATCCTTTTTCCAGATCATTGTTCTCATGTATTTTCATATGATATCTGTGGAAGTTATGTTCGCTACACGTTCACAGACGTAAATAGTACGACCTTCAAACCATGATCCACAATTAGTCCTACAGTACACTAGTCCGGCTCAACTGGACTTTCCCAATCATCTTATACAGACCTTGAGTTCTCCTTAATGCTGAGTACATACAATTACTATTATATACCCGTTGCTGGGTACAATTCATCAAATAATCCTGTGACATTCATTAGGTGAGTTAATCTTTATCAATTATTCACATTTTCTGAGATTCTACCAGCGCGGTGGATTTGAATGTTATGTAGCGTAATATGAATTAAAGTTTTTCTTTAGGAATGACAATGATGTGCGCAGTACAACTACATGGGGTGTGAGGGCAATTACAGCAAGGCGAATTGATTCCACTTTGGCTTTGCAAGTAAAATTTGGGTTGAAAATACCGAAAAGAAGTTCTATTGTGCATAGTTGAAACACTAAAAATTTTAACATCAAGAGGTCTTCCTCTCAGGGGTAGTGATGAAAGAATAGGCTCTAGCAACAATGGGAATTACCTTGGAGTACTGGAACTCCTGGCAAAATTTGACCCTTTTCTTGCACAGCATCTGGAGAAGTATGGTGCTGTAGGTAGTGGGAAGACTTCATATCTCTCAAAAACGATTTGTGAGGAAATGGTCAAATGGTCAAATGGCTGAAGAAATTCACCCAATTATCATAAGTGAAGTGAAACAAGCCAAATATTATTCAGTTAGTGTAGTTTCCACACCGGATGTTAGTCATACTGACCAACTTACATTCATAGTTCGTTATGTCAAGCCTGATGGCAAACCTGTTGAGCGATTTCTAATGTTCATAGACATACATGATCATGGTGCAGAGAGCATAGCCTCAACAGTTGTCCAGTTTATTAAAGATGTTGGTCTTGATTTGAGTGACATGAGAGGGCAGAGTTATGACAATGCTGCCAATATGTCAGGCATTTGCACTGGTCTCCAAGCCAGAATAAAGGTTATGAATCCCCTGGCATATTATGTCCCTTGTGCAGGTCACTCCTTGAACCTTGTAGGAACATCAGCTGCCAGCAGTTGCCTTGGGTCTGTTTCATATTCCAGATTTTTGCAAGCGTTATACAACTTCTTCTCAGCCTCCACATATAGATGGGATCACTTGAAAGCTGCACTATCTGCTGAAGGGATTGTAGTGAAATCCCTTTCAGAAACTCGCTGGAGTGCGAGGGCTGATGCTGTTGAAGCAGAGTTTTTACATTACCTTAAGATAAAGTCAGCACTGGAGAACATATGTTCTGACAGTAGACAAACTGTGGCTACAAAGCTTGAAGGTGAAGGCCTCATAAGACAAATGGAAGCATTTGAAACAGCACTTCTTACTGTAATATGGTATAAAATCTTAACAAGGTTTAATGCAACCAGCTCATCACATCAAAAAGTTGAGACCGACCTTCTGTCAGTTGGGAAACTGTATGAGAGTTTGATCTCCTTCGTCTCAGAAATGAGACTGGGTCAGTTTGATGAAATAGAAGATCAGGCTAGGGCTTTTGCTGAGCCTGTCTACAAAGAGACAACAAAAAGAACAAAAAAGAGAAAACATTTCTTTGATGAATCAGTTGACACTGAAACTCAACTTGATCCACGTGAGAAGTTCAAGGGGGACAATTCCTACACCATATTAGATTGCCTTAGGAATGAATTAGAGCACAGAGTGAATGCCTACTCAGAAATAAAGAAGCTGTTTAGCTTCTTAACGGAGTATGACAGTATGAAATATGATGATCTCAAAGCCCAACTGAAATTGGTTGTCAGTACCTATTCCAATGACCTGGAAGCATCTGTTCTAGATGAGTTTTTGCAATTTAAAGACATTTTGTCTTCTGAATCTGACAGGTCAGTGACAAACATCTCCACTTTGCTGAGGTCCAAAGATGGTATTTTGACAACTGCCTTTCCAAACATTAGTATCTTGGTAAGAATTTTCCTTACCATCCCCATTACTAATTGTGAAGGAGAGAGGTCTTTCTCTACTCTATCTAGGGTGAAAAATCACCTGAGGTCTACCATGGGACAACCCAGATTAAACTCACAATCATTATTATGCATTGAATCTGGCCTCCTACAATCCCTTGACACAAACAGTATCATTGACAAATTTTCCGTGAAAAAAAGTAGGAAGAATTTATTTTGAAATTCACACAGATTGCTGTACTTCATTTGCTTGCAAAATTGATTATGCTTCAAGTTAATTGTATTTCTTTCATTATTCCCATATATAAGATGTAACATATGACGACTTCGTGCCATTATTCACCACACACTGCTTGCGGTCATGTAGAAAGTCTTCTATCCACGCTAGGATATTTCCCCGAATTCCGTACCCTTCCAGTTTGATTTTCAGCCTTTCATGGGTTACACTGTCGAAAGCCTTGGCAAAATCTAGGTAAATATTGTCGATATTACCACCCCGTTCCAGAATATGGATCCAAATATCCAATACCTTGAGCAATTGTGTTAAGCAGGAGAGCCTGGCATAAAACCGTTTTGGCAATCCTTTACAAGGTTGTTTCGTAGTATATGTTCCATTGCGGCATCTCTGATAATACTCTCAAGTACATTACATATTATAGTGGTCAGGCTCACCGGTCTTTAGTTGTTCGTGGCGTGACGATCGACCTTCTTGAAGATAGGGCTCACATAAGCCCCAGTCTTCACCAGACGCTTTCACTGCCCAGCGTGTCGATCACAGGCCGAGCAAACAACTGCCAGCCCCCATCATTGTTATGGATGAGTCCATTACTCGGTAGGGCTATTTGGTGGCTGTGTTATTCCTCCGAGGACACCTGTCGGTTTCCACCTGAATTGTCTGAGTGTGGGCCAAGGTACCATGTGGTGAAGAAAAACTACCATTGCTGGTGCTGTTGAACAGTCAGGTTGGTGCTGTAACTGGCATCATTGTCATGGTGACGTTGACTGCTAGTCTATTTAACTAAAGATTCTTATTAAACTCCACGACCGCAAAACATAAGTGGGTTAGCGACCCCTGAGAAGACGTGTTTTTCCCCATAGACGCTACACTTGTGTTCCCTCGTCTTTGTGAAGACGACAGTTGTCGATCAGTTGTTTCGGGAAATTAAGAACCAAGCGGACTGTGAAGAGCTGCAGAAGGATCTCTGTGGGCTCCAGGAATGGTCGAAGAAATGGTTGCTGAGATTCAATGTCACGAAGTGTAAGAGGATGCACCTGGGGCGTACCAACGGTAAGGAGGCGTATCATATGTCCCAGCGGGATGAAGAAACTTCACTAGTTGAGACTGTGTGTGAGAAGGACCTAGGTGTGCATGTTGACAATGAGCTGAAGTTCTCGGGCCATTGTGAGAAGAAGGTAAACTAGGCAAATAAATTATTGGGTCTTATAAGAAGGTCGTTCAGATATCTAGATGGTCCGTCCCTGGTAACGATCTTCAGGAGTGAAGTGCTTCCCCATCTGGAGTACTGTCACCCTATCTGGTCCCCGAGATATGCTAGGGACTGTCAGTTGGTTGAAAATGTTCAAAGGAGGGCCACCAGACTGGTGCCTGCACTTCGGCACCTCAGCTACCCTGAGAGATTGGAGCGCCTGAACTTGCCTAGCTTATACTACAGACGGGCAAGGGGGGACCTAGTTGAGGTGTATAAGCATCTGAGGAGGCACTACTCAGTTGAGTGTCCTTACTTGGAGCTGGCGGACGCTCGCCCCACAAGGGGTCACAGCTCAAGATTGAAGAAGCCGCAAGTCCAGAAAAACGTGAGGGCAAACTTTTTCGGAGTGAGGGTTGTAAACTCTTGGAACAATCTACCAGAGAGTGTTGTGACGGCACCGAGTGTGAGCTCTTTCAAGAGAAGACTTGACCAACACTGGAGCGGGTTCAGGTACATTCAGGAGCCGGTGCATGCCCAGTATTTGCCAACAGTGCGTGACAGAGACGTGACCGATCGCCCGGGCGGCTAGCGAGCCGATCTTTTGTTGAAGAATATAAATGAAAAGAGACGTGACCGATCGCCCAAGCGGCTAACAAGCCGATCAGTGGCGAAGAGGATAAAAGTAAAAAGTAAAGTATCCACTTTCTCCTGGGAAGCTCAATCTTGAATTCGTCTGTGTATATCAACTCAAGTAATTTGCCAGACCTTTGTCAACTGGAGGTCATCTTTGAATGAGTTACAGTTAGAGCTGTTTGTAATGTTTGTCATTGTGTGAGTAGCGATCACTGGCAACTCAGGACACTTCCTCCACACAAGAAAACAACACACAATCTAGCCGACCAAGCACTGAGAATCCGTGGCCCAACCCAACACGCACCTGACGCTTGACCTGACGCTAGCCTGACTCTGTCCTGCCGCCTCCCGGCCACGTCCGGGCGAGTTGCTGCTGCCTCCAACTTATTCTCCCTCACGCAAGCGGTGTTTAGGCACTGCACCTATTCTCTCCTCCTAAAATTCACTTCAATCCTCCCTTTATTCTTCCCCTGAACCTCCCCTGATGCGTCCCCTGATGCTTTCCAACGTTTTGTGTAGCCATTCAGTTTGATTCAGTCAATTGTAGTGAATATCAGTGTTCATCAGTGTTTATGCTTCAACAGTTGAATTGTCATTCACCCAGTGTAAGAAGTACTATAACGTAAATACGTCTGTCGTTCCTAGCCCAGAGATTTGTTGTGTTTGTGTTGTCATGCTTCTGTCCCCTGGACGCCTTCTCCAACATGTTTCCCCAGATCCCAGTGTGATTCTTGCATCGCTCAACAACTGCCCCGGATGTAGTAGAAACCCAGCAGGGACCATATATGAAACGATGGCACCGATGCGGCCTGATTAATATGCTCCACTGCCTCTTGGTGCCAGACCCCAGACTCGCCATGTGTCTGGCTACCACCGACCATAACAACAGTCGTGAATCTCAGTGTTCTACCCTGGGACGCCCCCTGGAGTTATATGTCCACAGAGAGTGTTGTACTATGTATGTTAGGGATAATTAGCAGGAAATAATTATCCCATGTTGGTTAGTGGACCCAGGTATCTGCTGGTTTCAGTATTAACGTGTATGTTGAGTAAAGTCTTGTATCTGTACTGTAATGCCACGTACCACCAGTAGGTGTGAGAAGTACAGGAATCTACAATGAGTGCCATGTACTATGTATTGTGAGTAGGGCCAAATAACTCGTCCTACTATGCCATGTAATGTAACGCCAGTAAGGTTGTGTGCAGTAAGAGTGTAAGATCTGAGTAATTACTGTTGAGTAAAGAAATAAGAAAATAAGTAAATAAGAAAATAAGTAAAGAAGAAAGTACTGAGTCTGCAATAAGCCCAGGAGTTGAACCTGGTAGTTATAAATTAATCATACCTCTTTTTCCCATTGATTTCATATTAATAAATTTGTTCTTGGAGTATTTTAGGTGTATTCATTTCTCCCACAGTATTTTACCTTTATTTCCTTCCAAGTGACTTGATACCAGAATTACCACAACCATGTGCCTAGACCCTCGACCATGCTACCAAAAGAATGACCATGCTACCAAAAGAATAGGTGACGGAACTGAGTAAGAACTAAGACAAGAGAAGTAAGTCAGATAAGGGTGGTGTAGGTGTTGGAAAACACGCGCCCTTACATCACTGCCACGGGTAATATTGGTGCTCAAAGGTGCTGTGAGAGAGTATTAGGTGTGTTCGTGTACATGTACACCCAGTCATGGTGTAAGTGGGAACTGTACCTAAGTTCAACAGTTCAAAATAAGTTAAACAAGGGAGTTGACCCCTGTAGTTGAGTGTTACTGGAATTCTTCATAAAATCTAGTTTCATTTAATACACCATTTTATAATTTTAATAAACCATTTTATTGTAGGTTAAGAGTATCATTTACCTGCAGTATTTTACCGTTATTCCTTCCTATCGCTTGATACCAGCATTACATGTACCCTCGAGCCACGCTACCACAGGTCAGAGGTTATGAAGTAACTTGAAATGAGCTAAGTATAAAAAAATACGGAAAAAATAAACAACAAATAAATATCAAAGTAAAAGCAAGGGTAAGACATCGCGCTCTTATAATGGTAGTTGTGTGTACTGTAAGTAGTCAGAAGTCTAGCATTTTTGTAATAAACCATTTTTTATTGTATGTTAGAGGTATTATTTTCCTACAGTGACCACTTTTATTCTCTTCCCCATATCATGGCACCATTATGACAGTCCCACGTGTCTTACCCTCGAGGCATGCTACCACGGATCAGAGTTAAGACAGAGAGTACAATAAAAAAGGCATAAGTAAGGGGTTTTACCACCGTATTCCTAGAGGCACTGGGTTTGGTCTTGGGTATATATTTATCGATCAAATGGGTCACTTAACTAGTTATGATATTCAGAGTAGTGTCTGCATTCTTGTGCCTTGGTGAGTCAGGCCAGTGGATTCATCTCATCCCTCATTCCGTTGCAATTACCCTTGTAATATTTTCACCTTGGTCTGGCTTTATCATGAACTAGGTAATAGTTAGATCTGAATGGCAACACTACATGGTGACTGGTGCCAACTGGGGCTAGATTTTCCAGTTTGGCCACCATACCCTCTTCGTTTGTTATGATGAGGTCAAGTGGTTCGGGTGTTTGCTCCCCTCTGTAATGTGTCGGGTCTCTAACATGTTGGAACAGAAAATTATCTCAGAGTTTCTACAAAAAGAGTAGCAGGGTTATTGAAGTCATTTGGCGTGACCTCGTTTTTCCAGTCGATGTCGCCATAGTTAAAGTCCCCCATGATAAGGAGGTGGCTAGGGTTGAGCATCCCTGCATTGCCTATTAAGACTCTTAAGTTCCTTTGATTCAATAGGCTACAGTTTGGGGATATGTAGATACACCTGACAATAAGTAAGTCCCCTCCCTTTATTTTAATTTTACACCACTTGGACTCTTCAAAAACCTCCACTCCTTGTACACTCGCCTGGCTGGCTCTAGCATAGATACCACACCCCTCTTGCAAGTTTCTTGATAAAGGTTCGAAAATGAGTCATTTCCAGCAATACAGAACTCACATTCCTCTGGGTCGATTCTCCTGTTCTTGTACAACAGTTCTACAACTCCTACAATATCAGATTGGTGTACCCTCAGTAGTGTTTCAAACTCCTCTCTCTTATCAAGGAACGTGTCAGTATTAGTGAACATGACATTCAAGCTAGAATTTGTTCTCGGTAACGTCTCTGCTCTTATTTGTAACTCCTTCAATTTAAATATCCTAATACAAAAGTAGCTACCCTAGCTGTGTTGAGTTAGTTGAGCCGCAGATCTATGCTGTATACAGTGACTGTTGCCCCATCATCGATATCTGTGACGTTGTCGGCTTTTAGGCCGATACTCTTTTTCCCCTGAGGCAGAGCAACGCAGACCTAAGCAGAGAGAAGGACAGTCGACTTCTCAACCAGGCTGTAACGTAACTTCTGGGCTGATCAACATTCCGAATTCTCTCCCCATATGCCCTGATCTTGTCATTCTCGTTCCTCCTGTTTGGGGCATCGTGAGCTATGTTATGGTGACATGTAGCCGTGGGATCGAAAATCCTTATGTCAAAAGAAAGCTTGCTGTCCCCGCGTCCAGAATCCTCGAGCACTGACGTCCACACGGGTTTCTTTGGATGTGTTTGAAGTCCTCTGATGGAAATTCTCACCGTTTCAATGGAAGAAGGGTCGGTTTTATCCTGACATCAAGACTGATTTCCTTCAAGATATTTGCTGAGAGAACCCTTACTGCGTCATGCCTCATGCATGCGAAACCCCCTTTCTTGCACACCATGGCGTGGTCGATATCATAGGAAGAGCCACATACGCACTGAGAGAAACGTACCTTAGAACAATGGCATCTGTGAATTCTTGTTTATTAGGACTGAAACTTTTTGCCCTTAAGGTAACGTTGTTAGATAGTTCGAGGCGCCCACCTCCTGCACTATAGCTACTTTATTTTCATGTTCTCTGGCACTTGCAGTATCAGTTGCTGCAGTTTATTACTTTGGGTGTGCTGTCGTTCTGTCGTAATAAACTGTCGAATCTTGTTTAATTCATTGGCATCCACCTCACTTGTTGAATTCTGAGCTATTATGTGCTCAGTGAGGGCTGCCGTGAGCTTAAATGAGTTCTGATTTTAGGTGGCAGCAAGATCCTCTGGATTGGTCAATCCCATTCCTCCCAGTCTCAGTGGTAGTGCAAGGATTGATCTTTCTGCTGGGGTTAAGTGAAGGTGTTTCACTAATTTTGAAATAAAATTGAAGCTAATGGCTTCTTCCAGAGGGTGGACAAGCAGTCCGATATTAGGGATAGGTAATTCCAGCGATGCTCGACTCCATGGGTGAATGCCGCAAAAGCAGCATGTGGCTCTGTTTTAGCAATATCAAACAGAGCTTGGATTTCCTTCTTCCACCCATTTACCTTTCCCGTTACCTACTCGGTCTTGAAGTCCTTCGTACAGATTACCATACCTAGGTATCTTTGGCCCTCCTTTGTTATTTTGACCTCACTTCCACCGAACACCTCCATTGCCCGTTCGTAGTGTTCTGGCTTCACAATGAGAAAGGACTTGCTGGCATTTGGGTGGTACCGTATTTGTGGACCTCGTGATGTTATCAGGCCCCACCACTTTTTTATGTCCTTCACTTTTCCTGCTCCTGTAAGGTCGTCAGCATAAGACACTTGCTTGATCGCAGTTGTTTCATATTTTATTGTGAGTTGGAGCACGGATAGGCCTATAATGCCTACATTGCCATGGCAACAGGGTCCCCCTGCTTGTTCCCTCAGATGACTGCACGATGGTATACTACTACTACTCTCACCACTACAAATAATAATAATAATAATAATAATAATAATGATAATAATAATAATAATAATAATAATGATAATAATAATAATAATAATAATAATAATAATAATAATAATAACAAAAATAATAATAATAATAATAATAATAATAATAATAATAATAATAATAATAATAATAATAATAATAATAACAACAATAATAATAATAATAATAATAATAATAATAATAATAATAATAATAATAATAATAATAATAATAATACACACTAAGAAACAGAAAACTGGTACAATTTTATTGAATAATTGTACATAAGTTAAGGTGACAATACAGTGAAGTACAGTAAGAACATGATAGCTATTACAGTTCACGATTGGGGGCCACAGTACACGCAGAGGCGACCTCCACTATTGCTACTGGCCACCTCACCTGGCCAGGTCACTATAAGTGGTTCTGCCAATGTTAGCCAAAGGGATGGTCTGGACAGTTACACTCGGGGCCACCCACGCCCTCTTTACACGCTTCCTTGCAGAACTCCACCAGAGGGTCAACTGTGGTGGTGGTGGTGGTAGTGGTAGTTGTGGTAGTAATGGTGGTCACTGGTGGTGGCGGTGGTGATGTTGTGCCAGAGTCTTGTGAAGTAGTGTCTGGGGGCATAGTGGTGCCGGTGGTGATAACGGCAGTGACCAACACCACACAACACAACAGACTCCACCTCGTCATGCTGTAGCAGAGCCCAAACTGTTGACAAGAGAGTACAGTAACTGTTGTACATTAAACTGTTGACAAGAGAGTAACTTTTGTACATTAAACTGTTGACAAAAGAGTAATTGTTGTACATTAAACTGTTGACAAGAGAGTAATTGTTGTACATTAAATTGTTGACAAGAGAATAACTGTTGTACATTAAACTGTTGACAAGAGAGTAACTGTTGTAAATTAAACTGTTGACAAGAAAGTAACTGTTGTACATTAAACCGTTAAAAAGAGAGTAACTGCTGTACATTAAACTGTTAACAAGAGAGTAACTGTTGTACATTAAACTGTTACAAAGAGAGTAACTGTTGTACATTAAACGGTTAACAAGAGGGTAACTGTTGTACATTAAACTGTCAACAAGAGTAACGGTTGTACATTAAACTGTTAACAAGAGAGTAACTGTTGTACATTAAACTGTTAACAAGAGAGTAACTGTTGTACATTAAACTGTTGACAAGAGAATAACTGTTGTACATTAAACTGTTGACAAGAGAGTAACTGTTGTACATTAAACTGATGACAAGGGAGTAACTGTTGTACATTAAACTGTTGACAAGAGAGTAACTGTTGTACATTAAACTGTTAACAAGAGAGTAACTGTTGTATATTAAACTGTTAACAAGAGAGTAACTGTTGTACATTAAACGGTTAACAAGAGGGTAACTGTTGTACATTAAACTGTTGACAAGAGAGTAACTGTTGTCCATTAAACTGTTAACAAGAGAGTAACTGTTGTACATAAAATTGTTAACAAGAGAGTAACTGTTGTACATTAAAATGTTAACAAGAGAGTAACTGTTGTACATTAAACTGTTGACAAGAGAGTAACTGTTGTAAATTAAACTGATGACAAGGGAGTAACTGTTGTACATTAAACTGTTGACAAGAGAGTAACTGTTGTACATTAAACTGTTAACAAGAGAGTAACTGTTGTATATTAAACTGTTAACAAGAGAGTAACTGTTGTACATTAAACGGTTAACAAGAGGGTAACTGTTGTACATTAAACTGTTGACAAGAGAGTAACTGTTGTACATTAAACTGTTAACAAGAGAGTAACTGTTGTACATAAAATTGTTAACAAGAGAGTAACTGTTGTACATTAAACTGTTGACAAGAGAGTAACTGTTGTACATTAAACTGTTGACAAGAGAGTAACTGTTGTAAATTAAACTGATGACAAGGGAGTAACTGTTGTACATTAAACTGTTGACAAGAGAGTAACTGTTGTACATTAAACTGTTAACAAGAGAGTAACTGTTGTATATTAAACTGTTAACAAGAGAGTAACTGTTGTACATTAAACGGTTAACAAGAGGGTAACTGTTGTACATTAAACTGTTGACAAGAGAGTAACTGTTGTACATTAAACTGTTAACAAGAGAGTAACTGTTGTACATTAAATTGTTAACAAGAGAGTAACTGTTGTACATTAAACTGTTAACAAGAGAGTAACTGTTGTACATTAAACTGTTGACAAGAGAGTAACTGTTGTAAATTAAACTGTTGACAAGAGAGTAACTGTTGTACATTAAACTTTTAACAAGAGAGTAACTGTTGTACATTAAACTGTTGACAAGAGAGTAACTGTTGTACATTAAACCGTTAAAAAGAGAGTAACTGCTGTACATTAAACTGTTAACAAGAGAGTAACTGTTGTACATTAAACTGTTACAAAGAGAGTAACTGTTGTACATTAAACGGTTAACAAGAGGGTAACTGTTGTACATTAAACTGTCAACAAGAGTAACCGTTGTACATTAAATTGTTAACAAGAGAGTAACTGTTGTACATTAAACTGTTAAAAAGAGAGTAACTGTTGTACATTAAACTGTTGACAAGAGAATAACTGTTGTACATTAAACGGTTAACAAGAGGGTAACTGTTGTACATTAAACTGTTGACAAGAGAGTAACTGTTGTCC
The DNA here is from genome assembly GCA_958450375.1 of Homarus gammarus. Classification (NCBI taxonomy): domain Eukaryota; kingdom Metazoa; phylum Arthropoda; class Malacostraca; order Decapoda; family Nephropidae; genus Homarus; species Homarus gammarus. The sequence continues at coordinate 1,300,487 of CAUDMG010001741.1, read as the reverse complement.
ATTAAACTGTTAACAAGAGAGTAACTGTTGTACATAAAATTGTTAACAAGAGAGTAACTGTTGTACATTAAACTGTTAACAAGAGAGTAACTGTTGTACATTAAACTGTTGACAAGAGAGTAACTGTTGTAAATTAAACTGATGACAAGGGAGTAACTGTTGTACATTAAACTGTTGACAAGAGAGTAACTGTTGTACATTAAACTGTTAACAAGAGAGTAACTGTTGTATATTAAACTGTTAACAAGAGAGTAACTGTTGTACATTAAACGGTTAACAAGAGGGTAACTGTTGTACATTAAACTGTTGACAAGAGAGTAACTGTTGTACATTAAACTGTTAACAAGAGAGTAACTGTTGTACATAAAATTGTTAACAAGAGAGTAACTGTTGTACATTAAAATGTTAACAAGAGAGTAACTGTTGTACATTAAACTGTTGACAAGAGAGTAACTGTTGTAAATTAAACTGATGACAAGGGAGTAACTGTTGTACATTAAACTGTTGACAAGAGAGTAACTGTTGTACATTAAACTGTTAACAAGAGAGTAACTGTTGTATATTAAACTGTTAACAAGAGAGTAACTGTTGTACATTAAACGGTTAACAAGAGGGTAACTGTTATACATTAAACTGTTGACAAGAGAGTAACTGTTGTACATTAAACTGTTAACAAGAGAGTAACTGTTGTACATTAAATTGTTAACAAGAGAGTAACTGTTGTACATTAAACTGTTAACAAGAGAGTAACTGTTGTACATTAAACTGTTGACAAGAGAGTAACTGTTGTAAATTAAACTGTTGACAAGAGAGTAACTGTTGTACATTAAACTTTTAACAAGAGAGTAACTGTTGTACATTAAACTGTTGACAATAGAGTAACTGTTGTACATTAAACCGTTAAAAAGAGAGTAACTGCTGTACATTAAACTGTTAACAAGAGAGTAACTGTTGTACATTAAACTGTTACAAAGAGAGTAACTGTTGTACATTAAACGGTTAACAAGAGGGTAACTGTTGTACATTAAACTGTCAACAAGAGTAACCGTTGTACATTAAATTGTTAACAAGAGAGTAACTGTTGTACATTAAACTGTTAAAAAGAGAGTAACTGTTGTACATTAAACTGTTGACAAGAGAATAACTGTTGTACATTAAACTGTTGACAAGAGAGTAACTGTTGTAAATTAAACTGATGACAAGGGAGTAACTGTTGTACATTAAACTGTTGACAAAAGAGTAATTGTTGTACATTAAACTGTTGACAAGAGAGTAATTGTTGTACATTAAATTGTTGACAAGAGAATAACTGTTGTACATTAAACTGTTGACAAGAGAGTAACTGTTGTAAATTAAACTGTTGACAAGAAAGTAACTGTTGTACATTAAACCGTTAAAAAGAGAGTAACTGCTGTATATTAAACTGTTAACAAGAGAGTAACTGTTGTACATTAATCTGTTACAAAGAGAGTAACTGTTGTACATTAAACGGTTAACAAGAGGGTAACTGTTGTACATTAAACTGTCAACAAGAGTAACCGTTGTACATTAAATTGTTAACAAGAGAGTATCTGTTGTACATTAAACTGTTAACAAGAGAGTAACTGTTGTACATTAAACTGTTGACAAGAGAATAACTGTTGTACATTAAACTGTTGACAAGAGAGTAACTGTTGTAAATTAAACTGATGACAAGGGAGTAACTGTTGTACATTAAACTGTTGACAAGGGAGTAACTGTTGTACATTAAACTGTTACAAAGAGAGTAACTGTTGTACATTAAACGGTTAACAAGAGGGTAACTGTTGTACATTAAACTGTCAACAAGAGTAACCGTTGTACATTAAATTGTTAACAAGAGAGTAACTGTTGTACATTAAACTGTTAACAAGAGAGTAACTGTTGTACATTAAACTGTTGACAAGAGAATAACTGTTGTACATTAAACTGTTGACAAGAGAGTAACTGTTGTACATTAAACTGATGACAAGGGAGTAACTGTTGTACATTAAACTGTTGACAAGAGAGTAACTGTTGTACATTAAACTGTTAACAAGAAAGTAACTGTTGTATATTAAACTGTTAACAAGAGAGTAACTGTTGTACATTAAACGGTTAACAAGAGGGTAACTGTTGTACATTAAACTGTTGACAAGAGAGTAACTGTTGTACATTAAACTGTTAGCATGAGTAACCGTTGTACATTAAACTGTTAACAAGAGAGTAACTGTTGTACATTAAACTGTTAACAAGAGAGTAACTGTTGCACATTAAACTGTTAACAAGAGAGTAACTATTGTACATTAAACTGTTAACAAGAGAGTAACTGTTGTACATTAAACTGTTAACAAGAGAGTAACTGTTGTACATTAATCTGTTGGCAAGAATTAACTGTTGTACATTAAACTGTTGACAAGAGAGTAACTGTTGTACATTAAACTGTTTACAAGAGAGTAGCTGTTGTATATTAAACTGTTAACAAGAGAGTAACCGTTGTACATTAAACTGTTGACAAGAGAGTAACTGTTGTGCAATAAACTGTTGACAACAGAGTAACTGTTGTACATTAAACGGTTAACAAGAGGGTAACTATTGTACATTAAACTGTTGACAAGAGAGTAAATGTTGTACAATAAACTGTTGACAACAGAGTAACTGTTGTACATTAAACGGTTAACAAGAGGGTAACTGTTGTACATTAAACTGTTGACAAGAGAGTAACTGTTGTACATTAAATTGTTCACAAGAGAGTAACTCTTGTACATTAAACTGTTAAAAAGAGAGTAACCGTTGTACATTAAACTGTTGACAAGAGAGCAACTGTTGCACATTAAACTCTTAACAAGAGAGTAACCGTTTTACATTAAACTGTTGACAAGAGAGTAACTGTCGTACATTAAGCTGTTGACAAGAGAGTAACTGTTGTACATTAAACGGTTGACAAGAGAGTAACAGCTGTACATTAAACTGTTGACAAGAGAGTAACTGTTGTACATTAAACTGTTGACAAGAGAGTAACTGTTGTATATTAAAGTCTTGAAAAGAGAGTAACTGTTGTACATTTAACTGTTAACAAGAGAGTAACTGTTGTACATTAAACTGTTAACAAGAGAGTTAACTGTTGTATATTAAATTATTGAGAAGAGAGTAACTGTTGTACATTAAACTGTTAACAAGAGAGTAACTGTTGTATATTATACTGTTAACAAGAGAGTAACTGTTGTACATTAAACTGTTAACAAGAGAGTAACTGTTGTATATTAAATTGTTGACAAGAGAGTAATTGTTGTACATTAAACTGTTAACAAGAGAGTAAGTGTTGTACATTAAACTGTTAACAAGAGAGTAACTGAGGTACATTAAACTGTTAACAAGATAGTAACTGTTGTATATTAAAGTCTTGAAAAGAGAGTAACTGTTGTACATTAAACTGTTAACAAGAGAGTAACTGTTGTACATTAAACTGTTAAGAAGAGAGTAACTATTGTACATTAAACTGCTAACAAGAGAGTAACTGTTGTACATTAAACTGTTAAGAAGAGAGTAACTGTTGTACATTAAACTGTTAACAAGAGAGTAACTGTTGTACATTAAACTGTTGGCAAGAGAGTAACTGTTGTACATTAAACTGTTGACAAGAGAGTAACTGATGTACATTAAACTGTTGACAAGAGAGTAACTGTTGCATATTAAACTGTTAACAAGAGAGTAACCGTTGTACATTAAACTGTTGACAAGAGAGTAACTGTTGTACAATAAACTGTTGACAACAGAGTAACTGTTGTACTTTAAACGGTTAACAAGAGGGTAACTGTTGTACATTACACTGTTGACAAGAGAGTAACTGTTGTACATTAAATTGTTCACAAGAGAGTAACTCTTGTACATTAAACTGTTAACAAGAGAGTAACCGTTGTACATTAAACTGTTGACAAGAGAGTAACTGTTGTACATTAAACTCTTAACAAGAGAGTAACCGTTGTACATCAATCTGTTGACAAGAGAGTAACTGTTGTACATTAAGCTGTTGACAAGAGAGTAACTGTTGTACATTAAACGGTTAACAAGAGGGTAACAGTTGTACAAGAAACTGTTAACACGAGAGTAACTGTTGTACATTAAACTGTTGACAAGAGAGTAACAGCTGTACATTAAACTGTTGACAAGAGAGTAACTGTTGTATATTAAACTGTTGACAAGAGAGTAACTGTTGTACATTAAACTGTTAACAAGAGAGTAACTGTTGTACATTAAACTGTTGACAAGAGAGTAAGTGTTGTACATTAAACTTTTAACAAGAGAGTAACTGTTGTACATTAAACTGTTAACAAGATAGTAACTGTTGTATATTAAAGTCTTGAAAAGAGAGTAACTGTTGTACATTAAACTGTTAACAAGAGAGTAACTGTTGTACATTAAACTGTTAACAAAAGAGTTAACTGTTGTACATTAAACTGTTAAGAAGAGAGTAACTGTTGTACATTAAACTGTTAACAAGAGAGTAACTGTTGTACATTAAACTGTTAACAAGAGAGTAACTGTTGTACATTAAACTGTTAACAAGAGAGTAACTGTTGTACATTAAACTGTTAACAAGAGAGTAACTGTTGTACATTAAACTGTTAACAAGAGAGTAACTGTTGTATATTAAATTGTTGACAAGAGAGTAACTGTTGTATATAAAATTGTTGACAAGAGAGTAACTGTTGTACATTAAACTGTTAACAAGAGAGTAAGTGTTGTACATTAAACTGTTAACAAGAGAGTAACTGTTGTACATTAAACTGTTAACAAGATAGTAACTGTTGTATATTAAAGTCTTGAAAAGAGAGTAACTGTTGTACATTAAACTGTTAACAAGAGAGTAACTGTTGTACATTAAACTGTTAACAAGAGAGTAGCTGTTGTATATTAAACTGTTGACAAGAGAGTAACTGTTGTACATTAAACTGGATATAACGGCCCCTGTCTTATCAACAGAACATATTATATAAATGGGTCAATACATCTGATATTATATTCAGATTCACCACCCTGTAACTTTCCACTGGCTATGAGTAAGACATGAGGTGAACACGTGAACCGTAGCTTTCCCAAGAGGGACAAGCCTATATGTCTGTAAGCGCGCACCAGTGACGCTCCTAGGTCAGTCACTCAGATCAACTAATATCGAACGGACGTGATCAACGTTTATATTCATAAACACCATCCTCTTTCTCGTTCACTCATAAATAGTGGAACTTACGGTTGATCTACACTCAGGAATTATAGACATAATCCTTTTATAATACAACAAGGAACTTCAAATGGGTTTCGTTACTAAAACCCCAATCTCTAATATATGTGAAGAACGCCGTTAATTGGGGGATTAACCGACGGATTCATATAGACAAGAGAGTAACTGTTGTACATTAAACTGTTAACAAGAGAGTAACCGTTTTACATTAGACTGTTAACAAGAGAGTAACTGTTGTACATTAAACTGTTGACAAGAGAGTAACTGTTGTACATTAAACTGTTAACAAGAGAGTAACTGTTGTACATTAAATTGTTGACAAGAGAGTAACTGTTGTACATTAAACTGTTAACAAGAGAGTAACTGTTGTACATTAAACTGTTAACAAGAGATCAACTATTGTACCTTAAACTGTTGACAAGAGAGTAACTCTTGTACATTAAACTGTTAACAAGAGAGTAACCGTTGTACATTAAACTGTTGAGAAGAGAGTAACTGATGTACATTAAACTGTTAACAAGAGAGTAACTGTTGTACATGATACTGTTAACAAGAGAGTAACTGTTGTACATTAAACTGTTGACAAGAGAGTAACTGATGTACATTAAACTGTTAACAAGAGAGTAACTCTTGTATATTAAACTGTTGACAAGAGAGTAACTGTTGTACATTAAACTGTTGTCAAGTGAGTAACTGTTGTACATTAAACTGTTAAAAGAGAGTAACTGTTGTACATTAAACTGTTGACAAGAGAGTAACTGTTGTACATTAAATTGTTGAGAAGAGAGTAACTGTTGTACATTAAACTGTTAACAAGAGAGAAACTGTTGTACATTTAACTGTTGACAAGAGAATAACTGTTGTACATTAAACTGTTTACAAGAGAGTAACTGTTGTACATTAAACTGTTGACAAGAGAGTAACTGTTGTACATTAAACTGTTGACAAGAGAGTAACTATTGTACATTAAACTGTTAACAAGAGAGTAACTTTTGTACATTATACTGTTGTCAAGAGAGTAACTGTTGTACATTAAACTGTTAACAAGAGAGTAACTGTTGTACATTAAACTGTTGACAAGAGAGTAACTGTTGTACATTAAACTGTTAACAAGAGAGTAACTGTTGTACATTAAACTGTTGACAAGAGAGTAACTGTTGTACATTAAATTGTTGAGAAGAGAGTAACTGTTGTACATTAAACTGTTAACAAGAGAGTAACTGTTGTTCATTAAACTGTTAACAAGAGAGTAACTGTTGTACATGAAACTGTTTACAAGAGAGTAACTATTGTACATTAAACTGTTAACAAGAGAGTAACTGTTGTACATTAAACTGTTGACAAGAGAGTAACTCTTGTACATTAAACTGTTAACAAGAGAGTATCTGTTGTACATTAAACTGTTGACAAGAGAGTAACTGATGTACATTAAACTGTTAACAAGAGAGTAACTTTTGTACATTAAAGTGTTGACAAGAGAGTAACTGTTGTCCATGAAACTGTTGTCAAGAGAGTAACTGTTGTACATTAAACTGTTGACAAGAGAGTAACTGTTGTACATTATACTGTTGTCAAGAGAGTAACTGTTGTACATTAAACTGTTGACAAGAGAGTAACTGTTGTACATTATACTGTTGTCAAGAGAGTAACTGTTGTACATTAAACTGTTGACAAGAGAGTAACTGTTGTACATTAAACTGTTGTCAAGAGAGTAACTGTTGTACATTAAACTGTTGACAAGAGAGTAACTGTTGTACATTATACTGTTAACAAGAGAGTAACTGTTGTACATTAAACTGTTAACAAGAGAGTAACTGCTGTACATTATGCTGTTGACAAGATAGTAACTGTTGTACATTAAACTGTTGTCAAGAGAGTAACCGTTGTACATTAAACTGTTGACAAGAGAGTAGCTGTTGTACATTATACTGTTGTCAAGAGAGTAACTGTTGTACATTAAACTGTTAACAAGAGAGTAACTGTTGTACATTAAACTGTTAACAAGAGAGTAACTGCTGTACATTATACTGTTGACAAGAGAGTAACTGTTGTACATTAAACTGTTGACAAGAGAGTAACTGTTGTACATTAAACTGTTAACAAGAGATTAACTGTTGTACATTAAACTGTTAACAAGAGAGTAACTGTTGTACAATAAACTATTAGCAAGAGATTAACTGTTGTACATTAAACTGTTAACAAGAGAGTAACTGTTGTACAATAAACTGTTAACAAGAGAGTAACTTTTGTACATTAAACTCTTAACAAGAGAGCAACTGTTGTACAATAAACTGTTGAGAAGAGAGTAACTGTTGTACATTAAACTGTTAACAAGAGAGTAACTGTTGTACAATAAACTGTTAACAAGAGAGTAACTGTTGTACATTAAACTCTTAACAAGAGAGTAACTGTTGTACATTAAACTGTTGACAAGAGAGTAACTGTTGTACATTAAACTGTTAACAAGAGAGTAACTGTTGTACAATAAACTGTTAACAAGAGAGTAACTGTTGTACATTAAACTCTTAAAAAGAGAGTAACTGTTGTACATTACACTGTTGATAAGAGCATAACTATTGTACATGTCGTGATCCTAATATCCTTTATACCTGGGGAGTGAAACCTACCCCAAGTTATCATCAAATAAAGGAACAAACAGGGAACACAGCAATAATTGTCCCCACAAAAACCGACTCAACTGAATGTACATGAATAGATAAGAATACGTTGGAGTAAGTGAGTCACAAATGGAAAGATAATTAAATAATTCAATATATGTTCTTAAAGGAGTACTGTCTAACAACCATGGAATTTAAGGGAATAAGTGATTGTGTATTAAAATAAGAGTGATGCCGGAAGGGTGAAAATATACCATTAAGGAGTTAGATCAAATGAATACTACTAACATTAACTACGCTAGACCCCGACTTACGACAGGGTTAGGGACCCAAATCCAGGTCGTAAGTCCGAATGGTCGTAAGTCCGACATAGATAATTTTTTTTTTTTTTTTTTTTTTTAATAAAAAATCAACAACGAAATACAGTGCAGTAAAAGTAATAAATAATGACGAATGGATACAGTACAGTGAAAGTAATAAATAATGAGGAATGGATTCAGTGTGACTGAGCACTTACCTTTAACTAGAACAAATAACTAGCCATCATCAGTCATTTCTACGACAGGAGAAATGACTGATGATGAGTTAGAAATGTGTAGTACGTTAAATAGTCATTTTCGCTCCGTATTCACAAATGAAAACCTAGCACAGTTTCCAGAAGTTCATAAGGTATATAACGACAGTATAGAAAATATGTTGATGAATATCAATATTAGTAGTAACGATGTACTTAAAGTAATTATCAAACTAAAGCCTCATAAATCGCCTAGTCCAGACGAGGTATATGCTAGAATATTAAAAGAATGTAGAGATGAGTTGAGTAATCCATTAGCAGTTTTATTTAATAAGTCATTAGAATCGGGCCTAGTGCCAGAAGCTTGGAAACTTGCAAATGTAGTTCCCATTTTCAAAAAAGGTGATAAATCAATTGCATCAAATTACCGCCCCATTAGTCTCACGTCAATCATAGGCAAGTTGCTAGAGTCAATTATTGCTACAAAAATCAGAAGCCACCTTGAAACATTCAACTTAATTCATTCTTCTCAGCACGGGTTCACCCAGGGACGTTCTTGTCTCACAAATTTGCTTAGCTTTTTCTCAGAAGTATATGAAGCGGTAGATAATGATAAGTCATATGATATAATTTATTTAGATTTCAGTAAAGCATTCGATAGAGTCCCTCATGAGAGATTGATAAGGAAGGTAGAAGCACATGGAATAGGTGGATCATTATTAAAATGGATTAGGTCATGGTTAACTGGTAGGAAACAAAGAGTCAGCATAAATGGATTTAAGTCAGACTGGGGTGCGGTCAAAAGCGGAGTTCCCCAGGGATCTGTATTAGGCCCTCTGCTGTTTGTTATATTCATTAATGATCTTGATTTAGGTATAACTAGTAGGATTAGTAAATTTGCAGATGATACCAAAATGGGGAGAGTGATAAATTCAGACAGTGACTTTGAACACCTTCAAAGAGATCTAGATACCTTACATGAGTGGTCAGTAGACTGGCAAATGAATTTTAATACTGATAAATGCAAGGTACTACAGATAGGGAAGACGAATACAAACGTTAAGTATAAACTAGGTAACACGGAAATAGAAAACTCAGATTGTGAAAATGATCTAGGTGTATTTGTTAGCAACGACTTGAAACCTAGAAAACAATGTATTAGCGTTCGCAACATGGCAAACAGGATTCTTGGGTTCATATCTAGGAGTGTGAGTAACAGAACTGCTGACGTTATCTTGAAACTTTACCTAGCATTAGTGAGGCCACACATGGATTATGCGGTTCAATTCCGGTGTCCTTATTATAGAATGGACATAGATTCTTTGGAGAGAGTACAAAGAAGAATGACAAAAATGATCCATAATATTAGAAACCTTCCATATGAAGAAAGACTGAAAAGCTTAGGCTTGCATTCATTAGAGAGGCGTAGAGTTAGGGGAGATATGATAGAGGTGTTCAAGTGGGTAAGTGGGATTAACAAGGGTAAAATGGAAGATGTTCTGAAGCTCAGTAATAACGAAATAACTAGAACAAATGGCTTTAAATTAGATAAATTCCGATTCAGAAAGGATATAGGCAAGCACTGGTTTGGTAATAGAGTTGTGGATATGTGGAATAGGCTACCGAATGCTATAGTAGGATCGGGGACGCTAGGGAGCTTCAAGACGAAGTTGGATAGGCACATGGAAGTGCTGGGATGGGTGTGAAAGGGATCTGCCCTGTATGGGCCAGTTGGCCTCCTGCAGTATCCCACTTTCTTATGTTCTTATGTTCTTATGTTCTTATGTTAATGTAGTCAGCTGAATGCACATGGGGCCCCCATAATTTTCTAATTATACATGGAGACTACATTAACTGGAAACGTTTCGGTATAGAAAATGCGTGCGTCATTTGAAAAAAAAAAATTGAAAAAAAAAAAAAATGGTCACAACTGCAGCGGTCGTAAGTCCCGACGGTCGTAAGTCGAAGCAGTCGTACGTCGGGGTCTAGCTGTATATTAAACACAGACATTACAATATATACACAGCAATCACAACCAACTGGTTATTTCCTACCAAATAGGAGATTCCCTAATACCAGGATCCCTTCCTTGGCCTAACTGAACGTTCCACTAATTACCAGATACCACTAGGGTATTGTAGATGACTGAACAAGGCATGTCTGTACTGGGCAAGTATGGAGGCTAGAGTCAGTGTGGACACGTCCTGCCTATACCACTGTTTACTAGAGAGAGAGTCTCTGGCCACACAGAATATGAGTGAGAAGTGTCTTAGCTCACCTGACTCAGGACAATTGCCAAATAGTCTATAACTAATTAATACTACTCTTGGTTTGACTTAGCAGAGTAACACAAATGATGCATATTAATGACATACATAGATATACAATTAACCTAAGTAACTAAGAACAACAATAAGATAATAGTAAAAATAACAAGTATTAATAGCTTGTGTGGAGTGGAGGCGTAAACAGATACCACACGACGTGCGTGTTCCTAAGAGTTACAGGCACGTGACATACATTAAACTGTTAACATGAGAGTAACTGTTGTACATTAAACTGTTGACATGAGAGTAACTGTTGTACATTAAACTGTTGACAAGAGAGTAACTGTTGTACATTAAACTGTTTACAAGAGAGTAACTGTTGTACATTAAACTGTTAACAAGCGAGTAACTGTTGTACATTAAACTGTTAACAAGAGAGTAACTGTTGTACAATAAACTGTTGACAAGAATAAGTTTATTGTACATTTAACTGGTAATCTTCAGCTTCTTACACTGGACACATAAAATTTACCTGTGATATCTAAGTAAAGATGTTACTTTTATTTTTGCTTTTATCCACTTCGCCACTGATCGACTCATTAGTCGCTTGGGCGATCTGTCACGTCTTCTGTTACTCACTGTTGGCAAGTACTGGGCATGTGTATTGGCTCCTGAATGTATCTGAACCTGCTCCAGTGCTTGTCAAGTCTGGTCTTGAAAGAGCTCACACTCGGCGCAGTCACAACACTCTCTGGCAGATTGTTTCAAGAGTTCACAACTCTCACTCCGAAAAGTTTCCCCTCACAATTTTCTGAACTTGTGGCTTCTTCAACCTTAAGCTGTGACCCCTTGTGGGGCGAGCGTCTGCCAGATCCAGGTATGGACACTCGACTGAGTAGAGGCCTTTGAGAAGTTTACACACTTCGATTATGTCACCCCTTGCCCGCCTGTAGCATAAGCTAGGCAATTGCAGGCGCTCTAATCTCTCTGGATATTTGAGGTGCCGGAGTGCAGGCACCAGTCTGGTGGTCCTCCTTTGGACATTTTCAATCAATTGACAGTCTCTAGCATATGTCGAGAACCAGACGGGGTGACAGTACTCCAGGTAGGGAAGCACCTCACTCTTGAAAATCATGACAAGGGACGAACCATCCAGATATCTGAACGACCTTCTTATAAGACCTAATAATTTAGTTGCTTGATTCACTAGCTTCTCGTTGTTGCTGTGCGTCTAGATTTATAATAACCGTACAGATGACCCACAGCCCACCCCTAGAGAGGGGGAGATATAATCTAACTGGAGGTCACAACAACTCCTTCTGACCTTCACTAATGAGGCCACTAGAATTGTCTGTGTCAATGGCCTTGACATAATAAAGCTATTGTTCTCATCTGTCAACTGTCATGGTGAGGGGGGGGGGGGGTCATGATACACAACGCATCAAAACAACAATCATCCAGCAGTGACAAAATTATATAAGTTGTCAGTGGTGTCACCTTCATTGGACAGCCCTAAGGTGGCTTGAGAGGCCGATACGGGCGCGGTAGAGTCGTCCACAGATGCTGCACGTGTGTGGAGGGCTACATCTATGTAGTGCGAGAAGAGCTGCAGAAGCGTTTTTCCAGCGTGGTGTTTGTCTGCTTCGGTATGCAGTCAAGCTAATTCAAAAGTATTGCCACCTTTTCATGTGGTGCTCCTCTAAGCGTTACGGTGAAAAGTGATCGTTTCCCAGGTGAGAGGGTTCGATTTGGCACTTTTCAAGTTCATATTTTAAATATATCCTTATACTTTTTCCGTTGTCCGCCAGTGTTACGTAAAACACACCACCACATTTCACCACACAACAACTACACACACCACCACACGACACCAAACAACAACAACACACACCGCCAACCACCATAAAACATCACCACATACACCACCACACGACACCACGCACAACCACGTCCACACACCGCCAACCACCGCCTCACACAGGCACACACACCACCACACATACACAACCCCCTCCCCCCCACACACTACTACTACTACTACTACTTTTTTTATATAATGGCCTCCAGCCTCCCCCAATAGCAACACCTTCGCCGCCATTTTAATACCTTAAAATTAACTATCTTAATACATAAGTAGCTACCCTGGTTGTGTTGAGTTAGTTGAGCCGCAGATCTATGAGGCATTCAGCGACTGTTGCCTCAAAGTCGATATCTGCGTCTGTTGTCGGCTTTGGGGCCGATGTTCTCGTTCCCCTGGGGCAAGGCAATGCAGACCTAAGCAGAGAGAAGGGCAGTCGACATCTCAACCATGGTGCAACATAACTTCTGGGCTGCTGCTTCCGTTCAGATAACACCACCGCGAGTCTGGTGTAGAAGCATCTTGCACTTGGTCCCATCCCGCCAGAGGTTGTGAACACTAGAGGAGTGAAGCTGCCTTGATCAACGTTCTGAATTCTCTCCCCATATGCCTTCATCTTGTAGTTCTCGTTCCTCCTGTGTGCAGCATCGAGAGTTAGGTTGCGGTGATATGCGGCCATGGGATAAAAAATCCTTACGTCAAATAAAGGCTTACTGTTCCCGCGCCCAGAATCCTTGACCACTGACATCCACAAGGGCTTCGTTGGATGTGTTTGAAATCCTGTGACCGATGGAAGGAGATCCAATGGAATGAGGGCCGGTTCCACCATGACGTCGTGGCAGATTTCCCTCAGTAAATTTGCTGTTAGATCCCCTACTTCGTCATGCCTCATGCATAGGAAGCTCCCTTTCTTGCACACAATGGCGTGGTCGATGTCATAAGATAAGCCGCACACGCATTAGGAGGGCAAACCTTCTGCTGGCCTACCATACCTTTGAGCAATGGCATCTGTGAATTCTTGTTTATTAAGGATGAAGCCCTTTGCCCTTATCGCTAATGTTGTTAACCATTTTGAGGCGTCCACTTCCTGCTTGAGCTACTTTTCTTTTCACGTTTTCTGGCAGTTGTTGCAGCAGTTGTTGCAGTTTATCACTCTAGGTTGTACAGCCACTCTGTCGTAATGGACCGTCGAATCATGTTTAATTCGTTGGTATCTACCTGACTTGCTGCATTTTGATCTGTTATGTGCTCAGTGAGAGCTGCCTTGAACTTGACAGAGTTCTGATGTTCTGTACGGACAAGCTCCACTGGATTAGTCAATCCCATTCCTCCTAGTCTCGGTGGTAGTGCAAGGAGTGACCTTTCTGCTGGGGTTAAGTGAGGGTTTTTCACTCGTGTTGGGATAAAAGCGACATTGATGGTTTCTTCCAGAGGGCAGAGGAGGGGTCCGACATCAGGGATAGTGCGCATCAAGTAATTTCAGCAATGCTCGACTCCATGGGAGAATGCCGCAAAAGCTGCATGTGGCTCTGTGTTAGCAATATTAGGCAGAGCTTGGATTTCCTTAACCCACTCATTCACCTTTCTCGTTACGTACTCGGTCTTGAAGTCCTTTGTGCCAATTACCGCACCTAGATGTCTTTGGCCATCCTTTGTTATTTTGACCTAACTTCCACAGAGCACCTCCATTGCCCGTTCATATTGTTCTGGCTTCACAATGAGGAAGGGCTTGCTGGCATTGAGATGGTACCCTATTTGTGGACCTCGTGATGTTACCAGGTCCCACCACTTTTTGATGTCCTCCACTTTTCCTGCTCCTGTTAGGTCATCAGCGTATGCCACTTGCTTGACTTTGGTTGTTTCATATTTTATTGTATGTTGGAGCACAGACAGGCCTAGTGCGTACATTGCCATGGCGACAAGGTCCCTCTGCGTTGTTCCCTCAGTTGACTGAATCTCCTCTTAGGGCCTTGAAGCTAGTTATAAAGAGGTCTGATGGGTTCCTATAGGTTTTTTCAACTTACATTGCAAAGCTTGGACACTTGATCTTGATGTCGTGCAGTGTAGCCTTGCGGTTGAGTATGTTGAATGCATTGGAAGTGTCGACCAGAAGTATTGCTGCTCAATTACCTTTCTCATGGCGTGAATGGCAGCTTCCCCTCCAACCTGGAGGCCAGCACATACTTGCAGGTTTCCTGCAGCTGCCCTGACATCATCATTTACCACCTCCATTATGCATTTTCCAATGATCCGCCTCAGCACTTCCCCCACTCCTATAGGCCTACAACCTGGATTTTTATCCAGGGGAATGAGGCGGCAGGCCGGCAGAGCATGGAGGTGGTGGCAGCACGAGGTTGCTAGCTTTCTTGCAAGGGCGGCGATGGCATTGCAGAGATCACTTGCTACGGCACCAAACTTGTTAGTGCTGAGGATGACTCTTCAACCGTTTGCATCCAGGCCTGAAGGGCCAACCCCTCCTTGAGGTTTCAGTGCTTTTTTCCACACCATCCCTCCTGTTATTTTCTCGAACATGACATCATTTGGAGGGATATAGGTTCCCTGGAACCTGATGCCTTCCTCTTCACTTGCAGGGGGATGTTTTTCCTTCAGTTGTTGTAATGTCTCTCTGTTTATTGGCAGAACACCACCGGAAAATTCCTCTGTGAGAGATTTCGTTACCAAATTTTCTGGCAACATCCTTAGTGTTTTGCCTTCCATCTCCTATGAATTTTAGACTCTCCAGCAGTGTTCTTGCTTCACGTAGGAGATCAACAAGGGCCCCTCTCTGCCACATTGTCAATCTCCTTTTAATTGCTGCCACGTTTTCTTTGCACTTAGACCTTGCGTGTATCCTCTGACAGAATAGATGGGGTATTATGGCCAGTATTTGAAGAGCTAATGGGGCCAGAGGACTGTCATGATTGTAATTGATTATGAGGCAAGTCATCTCCCGGATCATTTCTTTGGTGGCCGCGCACTTGGATGGTTCAAAAAGGTTAGCTGGCGACCACCTGACCACTTCTGAGTGCACTTCTTTGACCCATTTCACTGCATCGTCCCCCGACATGCCTTTCCAATTTGTTGACTGTATGTCATTCGCCTCATGAACAGTATTTTTCGACTGAGTGGGTTCGCTACTATCGTCTGACATGTCGTCATCTGGTGATGGATCTCTGCCATATGGATTTTGACAGCTGGTTCCTTTCCTACAACCCACACATCGTGTGTTACTTCTCACACATATACAGGTTGTGCATTTCTGATTCCGGCCTGAGCACCGACAAGCACATTTCCCAGCCATGATGTCGTTCTGGGAAAAAGAGGGCAGTGGGAGAGGTAGGAAGTTGTGGTTTGGGAGGGGAGGAGGGGCAGGTCGGTTTTGGTGTACTGGCCGATGAGGCAGAGCGGGGCAGAGCGGGGCAGGGGCGGGGCCGGGGTGGAGCGGGGCAGGGCCAGGGCAGAGCATGGCTGGGCACAGAGCGACCAGGACCGTTACCACCCCTGACCAGCTCGGGTTACAAGCCAAGGCCTAGGTGGCACTGGCCATCACCAGCGCCACCTGCTATACAGTCGCCGGCTCTCCAATAACTATCACCAATATCCACTCAGGAGGCCCACACGTGGATGACACTGTGATCACTTAACGCACTACATATTCACAAGTGATAATTCCAGAAGTTCTGGCTGGTTGTCCATCTTAAGACCCAGGTTTTTTTACGAAAAACCCGTCCTATACAGAAAAGAAACTAGTTCTTATGAGGAAAGGGCGGAGAGATGACAGGCTAGACTGCTGTATCCGGGTAGTAGGGTCATACGTGTGCGTGTGGGTGTGTGGGCCACTCCCCTGAGGGTGAAAATCCACACATTAGAGTGATACACGGGGAGCAAGAATTGTCACACCCAACACTTGTTCACATATCCTTGGCAGAAATAGCCACTATTTCTATGGTCGCACTGATGTAAGATTAGTTAGATATACTCACTTGGTCGGCTGTCACTAAATGAAGTGACCGTTACTTGTGGGAGGCGACCGCAAGCGTAGAACACTTGGCCTTCTGTCACTGACCATAGGGACAAGAGTCACGAGGCCACCTCCGCCAAAGTAGGCTTATTGACACTGGCACTGGCCCCTGGCACCTGCACCAGCCGTCCCGCCAAGCACTCACAACTCGCTTGGTGATCGCCAGTGAACGCAAGAAATATTTGCGATTAATGCCATAAGGGATGAGAAGAACCTTCGGTGACAGTGCTTAGGGAGACATCCGATATTCACCGACACACTGTAAAATTCCCGCTCCCACACTCGGAATATGTCCCCTCCAATAACACTTTAGAACAGGGAGGACACTCCACCACACCCACGCTGCGCTGGCCGCCTACTACTACTACAACTATTACTTTGCTGTCACTCGGAAAAGAGTATGACAATCATCCAACTATGATAAAATAATATGAGTTATTAAGGATGTCACCTTTGTTGGTGAGCTCTGAGTTGACTAGAGAGGCCGATATGGGACCTGCAGGGTCGTTCAAGATGTTGCACATGTTGAGGGTTACATCAAGTGTGGAAGGGGCGGCGGCATCATCTTTTCGGCGTTGGCGCTTGTCTGCCTCAGTTTGCAGTCCGGCTAACTCGATAGTATTGACACCTTCTCGTGTGATGCTAGTTCAAGCGTTACGGCACTTTTCAGGTTTGCCTTAAGATTATCCCTTTATCTTTTCAGTTGTCTGCCAGTGTTACGTTTACTATTCATTAGGTGACTGTAAAGAAGCTGCTTTGGCAGTCTACTGTCGTCCATGTGGGTAACATGGCCAGTCCATCGTAGTTGTTCATGGATAATGGTAGCTTCAATGCTCCTACAGTTAGTGTCGGCAAGAATACTGGCATTTGTTCTCTTGTCTTTCCAGTGAACTCGGAGGATGGAACGTAGACTACGTTGGTGAAATTTTGAAAGTGCCTTGAGGTGCCTCTTATATGTGACCCATGTCAGGGTGGGGAGGACTGCTGCTCAATATATGTGCAACTTTGTAGAAAATTTCAGCTCCCTACAGCTGAAAACATGGGTACGGAGTCTGCCAAATGCTTGAGATGCACATGTGATCCGATGTTTAATCTCTTCATCGATATCCACTGTGGTGGACAGATGGGAGCTGAGATACCGAAAGTGGGTAACATTAGAGAGGGTAGTACCATTAAGCTGGATAGATGGTGGAGGTGTAGCTGAAGCATGGGCAGGCTGAAAGAGAATCTGAGTCTTACATTCATTCACCTCAAGGCTGAAGTGTGCATACGGTTTGCGTAAGTGTTCAGGATCTCCTGTAGGTTGTGTTCAGTGTGAGTGACAAGGGTGAGGTCGTCTGCATGCTGATGTTCAGAAGTTCAGTAATGGAAGCTGCAGACACATGTGTTCCTGCCTGGAATCGTCTTATATTGAAAAGACCCTTCATCTGGTACTCGATGTTCCCCCGCCGGCTAAATTGGCACTAGCATGAGTAAGGAAGGTGGCCAAGAAAATGGAAAAGTGAGTTGGTGCCAGTACACATCCTTGTTTTACCCCGTTTGGATTGGGAAGAACTGAGACTGGGTGCCATTGTGCAGGATACTGCCGTTCATGCCATCGTGGAGGTGCCTCACAATGGCGATAAATTTTAGTGAGCAGCCAAAACGGCTGAGAGTCCGCCAGAGGGCTTCCCTGTGGACTGAGTCGAAGGCCTTGGCTAGGTTAATGAAGGATATGTACAGGCCACAAAGCTGCTCTCTGCACTTTTCCTATATCGGGCAGGCATTAAAGATTATGTCAGTGGTGCCACGTGATGGTCTAAATCCACATTGAGATTCTGGGAGGAAGTTTTCTGCCTCAGGAAGTTTGTTTAGGAGGACTCGGGCGATAATCTTGCCAGCTATGGACAGCAGCGAGATCCCAAGGTAATTGCCACAATCTGACCAGTCTCCCTTGTTTTTAAAAATATTAATGATGGAGGCATATTTGGGAGCTTGGGGGATTTCCTCCTTTTCCCATATATTCTCCAGGAGAGAGTGGAGATGGCTGGTAAGCAGAAGTCCTCCTGTTTTATACATTTTGGCTGGGATTCCATCAGGCCCTGAGGTGTTTCGATTGGGCAGTGAATGGGAGTGCTCTTTCAGCCCTGAAGGATGTCTTCTTCGTCTTTAATTAGGGAGTTACCATTGGATGAGCGATGGGGGGCAGCGCCATAAGTGATTGGTCCATGAAATGTTTTAGTGGACTTGAAAAATTCCTGCATCTTATGTTGATCTGCAAGTTTTTACATTTTAAATACTTTATTTTTAAATCAGTCGTTCTTTAGATTGCAAAGTTCAAGCTGGGCCGCTGCTTTCTTCTTGTGGAAGATATCAGCTTTAGTTCGAGAATGAGGGTTGTTCTGCCAGTCAGTTAAAGCAGCACATTTATCATTGATGAGTACATTGACTTTGGGTCATTTTCATCAAACCAGTCCTGGTGTATTCTTTCGATCTGGCCAAGGGTCTTTCTGCAGGTTTTTGTCATGACAGTGTCGAGAATATCCCATTTGGCAATGGGATTTGGGTTGTTTGTTGCCGGGTTGCTTATCAATCCATGTTCGAGTTGTTCTCTGAAAGCATGTGTTACTGCTGGATCCTCCAGACAGTGTTAAAACCTCTTCTGGAGGCTTTTTGCCTTCGCCGTTTTGAGGCAACATGAAGTGAGAGCTTGGCTCAGATGAACTGATGATCAGTGTCACAGTGGTCTGATTTGGATGATGAGGACATCTCGGCGATCTCTTTTTCTAACAATGATGTGGTCAATGAGATGCCAGTGCTTGGATTGTGGGTGGTGCCACGAACCCTTGAACTTGTCGGCCTGCCTAAGCAAGGTATTGGTGATAGTGAAGTTATGTGCATCACATTTGCTGATGAGGAGTAGGCCGTTGGGATTACACTTGCCCAGTTCATTTCTCCCTATGATTCCCTACCAAACGGCAGCATCTCTGCCAACTCTGGCATCGAGGTCTCCTAGGAGCACAACCTTATCTTCTCTGGGGATAGAGGTTAGCACTCTATAAAGGTCGGTGTAAAAGGCCTCCTTGCTGTCATCCTCTGCATCCAGTGTTGGGGCGTATGCACTGATGAAGAAGGCATGACGTGGTTGATTCAATGGAACTTGGAGCTTCATGAGGTGCTTGTTGAACCTAACAGGCATTTCAGTTAGCCAGTGTAGGATCCCTTGCCATATGGCAAAGCCAACTCTATAAAACAGCAGGATTGTGCTTCCAGAAGAACGAATAGCCAGACCCTCATTCTGTGAGTCGATCCTTGTTTTGGAGCTAGGACTCACTAATGACTGCTTTGTTGGTGTTATGCCTAGCCAGCTCTGTTGCCATAAGGGCAGTTCTTCTTTTAGGACATTCATTTCTGCCAGTATCCAGAAGGGTCCTGACATTCCATGCAGAGACCGTACGAGGTAAAATAGCGCGTTTTTGTTTGGATCAGTGATTATTATTGTGTTTTCGGTTCATAAGGATGACCTTACTGGGTGTGGTTGCCCAGTCAGGTTGGTTCTTTAGGCAGACTATGTTTAGGGCACCTTTTCTAGCCCCCTCCCCATGTGGGGTGAACAGAGTGGGTCCTCGAAAGGGCTGCTTAATCGCTTAGACAGGACCGGATTGCATTGCTGCCTCGATCACAGTGCATAAACGACCATCTTATTTATGCCACCCATGTGTAGAGCTGTGACTACAGACTCCTGGCAGTCATCTCTGCCTGTCCCCGTCGCCACTCGCCCGTCGCCACAGGACTTTCTGGGGTATAGGGGTTTTGATGATAATGATGAGTATGATGAGCTGGATGATGGCTGTGTGTGAGATGATTTATGTGGTGATGCAGGAGCACAGGTCGCAACCACACATTTTGGCTCTCCCATTTCCTGATCCAGTGGTGCAAGTGTTGCAATGACTTAGGAGAGTTGCAATGGACTGCTGAAGGCCCAGTTTGTTGGTTTTCTCCTTAGTAGCCTGTCCATCGTGCATTGCCTTCATCCGCCAGTGTACTGTAGTCGTTGGGTTCCTATGGTGGTCACCTCTTCAGCCTATGCTGCCGTTGGGGTCTTGTTGAAGCTCTGTAAGCATGTCTGCCTGATGTGGGGTTCCACCGCAGATTTTTCGTTCGGGGTTTACTCCAGTAGCCTTATACCAACCAAGGTTAATCTGCAAGGCAGTGGGTCAATGGTTGTTAGGCACCAGGACGTGTCCACAAGGCAGCGGGTCAATGGTTGTTAGGCACCAGGACGTGTCCACAAGGCAGCGGGTCAATGGTTGTTAGGCACCAGGACGTGTCCACAAGGCAGTGGGTCAATGGTTGTTAGGCACCAGGACGTGTCCACAAGACAGTGGGCCTATGTGCTGTCCCTCTGGGGCTCAATGCTGCTCCTAGATCCCCTGCTGATCTAGCCTGGGCCCAGGAGGCACCCAGTTGCAGTGTGTTGCCACGAGGAGGCACAGCAGGACTCTTGATGGTGAAGAGGCTGTGTCTTGGCATGGGAGGTCTTATGCAAGCTGCTTTCCTGTTCACCACGAGGGTTAGCCCTCGGCGGTAGCTGAAAGCGAGAGGGAGTAAGCAGTGCTTGCACCTTAACACTGGCATAATACTGCCACACTAGATGCATTACACCACCCTGTGTGCACACACACCCACACATACACACACCACCGCCATCACACACCACCGACTGGCTCACTTAATAAACCCCAGGACTGGCTAACTTAATAAACCCCTGGAGTGAAGCACTTGATAAACCCCTGGACTGGCTCACTTAATAAACCCCTGGACTGGTCCACTCAATAAACCCCTGGACTGACTCACTTAACAAATCCCTGGACTGACTCACTTAATAAACTCCTGGACTGACTCACTTAATAACCCCCTGGACTGACTCACTTAATAAACAGCTGTGAGAATGAAGGAATTGCGTTGTTAGGGTGAGTGATGCTGCTGCCCATTTAAGAATAGATAAGAGTCAGGTGTGTGTGTTCCCAGGTGATACCTTCACTACCTGCTGCCCCGTCTCACACACTACACTACACTACACCCTCTATGTTTTTATGTATTGTAAGGCGTCGATGAGGCTGTCTGCTTATGTTATTTTTATAACTAAAGAAGTGTTAGAATATAAATTCTCATATTATTTACAGTGAGTAGGTGAGTGTGGTGTGTAGTAGTAATACAGTACAGTAGTAGTGAGTGACAGTGTGTCAGGTCCCTACCACACATGGACAGGTACCTACCACGTCTGGCCAGGTACCTGCCACACATGGCCAGGTACCTACCATATCTGGCCAGGTACCTACCACGTCTGGCGAGGCACCTGCCACACATGGCCAGGTACCTACCACGTCTAGTGAGGCACCTGCCACACATGGCCAGGTACCTACCACGTCTGGCCAGGTACCTCCCACGTCTGGCCAGGTACCTACCACACATGGCCAGGTACCTACCACGTCTGGCCAGTTACCTGCCACACATGACCAGGTACCTACCACACCTGCCCAGGTACCTGCCACATCTGGCCAGGTACCTACCAGATCTGGCCAGGTACCTACCACATCTGGCCAGGTATCTACCACATCTGGCCACGTACCTGCCACACATGGCCAGGTACCTACCACACCCGACCAGGTACCTGCCACATCTGGCCAGGTACCTACCACGTTTGGCCAGGTATCTACCACATCTGGCCATGTACCTACCACATTTGGCCAGGTATCTACCACATCTGGCCATGTACCTGCCACACATGGCCAGGTACCTACCACACCTGGCCAGGTACCTACCACATCTGGCCAGGTACCTACCACATCTGGCCAGGCACTTACCACATCTGGCCAGGTACCTACCACACCTGGCCAGGTACCTACCACATCTGGCCAGGCACTTACCACATCTGGCCAGGTACCTACCACACCTGGCCAGTTACCTGCCACACCTGGCCAGGTACCTGCCACACATGGCCAGGTACATGCCACATCTGGCCAGGCACCTGCCACATCTGGCCAGGTACCTACCACATCTGGCCAGATATCTACCACCCCTGGCCCGGTACATGCCACATCTGGCCAGGTACCTCCTACATCTGGCCAGGTACCTGCCACATCTGGCCAGGTACCTGCCACATCTGGCCAGGTACATGCCACATTTGGCCAGGTACCTACCACATCTGGCCAGGTACAGTTTCACCCAAAAGTTAGTTAACTCTCCCAGCCACCTATTGCTGTTTGAAACTGTCTCAGTACCAACCAGAACATGAAACCAATACGAATGAATCCAAAGGTTCGAAGTATCAGACTCAAGTTCATACATCTGAAGCAGGCAGTCCAGCAATAGCTGGCTGGGAGAGTTAACGAACTTTTGGGTGAGACTGTACCTGCCACACATAGGCAGATTCCCAGGCATAACCATCCTGGTGGTGATCTACAAAGACACCTTCAAGGGTGACGACCATTGTTCTTAGATTTTCATAAGATGACGTCTTGTAACTAGAGACGCGAGAAAACGTCTCACTGAGGGATTAAAGTCTAGCCCAAAACTTATTGTCCACAATGAGTCTGACGCCCGTATAATTAAACATCTTCCCTTGTAGAGGGTTGTAGTGGAATTCTCCCCTACAAACGCTGTTTGTCGCTGCCTAGCCGACCCCACCAATTCCCCAGTGTATGCCTCGTGGTCTAGGTCAACCAGCGCCGCCATACACCACGGAGCGGGGGTCAACTGCTAAGCCACGCCTACCCCCGCTATTTAAGACCTGACCTCGTGGTGACCTGCTCTTTCTACCTACACCAACCAGCCAGCAACACCTCCTCCGCCTGCCTGGCGGTCCTCACACCTCCTCCGCCTGCCTGGCGGTCCTCTCTTCCGCTGGCGAGCATGGCGACCCACAAGCTGTCCTTCTCTGAGCATCCTCACCAACCTGCTTTCTCTACATCACGCTTGTAACCATGCTGCCTTCCCAGCACCAAGCTGCATTGTATATCCAATACAACATGTATATAGAGTTTCCTTTCTCCATTCCATCCTGAGTGTGAACCAAACAATCTCATACCCCACAGGGTCGTCGTGTTTCAAACCGAGTTTTAAACTAAATGAGTTCCGAGGGACACCGCAGTACTGTACTTAACGGGGTGGTGTGGCGTTAAAATTAACTAATTACAATACAATAAATTAATTTTATTGGAATTGGTTAATTTTACCGCCACACCACCCCGTTAGGTACATTACTGCGGTGTCCCTCAGGACTCATTTAGTTTAAAACTCGGGTTGAAACACGACGACCTTCTTCAAGGGAAGATGTTGTTTAGTAATACGGGCGTGAGACTCTACCTGAACTTGATGTATTAATTTGTGTTACGATCTCGACTTGATGTTAGTGGAGTGTCTTAAACTGGCCACAAAGCAGGCACTCTGGATCATACGACATTAACTCAGAATTCTGAATTATGACTCAAGAATTTTCTTACAATGAATATTCCTCGCAAGTAAAGATGTGAAGATTCACGTAACTGGTTGACTTAAGTTAAAACACAAAAAAAATATGTCCTAATTGGCTTAAGTTTACACTATCTTGCGGGGCACCAATTAGGGGACAGCACGGGGTAGAGAATCTGTGGCCCCGCCTGGTGTACTGTCACCCCGTCTGGTCCTCTAGACATGATATTGACTGTCAATTGATTGAAAATGTCCAAAGGAGGGCCTCCAGACTGGTGCCTGCTCTACGGAACCTCAGTTGCCCAGAGAGATTAGAGCGCCTACAACTGCCAACTGCCTAAGTTATACTACAGACGGGCGAGGGGCGACGTAATCTCACAAGGGATCACAGCTCAGGCTGAAGAAGCCACAAGTCCAGAATACTGTGAGGGGAAATTTTTCGGAGTGAGAATTGTGAACTCTTGGAACAAACTGCTGGAGAGTGTTGTGACGGCACCGAGTGTGAGCTCATTCAAGGCCAGACTTGACCAACACTGGAGCAGGTTCAGATATATTCAAGAGCCAGTACACGCCCAGTACTTGCCAACAGTGCATAATAGAGACGTGACCGATCGCCCAAGCGGCTAACGAGCCGATCAGTGGTGAAGAGGATAAAAGTAAAAGTTCATTATCGTGCACCGTTAACGCGTATTCACCGTGTAAGTTGATGTTACTTTAACATCCTATATTTCTGTTATAATTTAAGTCAATTAGTTAATTACATACACACGCCATTAAATATTTTCAGTGTTAATGCATTAATTCTAAGTAATACCCTGATATTTACAAATGCAATGGTGGTAGTGTGGCAGTGGTGGTGATGGTGGTGGTTAGTAGTGAGAGTGATATGTAGAGATGAAGCTAGTAGTGATGGTGTGGTGGTGATGATGGTGGAGGTGGTAGCATGTGGTAGTAGTGATAATGGTGGTGGTGGTGTGTGGTAGTAGTATTTACGGTGGTGATAGAGGTGTTGGTAAAGTAAGGGGTGATGATGGTGGTAGTAGTGGTGGTGATAATGGTGATGATAATGGTAGAAATAGTTATAGTGATGGTGATGTTGGGAGTAGTGGTGATGATTATGGGAGTGGTCGTAACTTAATAAACACAATAAACCACTGTAGCTTCACACACACACACACACACATCGCCACGAGTTTTCCGTTACCTATTCCTCGACACAATACTTTTAAACTCATCTGTTCTGCCTATGTTCATTAACCTAGCCTTTTTAAATATATCAATACTCTTGTGTGGAAGAGCAACAGTGTACTGTACATGTGGTCACCTTCAGTATAGCTCACCTGAGGTACACGATAAAGGTGTTTATAATGAAAGATAGCCAGAAGCAAGTTGGTGGGATCTCTTATCTTGCTCAGTAGTGTTATGGCGCAAGAGTGGCTCTCTGTCCTTTATATATAATTTAAGGCACCTACCAACCCCCCCCCCCCTTCCTCCTACTCTCCTGTCCCCACCCCTCCACTCCCACCCCTGTGACGTCACACTGCGGGAGTGGCCACAGGTGCTGGCAGTCAATGTTTTCCTTGAGAATAACACAATACTACTTGCAGCCAGATATGGACTTACGCTGCAAAATAAGGTCAAGATTCTCTTCAGATATTATTACCTCAAGTTTTTGGTTCTCTGTCATGATATGTTGTTACTGTATAATCTCAGCATTGTTTTTAATGATATTTTTAAAATTTCTTTAAGCTATCTCCTCCTGTTACCCACTCTGCTTTCATTACTTCTAGTAGTCGTTGTAAGGCTATTCTTCGTAGGGCCAAGTGGAATTTTATAAAAAAGAAAGATCGCTGACCTGACTAACTCTTCCTCTAGTAAATCCTTCTGGTCCTTAACCAAAAACATCTGGAATAACTTCTGTACTCCCCCTTTTCCGACCTGATAACTCTATAGCCAACTCTCCCCCTGATAAAGTCAATCTCTTTGGCACCTTATTCTCCTCTAACTCTGTCTTTAGATGATTCCCACTCTATCCCTCCTACTTCTGCTGAACCCATGCACTTTCCTATAATCTCCATTAATTGGGTTGCTGGTGTGTTATCCAGGTTGGATGTGAATAAGGCGCTTGGACCGGACGGAATACCCCCTCGTGTTTTGAGGGAGTGTGTATAATTCTGGCCCTTGTGCTTGCTCGCCTCTTTCGCTTTTGCCTCAAAACCCCAACTTTTCCTTCTTCTTGGAAGCATGCCTTGGTTCAGCCCATTCCGAAGAAGGGTTATCACTCTAATACCTCTAACTATCGCCCCATTGCCCTAACTTCATCCCTCTCTAAAATTTTCGAAACTACCTTGAACTCCCATTTTCTCCGTCACCTTGAACGCCTTTGTCTTTTGTCGGATCACCAGTATGGCTTTCGCCAGGCGAGATCTACTGGTGATCTGTTCTCCTACTGCACCCATCTTTGGTCATCCTCTCTTAGGGATTATGGGGAACACTTTCGTCATGGCCCTCGACAACTCCAAAGCATTTTACAGGGTATGGCATAAGTCTTTGCTTTCTAATCTTCCTTCTTATGGTTTCTCTCCCCCACTTTGTTCTCTCATTTCTAGCTTCCTTGAGAACCGATCCATGGCAGTTGTTGTCGAGGGATCGATCTCTCGCTCTTTCACAACCAATAGTGGTGTTCCACAGGGTTCTGTTGCTTCACCTACTTTCTTCCTTCTTTTTATCAATGATTTACTTCACACATTCTTATCCTGACGATTCTACTCTTCACTCTCCTTCTCATTTTCCCTTCCCCCTAACTCTTAAACTGGATCCGTTTCTTCTTTTACTTTTACTCTATCCTCTTCGCCACTAATCATATCATTAGCCGCTTGGGTGGTCAGTCATGTCTCTGTTCCTTATTGTTAGCAAATACTGGGCATGCACTGGCTCCTGAATATATCAGAACCTGCTCCAGTATTGGTCAAGTCTGACCTTGAATGAGCTCACGCTCGGTGCCGTCACAACGCTCTCTGGCAGATTGTTCCATGAGTTCACAAATCTCACTCCGAAAAAGTTTGCCTACACAGTTTTCTGGACTTGTGGCTTCTTCAGCCTTGAGCTGTGACCCCTTGTTGGGTGGGCTTCTCCCAGCTCCAGGTATGTACTGTACATTCGACTGAGTAGTGCCCTCTGAGATGTTTATACACTTCAATTCGGTCGCCCCTTGCCCATCTGTAGTATTAGCTAGGCAGTTGCAGGCAATCTAATATCTCAGGGGAACTGAGGTTCCGTAGAGCAGGCAATAGTCTGGTGGCCCTCCTTTGGAAATTTTTAATCAATTGACAATCTCTAGCATACCTCAGGGACCAGGCGCAGTGACAGTACTCCAGATGGGGAAGCACCTCACTCCTGAAGATCACGATGAGCAACAGACCATCCAGATTTCTAAACGACCTTCTTATAAGACCTACTATTTTCATTGCCTGATTCACCTTCTTCTCACAATAGCCAGAGAACTTAAGTTCCTTGTCGACATACACACTCAGGACCTTTTCACATTTGGTCTCAATTAATGCAGTTTCTTCGTCCTGTTGGGACATGTGATACACCTTCTTTCTGTTGGTGCAACCCAGGTGTATCCTCTTGCGCTTCATGATATTGAATCTTAGCAGCCATTTCCTCGACCATTCTTAAAGCTCATAGAGAACTTTCTGTAGCTCTTCACAGTCTGTTTGGTTCTTAATTTCCTTAAATAATTTGGCATCATGCGCAAACATTTGTATGGAGGAGTGTATTGCTTCTGGCATGCCATTAATGAAACAGACAAATAACAGTGGGCCCAATACACTGCCCTGTGGTACCCCACTTGTCACAGGTACACATGATGATTTCATACCATTAATCACCACACACTGTTTGTGATCCAGCAGAAAGTCTCCGATCCATGCTAGAACTCTTATCAACCTTTAGCTTTGACAGTTTATTTCTTATAATCTCTTCTGTGAACACAATGTGGGTCAGTGCTGTGTCGAACCGTCTTTCCTCAAACGCAGGAAGGTTAATTGCATCCTCTCTTGTAAACACCGAGGAAAAGCTGTTCAATGCCTCAGTTTTATCCTGGTCAGAATCTGCGTAACTACCATCTTCAAGCCTCAGGTTCAATACACTTACTTGCATTTTTAATTTTGACTTTGTGTAGTGGTAAAACACCTTTGGGTTTGACTTGACCTCGCTTGCAATCCGCCTCCAGAACTCATTTTCAGCTTTTCTACACTGTGACTTTTCTTGGTTCCTGGATCTGGCATACTTCCTTTTGTCCTGATAATCACTTGTCTTGAATTTCTGAGTTTTCTTTTTAACCCGCCAGGACTCGAACCCACGGCCCACTAGCCCATGACTGTGACCTGGGAACGCTAACCGCTGGACCACCAGGATACTAAAAGCAGTCCTAGACTTTGTTATATTTCACACAAAGCCTATTCAACGAGCTTATGGCGCCGTGAACCTCTAATGGGGACTACCCGTGTCACGTAGATGGTCAGAGTAACGTTTTACCAAATCCGGCTTCGAAACACGAGGATCCATATATATTGTTACGTTTTAAATGCAGGAAAGTGGCTTTCTTACCGTAGAACTCGGATACCTTCACGCTGGTTACTCACCCAAGAGATTATGGTGTATCACTACGTAGAATTTTGCTCTGCTTCCGGCATTCAATGCGTTATGTACTTGATAAATGATGATTTAATGAATTCCACTAACTTCCAACATCCATCTAAGTTATTGGTTATACTTTGTCATAACCAATCAGTCATTACCCTTGGTAATAATAATAATAGAGGGATCACAGATACAGGCAGATCATGCACTTACGTTTATTTGGCACAATTCCATACACTGGACTTATAATTGGCATGGATAGGTCAGTCACTCACATTCACGCCACAGTACCGTAAGTTATAAGGGAGAGTTTGTCAACCTGGTAAATTAATCGTTTAGATCTATTAGGCCGGCCTGGAGTGCTCTTGTAGCAAACAGGCCCTCACCATTGATCACTTCCTTTACAGGACATGTTGACTTGTCGCTGGACTTAACAAAAATCTCGGGGGTTTGCACACACAGACCCGTAGCACTGTATGGCCCCTGATCTTAAGTCCGCCGAGCAGGAGGTCTTCTCTAACCCAAGGTCTAAAGCCCACTGGCTAAATCGGCTTTTTTTTTTGAGGCGTGAAGTGATGAACAGTACACCACTGTCTCACTGGCCTGCCCCCTCCCCCCCCCCCTACATGTCCCAGTTATGGCTGGCCGGGTGCCTTATCTCTACCGTAAACAAACATTTGGGATGGGTTGTGCGGGAGGTCCAACGCAACCCATGACATATATTATATTAGCCCAATAGCACACGGACTTCTACGTACAATCAACACCTCAACCCGCCAGGACTCGAACCCATGGCCCACTAGCCCATGACTGTGACCGGGGAATGCTAACCGCTGGACCACCAGAATACTAAAAGCAGTTTTAGACTTTGTTATATTTCACACAAAGCCTGTTCAACGAGCTTATGGCGCCGTGAACCTCTAATGGGCTAATGAAATATAAATATATATATATATATATATATATATATATATATATATATATATATATATATATATATATATATATATATATATATATATATATATATATATATATACCCACATTAACATAGTCAACGACATAACTTCACACAGATAGACATCGTTGTAGGCTATATCAATTATTTAAGTACCTTACTTATTTTGATATATATACTGACGTAATATAATTTCCAATATTTATTTTTCACCTGTTCAGTTATCGATACTTTAATTATTTTAAATATAATTTATATCAATTTCCTGTAAATGGATGAACAAGGTTATTTTTTTGGTTTGTATCTAAATCGTAGGTGGTAGGCAGCTACCAAACAGGGAGGTACTACCACCTGGGAAGATATTGGAAGCATAATATGTTGTCTAATGGTAGACCCTGCTGCTATATGGCATCACGAAAATTGTGACCAAGTCCCGGGTTGCTGATCTATCTTTCTGCCTCATTTACACACAATTGCAGGGCCTCAACTGTCTCTCTTACTATTGACAACACCACAACTAAAACCGTACTCATTCTTGATCTGTTTTATTCATTCTATTTTACTCTCCTATGTCAGTTGACATTAATACTGAAGCGGGGCCTTCTCGGATGGGTCCCACTGGTCGGGAAGGTTGTGGACCCCAGGGCCGACCTGATCATCATCAAGCTACTGGGGCCTCAACTGACGTCACCGCGGTTGCTGGAGGAACGGCTTTTTTCACACTTAATTTTTCCAACATTCGCGGACTGAGATCCAATTTTTCTTCTGTGGAGCTCCATCTATCAACCTCTTCCCCCGACCTCTTACTACTCTCCGAACTTCAACTGACCAAAGCAGCTTCACCCAAACCTTTTCAAGTCTCTAACTACAACCTTTATATCTACTTCCGTTCTAAGGGAGGTGTATGCGCCTACTGCAACACACGTACACCTATAGCCCGATTCCCGGATCTTGAATCTCCCCTTTATGATGTCATCTGGCTCAAAATATCTCTACCTACTGTGACTATTTTTCTTTGTTTCCTGTACTGTTCTCCCAACTCTACCAACTATTTCGAACTCTTTGACTATCTCACTTCTTGCCATGAGTCGTTGCTATCCACACACCCCAACACCGAGATCCTCTACCTAGGGGATTTCAATGTACATCACAGAGAGCGGCTTGTCTCTGCAAGGGATGACCCAGGTGGAGCTGAGGCACTCTCTTTTTCCTTACTTAATGATTTGGAACAAATAATCAAACACTCTACACGCGTTCCTGATCGACACGATCAACTTGTTAACATTCTTGATCTTTGTTTTACCTCTAACCCCTCACACTATTCATACTCAATTTTTGCCCCCTTAGGGTCTTCTGATCACAGCCTCATTTCTATTAAATCAACCTGGGCACGACCACCTCCCCCACCCACCTCTAAACGTCAACTATGGCACTATCGGAGGGCAAGCTGGCAATTCTTGCGAGAATTCTTCACAGACTTTCCTTGGGATGAATGTTGCTTTTCCACTCGGGATGCCTCAGTATGTGCTGACAGCATTGCTGGGGTTATACAGGGCGGTATGAGTGCGTTTATCCCATCTTCTACCAAAACTTTCACATTACAATCATGGCTTGATCGCTCCTGCTCTCTTGCTTGCAGGGTGAGAGATAGAGCATATCGAGCTATGAAACTATCTCCTTCTCCTATTACCCACACCTCTTTCATTACTTCTAGGAATCGTTGAAAGGCTATTCTTCGTAGGGCCAAGCGGAATTTTTTTAAAAGAAAGAACGCTGTCCTGACTAATTCTTCCTCTACTAAATCCTTCTGGTCCTTAACTAAAGACATCTGTAACAACTTCTGCACGCCTTCTTTTCCTCCCCTCTTCCGTCCCAATAACTCTATAGCCAACTCTCCCCCTGACAAAGCAAACCTTTTTGGCACCTTATTATCCTCTAATTACACCTTAGACGATTCCCTCTCTATGCTTCCTACCCCTGCACCTCCTACTGAACCTATGCACTTTCCTATAATCTCCACTCGCAGGGTTGCCGGTGTGTTATCCAATTTGGATGTGAGTCAGGCGCATGGACTGGATGGAATACCCCCCGTGTTCTGAGGGAGTGTGCTGAAGCCCTGGCCCCTGTGCTTGCTCGCCTCTTTCGCCTTTGCCTCAAAACCCAAACTTTTCCTTCTTCTTGGAAGCATGCCTTGGTTCAGCCCATCCCGAAGAAGGGTGACCATTCTAATCCCTCTAACTATCGCCCCATTGCCCTAACTTCATCCCTCTCTAAGATTTTCGAAACTATCTTGATCTCCCATTTTCTCCGTCACCTTGAACGCCTTTCTCTTTTGTCGGATCACCAGTATGGCTTTCGCCAGGCGAGATCTACTGGTGATCTGCTCTCCTATTGCACCCATCTTTGGTCATCCTCTCTTAGGGATTATGAGGAAACTTTTGTCGTGGCCCTCGACATCTCCATAGCATTTGACAGGGTATGGCACAAGTCTTTGCTATCTAAACTTCCCTCTTTTGGTTTCTCTCCCCCACTTTGTTTCCTCATCTCTAGCTTCCTTGAGAACCGATCCATGGCAGTTGTTGTCGAGGGATCGATTTCTCACTCTTTTTCTACCAGTAGTGGCGTCCAACAGGGTTCTGTTCTTTCACCAACTCTTTTCCTTCTTTTTATCAATGATTTACTTCACACTACAACTAAATCTATCCATTCTTACGCTGATTCTACTCTTCACTCTTCCTCACATTTTCCCCTTCCTCCTATCTCTCAAACTAGATCTGTTTCTAGAACTGATATCATAACTTCTATCAAAGCAGATCTGTGCAGCATCTCTGAATGGGGAGGTATAAACTTGATTAAGTTCAATAGTAATAAAACTCAATATTTACCAATTACACTTTGTAAATTAGACGATCTCCCACCAATTACATTTCAGGACGCTATCATCCTCCCAAATTCTGAAATAAATATGTTAGGCCTCACCATTCCCTCCAATATGTCCTGGAAATCACACATCCTTAGTATAACTAAAGCTGCCTCCCGAAAGTTGGGAATGCTGTACAGATGCCGCAGCTACTTCACTCCTGAGCAGTTGCTCCAAGTATACAAGGGATTCATTCGTCCTAACTTGGAGTACTGCTCTCATATCTGGGGTGGCTCTTCTTCTGTCCAACTATTAGATAGGGTGGAATCAAAGGCATTTCGTCTTATTAACTCTCCTCCTTTAGTCGACAATCTCTCTTCCCTTTCTCTTCACCGCAATGTTGCTTCACTCTCTCTCTTTTACAGGTACTTTAACGGGCAATGTTCGGTGGATTTGGCATCCTGTGTACCGCCGGCAAGGCCGTGGGTTTGTAACACGCGTCTTGCCCGCGGTGCCCACCGTTTCTCTGTGGATGTCGGCCACACGAGAATAACCGGTTATAGTACATCCTTCTTTCCTCACACAGCCAAACTATGGAATGCTCTGCCTTCTTCTGTGTTTCCATGCCATTACAATCTGTCTCACTTTAAAAAGCTGATTTTCCGGCATCTTCGTGGTGTAGATTAATACAGCACAGTGAGTTCTGCTATAAAGCGTGTTCTGACAACGCGAATTGGCTCTAACGCGATTTATGAATAGAGAAACGATATTTGTATAACGCGAACGCTTGTTTGCTGAAACGCGATTTTTGCTTACTATTTCTCCAATTTTGTGGTATTAACTGTGAATATGGTAAAGAAGAATATCTCCAAGAAGCGTTCTGGTGATCGCATTCCCGGTGATGATCGTAAAAGAAAGGCTATAACCCTTGAAGAGAAGCTCGATGTTATCAACCTCAGAATCACCCTTCTCCCCCATCAAGTTATGTTCAGATTTTTTCAAGGCAAAGTGTTACATTTACTGTATGATTTCATTATTAGATATGAATGTAACATTTATTTAGACTGTGCTATCCTTTGTGTTAGGCTAGCTACTAAATTTTTTTCGATTTCGAGTAGTAATTTGCACCTAACCCTATTTTCTCCATAAGCCCTCTTATTTCTATTACTCGAATTTCTATAACACGATGTTTTACAAGAACACAACTACCGTGTTATAACAGAACTGACTGTATAACCTTTTTTTTCTATATTTATAATTTCTTTCCGTTCTTTTTTTTTCGCCCCTCAGGCTCCATTGTGGGTAGTTTGACCTGTGCACAGGTGGGCTAATTCCCGTAAAAAAAAAAAAAAAAAAAAAAAAAATTCAAAACCTAGACATTGAAAATGCGAACATTTTATTTTCTTTCCCAGGAAGGATAATAATGTTAATAATTTTCAAACTACAAATATGATACTTTTATATTAATGTTAATGATGTCATAGACACATCTTTTCAAGCTGCATGACATATCTATTTTAATTTTAATGATGTCATAGACACATCTTTTCAAACTACAAATATGATGGTTCTACAGTATATTATCACAGACTGTAAATTTTCAGCCATACCGTGGTAGAACCCTTCACAGCTCAGTACCATTGCTCTCCGCACCACACACTCATTCATCCAGCGTGATTATAGTAGCAAGAGTTGTGCATTGCTAAGAAGGTGCGTTCGTAAACACGAAATAGGCAAAGATTATTTCTGTCATGTTATTACGGGATTTGCTTACCCAAGTAAACAATTTCCACTTTTGTGTTGATATTGGCTATAATATTTTTGTTTTGTAAGTCAGAATCTTCCAATTTTGCCATTGTACATAATACACTCTCCATTAGGCATTGCAGACTAGGGCTTGAGTAGCTGTTCAAGCGCAGGTGTCAGCTTCCCCAGTTTAGTGTTTACACACATATGCATGTAACATGGTTAGGTTTATGTAGAGTGTTTTTCTGTTAGTTTAGTTTACTCCTCGCGGAGCTTGGAGGGTGTGACCGAGCGATGTAAGAACCCGTCTCATAGGCAGAAGTATTTATATAAATGGGTTAATTACATTTGATTTATCTACTCTATCACCCTATGAAACTTTCCACTAGCTATGAGGTAGCATGTGCAGAGCACGTGATAAGGTGTGCCCACGGGAAGTCGCGTCACTTAGTGCTGAGCTAAGGGATTCAGTAGCCGGTTCTCTGGCCACCTAATGCGGGCAGTAGTTTAATATCCTTGACGAGAGGAAGACGTTATTGAGAGCCATCGTGGATGGTTCTGTCTTCCCTCGAGGGAGGACGTATATTACCGTTCTCCCTCGACGGGTATTACGGGAATTGTCACTCAACACCTCACACCAACCGGACGTACTTAGAAGAGCTCTTTAATAGAGCCTCCGTCCTCATCTTAACACTCATAGCTACAGTGATTAAGTTACGGTGATATACACTTGGAACTGTATATGAGATACTTCCTCAATAAATAGAGAACAGACAATTAGGTTTTGCTACTAAAACCCTATATACTTTTACATGTTCCAGCCCCATTAACCCAGAAGGAATCAAGGGTTAAAGGGCCAGTTCATTCTTTTACCTTAGTGAGTCAGGCTAGTGGATATCCTTCATCTTGTCGTAATTACCCCTGTAATATTTGAACCTTGGCCTTGTTTTGAAGTGAGCCAAGTAACTTAAATAAGAAAGACAACATTACGTAGTGACTGTTGCCAACCTGGGCTAGGTATTCCAGCTTGGCCACCATACCTTCCTCGCTAGTTATGATGAGGTCCAGTGGTTTGGGTGTTTGCTCCCCTCTGTAGTGAGTCAGATCTTTAACATGTTGAAACAGAAAATTATTTCTCAAGAGTTTCTACAACAAGAGTGACGGGGTTACTTAATTCATTTGGCATGAACTCATTTCTCCAGACGATGTTGCCATAGTTCAAGTCCCCCATGATAAGGAGGTGGCTAGAGTTGAGCATCGCTGCATTGTCTATTAAGGCTCTTAAGTTCTTTTGGTTTAATAAGCTACAGTTTGGGCATCTGTAGATACAACCGACATTAAGTAAATCTCCTCCCTTTAATTTAATTTTACACAACTTGGATTCTTCAATAACATCCTCTCCTTGTACCCTCAACTGGCTGGCTGTAAGGTCTTGCCTAGCATAGATAACCACACTCCTCTTGCAAGTTGCTTGAGATAGGTTTGTGAATGAGTCATATCCGTCAATACTGAACTCACATTCCTCCGGGTCGATTCTCCTGTTCTTGTACAACAGTTCTCCAACAACCACTATATCGCGTTAGTGTACCTTCAGTGGTGTTTCAAACTCCTCTCTCTTATCAAGGAACGTGTCAGTATTAGTGTACATGACTTTCAAGCAGGAATTTATTCTCGGTATCGTCTCTGCTCTTGGTAGTGACTCCTGCCCCCCTTCCATTCTCAGCAGCTGCAACACTTGCTAAATACATTGTATTTTGCAGGGTGAGGTCAGAGATGTCATTGTTTACATGGCGTGCACCTCCTCCTGGGTGGGAGGTAGATCTTGTGCCTTCTCCTGGGTGGGAGGTAGAGCTTGTGCCTTCTCCTGAGTGGGAGGTAGAGCAGGTGGGTCAGCTTGTACTTTAACTTACGACAAGTAAAAAAAAAGGGGGACTTCTTACACTTCTGCCAAGCTGTTTTTCTTTTCTTTTGGTGGTTGGGGGGGGGGGGGTGGAGGAAATAGCAAACCCGGGCACAGGTCGCCGAAGATTTGAGGTGAAAAAGAGTATGTTAATTTACACCACAAAGATGTCAGAAATCAACTTTTTGAAGTGAGACAGATTGTAAGAGAAAGGAAACACAGTTTGTCTGTGTAGAAAGAAGGATGTACTATAACGGGTTATTCTAGTGTGGCCAACATCCACACAGAAATGGTGTACACTACGGGTATGACAAGTGTGACGAGCCCACTGCCTTGCTGGCGGTATACAGGATGCCAAATCCACCGAACATTGCCCGTT
Source organism: Homarus gammarus (assembly GCA_958450375.1). NCBI lineage: Eukaryota > Metazoa > Arthropoda > Malacostraca > Decapoda > Nephropidae > Homarus > Homarus gammarus. The sequence continues at coordinate 1,264,031 of CAUDMG010001741.1, read as the reverse complement.
AAAGCATCAGTAAAAGAGAAAGAGTGAAGCAACATTGTGGCGAAGAGAAAGGGAAGAGAGATTATCGACTAAATGAGGGACCTTGTCTTTTCTTCGTTATTATAGTTCCCTTTATAGGTGCTGATCCTTTCACTACCTCACGAACACGTTCCTTGTCCTTCAAAATCGTAGATATGGTCGATTGCCAGAAGCCTAGGTCGCGTGAAATTGTTGCTACAGTTTTAACATTTTCATACTGCATTATTATCTTCATTTTCGTCTCAAAAGAAATTGACTGTCTCCTTTTCTTCTGAACACTCACACTTCTACACTTTCCAGTCATTCTAAAGTCAATTAAACACGAAAATAATGTCAGTACAGTGGTCCCTCGGTTAACGAGCACAATCCGTTCTAGAAGGTTGCTCGTTAACCGAAAAACTTGTTAACCGAAACCATTGTTTCAATGGGTTTTTGGGTAATTGGTTCCAGCTCACTGAAAATTGCCTAAATTCAACAAAAAGGGTAGAAAAGTACACTTACTTTGAGGTGTGTATGTAGAAGGCTCCTGGATGATGATGATGATGATGGGAATTAGAATGGGAGTGGAGGAGAAGGGAGAAGAGAAGGCATTGGGGTGGAAGCGAACTCACCCCATGGTGCCTGTGTGATACTCAGGTGGTCCTTACACTCAGGGGTAAAGGAAACACACTGATGTCCAGTCCGTAAGTTCTATTTCTGGTACAAACACAAAAAGGAGTTTAGACAGAGGTAAACAGCGTCCTGTCTTGGAATCTCTCTGGGTATCTCTATCTGCGCATGCGCATACAGCGCGCATGTGCCCAAAGCCTGAACTAACACTTGGTGGCAAAAGGGAGTATGATTATAAAACATATAATACAGAGACCTGAATCAATAATGGTAAATAGTACAGAGTTACATATTACAGCCATATTCATCTTATATATCTACACCTCCCTCCCCCTCACGCTCGTAGTGCAATCTCGAGCGGACTCTTTTTCCAGGAGCCTTTGAGAGTGACGTGGGAAAACTGGGGGGTCACTGAATGAGGACTTACTTTTCTCGTCCAAGCAAGGGTTCACAGGGATGTGGGGGAGGGGTTCACCACTAGGGGACGGTACTGAACGAAGAAAGCGGTGATTCCGCCACCATACCCGACCACTAGGAAGATGGACCTCGTAATCCCTGGTCTTGCCGCAGCCCATGACAACCCCGACCTTGTCCCAGTGGTGAGACGTCGGATGTTGAACCCGAACTGTTTGCCCGATACTCAACCTGGGAAGGGGTCGGCGTGCTGATCGTACTGTGCCTTTACCTGGCCAGCACGGGCGGCTACACGACGATCGCAGTCCTCGGTCTTGGCCTGCCACTCCCTCGAGAAGGACTCAGTATGGGCAGGGACACATGACCGTAGTGGGTGGCCGTATAACATCTGTGCTGGGGAGCGACCTGTGAAGTTGGGGGTATTCCACAATTCCAATAAACCCCGGTCAAACTTCTCACAGTCAATGTTGCCTGAGGGTGCCGTCTTGAGGATGAGATGCTTGACGGACTTTACGGCAGCCTCGGCATGTCCATTGGACTGGGGATAATGTGGCGAGGACACCACATGATGAACTCCCCATCGCTCCATGCAGTCCCGGAAGTCGTTGCTGGTGAACTGGGGCCCGCCGTCAGTCCTCAGGCGGAGAGGGACACCAACTTCCCCGAAGTAGCTACAGAACATACGTACTGTATGAGAGGCAGTAGTGTTGCCTCCGCAGGGAACGACAACAGGCCACCCTGAGAGCCGGTCTGCGATGACGAGAAAAGACTTTCCCGCCACAACGAAGAAATCCGCGGAGATGGACTCAAAGGGCCTCGTAGGGTTGTCGTTGTTCATGAAGGGTTCCTGCTGCTGACTAGGCTGCAGCACCTGGCATGGCTCGCAGACTTGAACGGAACTAGCGATGTCGGAGTCGATGCCTGGCCAAAAAACAGCTCGTCTCGCCCGGCGCTTCGTAGCTTCCACACCCCTGTGGCTGTCGTGCAGGTGGGCTAGTGTGCGGCGGCGGAGGGCGGCAGGAACCACAACTCTTGCTCCATACAAGACGAGGTCGCCATCAGCATAGAGGTCGTCCCGCATCTTCCAGTATGGGAGTAAAGAGCTGTGTAAGTCGTACCGGTTGGAGGGAAATCCCGAGGTCACGCAGTTCAGTAGACGGATGTACGAAGGGTCCGCTCTTGCCGCGGCTCGGAGTTCCTGAAGAGTCCTGTCGGCATCCTGCGGTGGAGACTCTTCTGAGGTGACGGCGTTCACGGTCACTACGGTCCTGAGGTGTGCAGTAGCATCAGCACATGCGATCTCGTCCTCTGGTGTGGGGTGGCTGACTGGGGCTCGTTACAAAGCATCAGGGATGCAAAGCAGCTTGCCAGCACGCCACACAGCTGTGAAGAGGTAGGGAGAGATCTTCTCCTTAAGGCGTTGGAGGCGGGGATTCTCGACCGCGTCCAAGGAGTAGTGGTTCAGGATCGGGATGAGTGGCCGATGATCCGTCATGAGGTTGAAGTGTTGTAGGCCGATCAGATACAACCTACATTTGGACATGGCCCAGACGGCGGCTAACAGCTCCAGTTCGATGGTGGAGTAGCGAGTCTCGGCGTCAGTGAGAAACCGAGAGCCACACTGAACCAGACGAAGGCGTCCATTGCCGTGGTCCTGTAGCAGAGCGTATCCAATCCCGTAGAGGCGAGAGGCATCAGTCTGGAGGACAACTGGCAGGGCCGGGTCGAAGGAAGCGAGAACAGGTGGGCTAAGGAGAGCTGTCTTGACGCGACGGAATGCCTCATCATGGTCAGCTGTCCAGGTGAATGTTCTCTTGGGGCTCATCAGGGGGCGTAGGGGCTGTGCTGCAGCGGCGATGTCGGGGGTGAACTCAGCCAACTGGTTTACCAGGCCCATGAACGAGCGGAGGTCGGTCAGGTTGGCAGGAGTTGGGAAGTCCCGGATCGCGCTGACCTTTCCAGGATCAGCCGAGATGCCCTTGCCTGAGAGGGTGTACCCACAGAAGTTCACACTAGGTGCGGCGACCACAAACTTATCCTTGTTGAGGGTGATCCCGTACTTGCGGCACCTGGTGAGCATCTGGTGAATACGCTCAAGATGCGTGGAGTAATCCTCGTCATATAGGAGCACGTCGTCGATGACCTTGACACAGTTCGCCACACCCTGAAGGGCCATGTCACCACGGAGGCAGAAAGCATCGCCAGTAGCCGCGAAACCCATAGGTCCTCTGCAGTGCTGAAATCGGCCGTACGGTGTGATGAACGTCGTGAGGTGCTGATCTTCTTCCGCAAGTTCCATCTGCCAGTACCCACATAAGGCATCTGCTGTAGTAAAGTACCTTGCCTTCGGGTCCACACTGCGTATAGCGGCGAAGGGTGTCGGTGAAGGGTGGGTCGGGCGGGAAACTTGGCTATTCAGCTTGGTGAGGTCGACGGTGATACGAACTCCAGTAATGTTCTTGGCGACTGCTACCATGGGGTGACACCAATCCGAGGGGTCGTCACCAGCAGGCTTAATGATCCCCTGGGCTACCATAGAGTCGAGTTCCTTCTTAACTTGGCTCTGGAAAGCGAAGGGTATCTGTCTCGGTGTGTGGATGGCGAAAGGTACTGCGTCATCCTTCAGGTGAATTCTCATGGGGGAGCCAGCCATTGGCTTGAGTGGAGCCGTCTTGAGGTCCTCCTTGGAAACCAGCACGTCCTTGAATTGCAGTAGGAAGAACTCCCTGGCTGCAGAAGGTGACGTATTGGGTGGGAGGGGCAGCTCCTTGCACCTGTTGACATGTTTTATTTCCAGAATTGGCTTAGGGAAGTCTGAAGATATTATGGCCAACTCTTGACAGTGGCCATAAGACAGTAGTGGCATCTGAACACCTTTGTGGACCTGAATCCTGGCAGAACATGACTGCTTACCTAGGGTGAGGGTAGCCTGAAATGTACCCAGAGCAGGTGCCATTGTAGAACCGTCTGCGGTGAGCATTGTAGAAGTTGACGGTGGTTGCAAGCTGCTCCTAGGGATCCGCAGAATGTCGAGGTGTCTTGTGCCGATGACTGTGACATCCGCACCTGTGTCAGGAAGCATCTGGATACGGGATGTAACGTCGCCGTATGACAGGTGAACACAGATGGGTTGAGGTGTCTTGCTGACAGGGGAAGAAGAGGATCTCACGTGACGACAGCGCTTGTTCTTCGCCGCCTGAGACTTGCAAGTAGTATCATTCTTCTTCTTTGACTGACAGCATTTGTCATAGTGTCCAATGCGGCTACAGGAGCGGCACTGAACGTTGTTGGCAGGGCACTTCAGTGTCCTAGCCCAATGACCACGACGGCCACAGTTATTGCAGGTGCTGTCAGCGGCAGGGCATTCAGAACCATGCCGACGAGCACAATACTGGCAGGAATGACCTGGCGTCGAAGTCTGAAGTGATGCTGAAGATTGATGCGAAGCTGAAGTCGGATGTGAAGCTGAAGTCGGATGTGAAGCTGAAGTCCAGTCACGTCCTTTGTTCTTCTTATATGCGGAGATGGCACACAGCTGGTTAGATGGAGCACGAATGGCAGAAGTCGCACTTCTGGTGGCTTCGTAAGAGCGGCAGGTGGTGACAACATCCTGTAGAGAAGAGGCAGTGTCGAGAGAGATAAGCTTCTGAATTAGCTCTTTGTCCTGCACGCCCATGAGGATAATCATCTTCAGCTGTGTTTCCTCACAAGTCGATGAGTTGCCAGGACAAACGTCAACCTCCTCAGCGATGCGTCTGAGTCGTACGTAAAAATCGGCAAACGACTCACCCTCCAGCTGCTTACAACTGAGAAGTTCTCTCCTACGGAGAGCTTCGTTGCGGAGACCCTTGATATGCGTCTGTAAAGCATCCAAGACGTCCTTCACACTCTTGTCTGTGCCGTGGGGAATTTGCAGGGTGTGCTCCAGGATACGTTGCGTCTCTAGGGTGAGACACATCCTCATCTGGATCAGCTGTTTCTCCCTAGGCAACCTTGATAAATCGACCATCATCGAATAATCGTCCCACCTCCGACACCATTCACGGAATACCTGGAACGAGGCATCAGCTTGGAGTGGCGGTGGACTCTGAGCGAGTGCTTTCTGTGGGGGGGGCAAAGAAGTTGAAGAGGACCCTGCAGGTGCACCTGTGGACGAAGAGGCAGGTGTAGTAGCTGCTTGAAGGTTAACAGGTGCCAACAACTCGATAATGGCACTGAACCTGGCATTTTCTTGTTGACGTCTGTGATTCTCTTCACGCCTTCGTTCATCGTCTTCCTGTCGCCTCCTGATGTCGTCTTGTCGTCGGTTTTCTTCCAAAAACTGAATTAAATGAAGGAAGTCGACACCTGTGGCAGATTGCGGACATGTGTAGTGGGGGCTAAGGGTGGGTGGGGCCGCTTGATCCACTTCTCGATCCACTTGGAGTCCACTTACTGCACTGACATCCGTCTGAAGTAGGGCTTGTTAGGTATCTGAAGAAAACCCAATAAATTCCTGATCTTCCATATGGTCTGGTTTATTTCTCTCACAATTACTGTAATTAATAAGTGAGCAGAAGAGCAATCGTCTTTAAATGGAAGATATCTGCGAGCGTCTGTGTGTGTGTGTGTGCGTTCGTTCGTGCGTGTACTCGGGGCAGGCTGGCTAGCGGGCTGGCTGGCTCAAGACACTCAGTGCCGGTCGAGACATGAACGGGGGTGGATGTCAAAACTTGAGCTCTCCCATAGGTCTTAAAAAGGCTCCCCTCTTTTGTAAAAAGTGCAGGAACATGGGGAAACACTTTAAAGACACTAAAGAAAACACACACAACACTGAAAAAGCACTTCACAACACTGCACTGTAAATCCAGGAATATCGTGTTGAGGCATGCGCCAAGATCCACTCCACAAGAGAAGTTGACAAGATGGCGGCTCCGAGAGAGAGATTCTGTGTCCACTCCAATTCTGAATAATGTGATGTCCCAGCTAAACACTGTGCCATGTGTGATACTCAGGTGGTCCTTACACTCAGGGGTAAAGGAAACACACTGATGTCAAGTCCGTAAGTTCTATTTCTGGTACAAACACAAAAAGGAGTTAAGACAGGGATAAACAGCGTCCTGTCTTGGAATCTCTCTGGGTATCTCTATCTGCGCATGCGCGTACAGCGCGCATGTGCCCAAAGCCTGAACTAACACTTGGTGACAAAAGGGAGTATGATTATAAAACATATAATACAGAGACCTGAATCAATAATGGTAAATAGTACAGAGCTACATATTACAGCCATATTCGTCTCATATATCTACAGTGCCATTTCACCTATAAAATTTTAGCTCTCTTGGTGTAAATCAAGATTATTTTCTTTAAATCAACACTGCACTGCATTATATATTGTCAATATGTAAAATAAACCTCAAAATGACCAATAATTTGCTTGGAAACACAGAAGAAAGCGTTTAGTTGAAGAGAGTCTCAAGCAAGATGTTACCTCCACTGAAAAGAGAGAGAGACTAATGCCTGTTTTGTGTGTTGCCATGTGAGGGGGCGGGTTCCCTCTCCTTTCCTACACCACCCTCATCTTACTTACTTCTCTTAGTTCTTACTCTTACTCAGTTCCGTCACCTATTCTTGGGTAGCATGGACATTCTTTTGGTAGCCTGGGCATTCTTTTGGTAGCATGGTCGAGGGTCTAGGCACGTGAGTATGGTAATTTTGGTATCAGGTCACTTGGATGGAAATAAAGGTAAAATACTGTGGGAGAAATGAATACACCTAAATTACTCTAAAAACAAGTTTATTAATATGCAATCAATGGGGGAAAGATATTGTAATAATCATATAATTACCAGGTTCACCTCCTGGGCTTAGTGCAAACTCAGTTCCTTCTTCTTTACTCTTGCTCACAACATTACTAGTGGTACATTACATGGCACTCTTGTAGATTATTCAACAGATACGTAAACAATGACCCTAGTATATGCAGGGGTTCACTACCCAACATGGGATAATTATTTCCAACTAATTATCCCTCACATACATGTTACAACACTCTCTGGACATTCACTTTCCTGGGGTAACCCAGGGCAGAACACTAGGGCCCACGACCTTTGTTATTGTGGGGTTGCCAGACACATGGCGGGTCTGGGGTCGGGCCCAACGAAGCCGTGGGGCACATTAATCAGGCCGCATCGGTGCCATCTTCTCATATATGATCCCGGCTGGACATCTAATACATCCGAGGCCGTTGTTGGATGGTAGAGCGATTCAAGAATCACAATGGGATCGGGAGACAAAATGGGCAGCATCAGGGGACTGAGAAACATGACAGCACCAACAAACTCTCTTGTCTAGACGACAGACGTATTTACGTTATATTACTTCTACACTGGGTGAATGACAATTCAACTGTTAAATCATGAACACTGGTGAACACTGATAATCACTACAATTGACTGAATTAACTGAATGGCTAGGAAACAGAACATACCTGGAGACAAACGGGAATCAGCGTCAGGGGACGCTGATGCCTCGCCATCTCGAGCTTATATACCCCTGAGTTGCCAGTGATCGCTACTCACGCAATGACAATAATTACAAACAAACTAACTGTTACTCATTCAAAGATGACCCCTGAAGATGTGAATTACACGAAAGTTCTTGGGAACTTCGTGTTTTCTTCTTTCCTTGTGGTTATCAGCATATAAATATATATATATATATATATATATATATATATATATATATATATATATATATATATATATATATATATATATATATATATATATATATATATATATATACATATATATATATATATATATATATATATATATATATATATATATATATATATATATATATATATATATATATATATCTTGATAAAATCACACGGGAAAATGGAAACAACGGAGTACCTTAGCTTTCGTCTTTATTCAAGACATCTTCAGAGGCAACTGGATTACAAGGACAGAGAGAGGCTTAAATATACAGGGTGACCTAAAAACATGAGGTCAGGTCAAAATGATGACATCCACTAATCCCCACACCAACACACACGTAGAGGAGCTTAAGAGAAGGGTGGTGACGTGACTAGTCAAGTCAGATCAGAAAAAAGGGGACCCACAAAATAACTATCATACATCTAGATCAAAGGTTTTTAAAGCATTTTTAACCTTGGCCCACTGTTGTTTTCAAGTATGACTCAACCATTACTAATATGTTAATAAGGAATAGCCCAAGTTTGAATGTAAATGGTAGTGTTTATTGTATTCCATGTAGCAAATGTAATTGTAATTATGTAGGTCAGACAGGAAAAACTCTGCAGCTCAGAATCAAACAACATAAGTGTTAGGTTCTGAATAATAAGTTCTATATACAGGAGAGAACACAAACACCTGTATAGTTTTGTAGGTTCGGTTTACTGGATAAGAGTATGTACACAAAGGAGAGCAGCACTCTCTCTTGACTAGGCTCCCGGTCAACTGCTATAGGCGACGTATGGCAAGTGATACATTAGCAGCTTCCATACGTCGCCAGGCACATTAATTAAGCGTGTGGGATATGGTAATAACATTGCCACACGCTGCTAGCTAGGCTGAATAAATAATACATAAATGGAGCACATACATAATATACATACATGATATATAATCCAGCATACATAATATACATACACCTCCCTCCCCCCTATACGCTCATAGCAAAGTCTTGAGCGGACCTTTTCTTTTGGATCCGTTCTGAGCGTCGAGGGACTTCATCACTGGGAAGGGTATGGGACTCAACACTGGTGGCGGGGCCAGCAGAAGGCATTGTTACGGGTCGGAGAAAACGGCGGTTCCTCCACCACACACGACCACTGGGTAACCGCACCTGGTAGTCCCGTGACCTGCCGAGACCCATGACTACGCCTACTTTGTCCCAACGTAGGGAGGTCGGGTCCTGAACACGGACTTGGGTGCCGACACTCAACCTGGGGAGAGAACGGGCGTGGTCATTGTAGCGGGCGACGACGTCCTGAACACGTTCGGCGGCTCGGCGATCACAATCCTCTGTCTTGGCCTGCCACTCCTTGGAGAAGGATTGAGGGTGAGCAGGGACACAAGAACGAAGGGGGCGTCCATACAAGACCTGGGCAGGGGAGCGTCCGGTGTAGTTAGGTGTGTTGCGGAGTTCAAGAAGACCCCTGTCGAAGGCCTCGCAGTCAATGTTCCCAGAAGGGGCCACCCTAAGGATGAGGTGCTTCAGGGATTTGACAGCAGCCTCAGCGTGGCCGTTGGACTGCGGGTAATGGGGCGATGACAACACATGCCGGACTCCCCATCGGTCAAGGAACACAGCAAAGTCCCGGCTTGTGAACTGAGGCCCTCCGTCGGTTCGCAGGCGTACAGGAACGCCCACGTCACGGAAGTAGTGGCGGAACTTGCTGATGGTGGCGGCAGACGTCGTGTCATTACCGCACTTGATGACAACCGGCCAACCAGAGAGACGGTCGACGATAACGAGGAAGGACTTTCCTGACACACAGAAAAAGTCGGCCGACACAGACTCAAAGGGGCGGGTGGGGTTGTCGTCACTCATAAAGGGTTCCTGCTGCTGGCTGGGTTGTAATACGTGGCGGGGCTTACACACCTGGACAGCATTGGAGATGTCGGGGTCGATGCCAGGCCGGAACACAGTCTGTCTTGCACGCCGTTTGGTGGCCTCGGCTCCACAGTGACTGTCGTGGAGGCGAGCCAAGGCGTGGAGACTTGAAGCAGCAGGGACAACTACCGAAGGAGAGGTGTCACTGGCCAGAGGTAGGGGCAGGGCGGCAGCAGGGTAGTTGCTGCTCCCTTCGTGCACCCTGTTGGCGTGTTTTACCTCGAGAATCGGTGTTGGGAAGTCCTGGGGGATGATGGCCAACTCTTGGCAATGTCTGTAGGACAGCAAAGGAGTCGGGACGCCATTATGCACATCAATCCAGGCTTGACACGACCTGTTGCCAAAGGTGACGTGTGCATAGAGTGAACCTAGGGCCGGGGTCATCTGTGAACCATCTGCCATAAAGCGGAGATCCTTGGGGGGCGGTCCTAGATCACTTGGAGAGAGCCCCAAGCATTGCAAATGCTGGGGACCGATGACTGTAGCATCAGCGCCGGTGTCGGGCAACATCTGAAGACGGGATGACACACCGCCGTAGGTCACGATGACGCTGATGTACTGGGGGACTTTGGTCCTGGGACGCGGGGGGGAGCACACATTCCTAATGTGGCTCGAGCGTTGTCAGGAGTCGTCGTACCTCTGATTGGAAGACTGTGGGCGGCCCTCTCTGGTGGAGGGGGGCTGAAGCTTCCGCCGACGCGGTCCCTTGGGTATGTTGGAAGGGCAACACTTGTCATAGTGGCCCAGACGACCACACACATTGCACTGGACGCGTTTGGCTGGGCACCGTACTGTGAGTGACCAGTGGCCCTTACGGTCACAACTGTTGCAGGTAGACTGAGCAGCTGGACACACCTGTGTTCCGTGCTGCTTACCACAGTTGTTGCAAAATAAACCGGGCGTGGACGTGGTGGGCGAAGGCGTAGGAACGGACTTCTTGTCCTTCTTGTACCGGGACACAGCGCGTACAGCTGTAGGGGGAGCACGGATGGCAGAGGTGGCACACCTGGCAGCCTCATAGGAGCGACATATCGTCAACACATCCTTAAGAGAAGAGGAAGAGTCGAGGGAGGTGAGGCGTTGGACAAGTTCCTCGTCCTTAACACCCATCAGGATCACCTGCCTCAACTGGGTCTCCTCGCACTGCTGGTGGTGGCCTGGACATATATCTACCTCTTCCGAGGCTCTCTTAAGACGCACGTAAAAGGCATCAAAAGACTCACCCTCCATCTGTCTGCAGCTAAACAATTCCCTCCTGCGCAGAGCTTCATTCTGCTGTCCTTTGATGTGCCGTTGTAGAACGTCCAGTACCTCCTCTACAGACAGCAAAGAGGTTGGGGGTACCTGCAACGTATGTTCCAAGACACGCTGAATTTCCAAGGACAGGCACATGCGCAGCTGGATGAGTTGTTTAGGCTGTGACAAACTCTGGAGATCCACCATTGTAGAGTAATCAGTCCACCGTCGCCGCCATTCACGAAAAGTCTGGAAAGTCTCATCAGGCTTCAAGATGGGCGGCGTTTGAGCTGCTGCTTTAGGTGGGGCTGGGGGGTGTGAAGGAAGCATGGATGAGGTATCTGAACCAGTCAGTACCGAGGCAGTGTTAGAGCCAGGGGCTTGGTTAACAGTGAGGCGAGATATCAAGGCTTCAAACCGTTCACTGTCTTCCAATCTCCGTTGGTTGTCTCGTTCTGCCTCTGCTTGCCTTCTGTGCTCATCCGCCAAACGTCTGTGGGCTTCATCCTCGCGTTTCTCATCTCTCATAAACTTCAGTAAAGCAATTATCTCTGGAGACAACGCTGAATATTGAGGTGAGGGACTGCGCGATGTGGGGGCTGAAGCGTCGTGGCCGGTCTGGTCATCCGTCTCTGCGGGGCTATCACCCGCCTGGGTCATCCAGACGCTGGGTCCACGGCTACGTAAGGCGTGAGACATAACTACTTCCTCTGTGTACTATGTCTTAATCAGTGTTGACCGGTCAGCCCGTCGTATCAACAAGATTTCAGACAAAAAATTAATTAAATACACAGATAAGTAGGTTATATATATAAAATATATATAAGGAAGCCGCGCGGTCAGCGAGTGTTAGTACGTGTGAGTGTGTGTCCCGGGCCGGCAAAGCGTCTCGCCCCAGCTGTGAGGGGGGGTGGAGGCGGCGCTGTGAGGGGGGGTGGAGGGAGAGGCGCGGCGACTCCCAGTCAGTCTAGTTACCCTCAGGACGCGGTCAGAGACGGGTGCACTGAACTTTACTCCTTACAAATGCCCAGAACGTGCCGTATACCTTGGGAATCCTTTAGAACAAGGTCACACATGAATGGCACGAACACACAATGCACTAAACACTTCACAGAAAATCACTGTCACTGACACTGCTCAAAGTTGCTGAAATTCTTCGAGGAGAGATGGCGCGGGAGTTGACCCAAGGCTTGACCCAAGACGGGAGGGGACCCTAGCCGGCTTTCTACAAACTTTGCACTATCACTCGTAATTATCCAGTAAGACTACGCACTGCGCCATGTTAGGTTCTGAATAATAAGTTCTATATACAGGAGAGAACACAAACACCTGTATAGTTTTGTAGGTTCGGTTTACTGGATAAGAGTATGTACACAAAGGAGAGCAGCACTCTCTCTTGACTAGGCTCCCGGTCAACTGCTATAGGCGACGTATGGCAAGTGATACATTAGCAGCTTCCATACGTCGCCAGGCACATTAATTAAGCGTGTGGGATATGGTAATAACATTGCCACACGCTGCTAGCTAGGCTGAATAAATAATACATAAATGGAGCACATACATAATATACATACATGATATATAATCCAGCATACATAATATACATACAATAAGTATAATATTAGAACTGCATCTGAAAGCAGTGCCTTGTTCGTTCATGTTAGGAATAATAATCACCCCATTGCTTGGGAAAAAAGCTTAGAAGTTTTCAAATCATCTTGTGTCACAGAAAGACTTCTTGTTGAAGCTAGTTTGATTAAGGAATTAAAATCAATAAACCTTAGTGATGGTCAGTTCAAAACTGATAATATGTTACATAAATTTATTTGTCAGTGGGCCAAGGTTAAAAATGCTTTAAAAACCTTTGATCTAGATGTATGATAGTTATTTTGTGGGTCCCCTTTTTTCTGATCTGACTTGACTAGGCACGTCACCACCCTTCTCTTAAGCTCCTCTACGTGTGTGTTGGTGTGGGGATTAGTGGATGTCATCATTTTGACCTGACCTCATGTTTTTAGGTCACCCTGTATATTTAAGCCTCTCTCTGTCCATGTAATCCAGTTGCCTCTGAAGATGTCTTGAATAAAGACGAAAGCTAAGGTACTCCGTTGTTTCCATTTTCCCGTGTGATTTTATCAAGATTTATCTTATCCACGTTTTCATTGTGGATTTTCATAAAATATATATATATATATATATATATATATATATATATATATATATATATATATATATATATATATATATATAGGCTATATATATATATATATATATATATATATATATATATATATATATATATATATATATATATATATATATATATATACACACAGGTGCTTCCCAACTTACGACGGGGTTACGAACCCAAAACCAGGTCGTAATTCCAAATGGTCGTAAGTCTGACATAGAAAAAAAAATAAATAAAATAAATAAATAAAAAAAAATAAAATTAAAATAAAAAATCTACAATGAAATACAGTACAGTAAAAGTAATAAATAATGAGGAATGGATACAGTGTGACTAAGCACTTACCTTTAATGTAATCAGCTGAATGCACATGGGACCCCCATAATTTTCTAATTATACATGGAGACTACATTAACTGGAAACGTTTCGGTATAGAAAATGCACGTGTCATTTGAAAAAATAAAAATAAAACCAATTTGGCTCACAACTGCGGCGGTCGTAAGTCCCGACGGTCGTAAGGTCAGAGCAGGTCGTACGTACCGATGGACATAAGTCCAAGCAGTCAGAAACATTTTATAAGGAAACAGCATTTAACCCTATGCACCATGGACCTCTCACAGCATTTGTCAGTCGCAGTAATATCTAGCTGAACGCCACCACACGCACTAGTGCTGCACTTTGTCAATCGCATGTACCGGTACCCACTATTGCGTAATTCTACAATTATCGTTGGATGTGTGTACATTGTACTTATCATTGCTGTTTTTTTCTTAAAGTGAGAGGACAGCACGAGCATTTAGACTGTCTTATGGTGACTGTGAAGTGATATTTTCTGGGTTTCTGTGATTGTAAGGTGCGTCGACTCTGTTGTTGTGAAAATGGTGCGAACAGTGTCGGCCAATATCATTGTTTTTACGTTATCATCGTTCGCTCTGTTTTTATGACAAGTGCTTTTGCTGTTTCTGTGACTGAAGTGAGCAGTGAAACTGTGAAAAATGTCTGGGAAGGCCAAGGCATCCAAGACAACTATGTCTTTGAAGTGAAGCTTGACATTGTGAAGCGGCATGCGACACCCCAGTGGCTGTGTTGGAGTGAGAGTGACGTCTCCACTCCATCTGCAAGAGTCCTGTAGTGGACTTCTCCCCTACAACTGCCTAACTGCGTAGCCACGCCACCACCTGTTACCGTCTTCCCTAGCAACCAAGCGTATCAGCATTCCAATGCCCGCCGTATCTTAGCAACGGAACTAGTCACCGGCTACTTCTCGGGTTTTCCCACCATGACTCATAGCTGCTGCTCAGTGTATATAAGCTCTGTCTCTCCCTTGAGATTCAGTCTGACCAATCTTCTTGAACAAGCAACACCTCCTCCTCTGCCGCTCCCTGGCGACCCTCGCCTCTCCTCCGCCTGCCTGGCGGTCCTCGCTCCCGCCAGCGAGCATGTCCTTCTCTGAGCTTCCTCACCAACCAACTCTCATTCTGCCCATTTTCCTGAACAAGCAACATCTCCTCCAGCAAGCTCCACGCTGTTAACATTTCATTCAACCAGGATGCCAGCAACAGGCAACATCTTCTCTAACGAAGCTCCTGCACATCTACCTCCTTCAACAAGCTACTCACCGCACGTCTCTACCAAGCAGCCCCTCACCACACAGCACCTCCAGCACCAGACTGTCTATCATATAACTTATATATTATACAAGAAAACCACATTAGAGTTTCCTTCCATCCTGAGTGCTAGACAACTTTAATATCTCGATACCCCTACAATGGTGACCCCCGGAGATAAGCACTCACACAGGATGGAGGAGACACTGATCACGCTCCCAGTCTTCAAGCAGACACCGGCTCCTCTTCCTGCCTCACACACCACATTCTGACGACCCCAGCACACCCGTCCTGCCTCAGACGCCGACCCCGGCCCAGCAGTACCTGCCGTGAGGGAAGCACACAACATCCATCGCCTCCACACCCCCTCTTTTCTCCCTCAGGTACTCCCTGCTAATGTCCTGCACCCTGCTGCTGTCGTGGACCCAGCTGCTGTCACGAGCCCTAACCCGCTTCTGCTGACCCAGCCCCTGCTCCTGATCCAGGCCCACACACACCCCAGCAGGCGCATCTGACGACCCTGTACCTGTCGTGAGGGAAGCACAACATTCATCCCCTCCACACACCCTT
Organism: Homarus gammarus; assembly: GCA_958450375.1. Classification (NCBI taxonomy): domain Eukaryota; kingdom Metazoa; phylum Arthropoda; class Malacostraca; order Decapoda; family Nephropidae; genus Homarus; species Homarus gammarus. The sequence goes on along the minus strand of CAUDMG010001741.1, from coordinate 1,248,758 downwards.
TTTCTCCCTTCTCCCACAGATAGTGTGTATCTAGACAGTTGTATTTCAGCGATCGGCTCATCACGCCATCGCCGTTGTCTCACATGAGGCATGCACCGCCCGGTCTTCCTCACATGTGCTAAGCAACTCTACAATCAACAAGTCTCCTACACCGCCTGGAGGGGAGGGGGAGTATTGTAGTGGACTTCTCCCCTACAACTGCCTAACTGCGTAGCCACGCCACCACCTGTTACCGTCTTCCCTAGCAACCAAGCGTATCCGCATTCCAATGCCCGCCGTATCTTAGCAACGGAACTAGTCACCGGCTACTTCTCGGGTTTTCCCACCATGACTCATAGCTGCTGCTCAGTGTATATAAGCTCTGTCTCTCCCTTGAGATTCAGTCTGACCAATCTTCTTGAACAAGCAACACCTCCTCCTCTGCCGCTCCCTGGCGACCCTCGCCTCTCCTCCGCCTGCCTGGCGGTCCTCGCTCCCGCCAGCGAGCATGTCCTTCTCTGAGCTTCCTCACCAACCAACTCTCATTCTGCCCATTTTCCTGAACAAGCAACATCTCCTCCAGCAAGCTCCACGCTGTTAACATTTCATTCAACCAGGAGGCCAGCAACAGGCAACATCTTCTCTAACGAAGCTCCTGCACATCTACCTCCTTCAACAAGCTACTCACCGCACGTCTCTACCAAGCAGCCCCTCACCACACAGCACCTCCAGCACCAGACTGTCTATCATATAACTTATATATTATACAAGAAAACCACATTAGAGTTTCCTTCCATCCTGAGTGCTAGACAACTTTAATATCTCGATACCCCTACAGTCCCCTTAGCCTTGAAGAGGACATGTGACCAGGCTTATTCTTTGTGATGTGGTGAGTGTTGTTTAATTGTTTTCTATTTATTTTGAAATGTAGGAACTTTTTTGTCGGTGATACATGTGTGTTTCGGGACTGGCTGGGAACGTATACCATTGGAGCCCATGTTATAATGCTCCTTGTCTACTGTATTTCACTTAGCGATGGGTTTTCAGGAACTTAAACCCAACGTTTATTGAGGTTTACCTATACAGGTTGTACCTCTCTAGTCCGGCAACCTGACCGGTGCCGGACCATGGAAACTGCCGGACCTTGGAAATTCACCCTTTTCCTGGATAGATAGTGACTTGTGCTTATGCTTAGAAGCACTAGCACCACTTTCTCTGCATCATGGTCTCTTTGAAGACATATTGAAGGGTTAAATGTCGTATAGTAGCTTCTCAAATTTCGCGAGTTTTTAATTCTTAAAGTATTTTATTGGAACACACAAAAAAAACAATAAAAATTTTGACGGCAGAAACTTGAATTTCGACGGGTTTGAACGGCCCGCCAACGTGCAGACGACGTGCATAATCGTGTAAACAGCGTCATTTCTCTTATGTACAAAAGATTCATTATTGTTTATTACTGAAAGTCTTTTTTATTGAATTAATGTTCATGTGTGCAAAATGAGCAATACAATTCATTAATAATACGTAGAATATTAAAACACACGAGGAAATGACACAGCATTGTTTTCGTTGATTACAAAACCAGTGACTGACTGGTTATACATATAAAACTGAAGCAAATAAGACCTTGGTTGTAGCTGTAGTAAAATTAATATGGTTGTTTTAAGTAATGTTATTTAATGTTAATAAATGGAACAATAGAAGTAGCGAACGATAATGGTAAAGAAAAAAGAGAGATCGCGTATGTAAGTGCGCACACCTGAAAAAATATCGTCATTACTTTATATAAGAATATGAAAGCAACACTTGTTTACTGTTCATATATATTTTAATTAATGTTTCTGAACTTGTTTTTATTGAATTAATGTTTGTATGTGCAAAATTAACAATACAATTTGTTAATAATACGTGGAATATTAGAGGAGACGAGACGGCTGCCGGCATTGTTTATGTTGTAGTGGAATTCTCCCCTACAAACGCTGTTTGTCGCTACCTAGCCGACCCCACCTAGCCGACCCCACCTATTCCCCAGTGTATGCCTCGTGACCTAGGTCAACCAACGCCGCCATACACCACGGAGCGGGGGTCAACTACTAAGCCACGCCTACCCCCGCTATTTAAGACCTGACCTCACGGTGATCTGCCTCCCGCTCTCTCGCTCTCGCTCTCTACCTTCAGCCACAGCCAGCAACACCTCCTCCACCTCCGCCTGCCTGGCGGGCCTCTCTCCCGCTGGCGAGCATGGCGACCCACAAGCTGTCCTCCTGTGAGCATCCTCATCAACCAGCTCTCTCTACATCACGCTTGTAACCACGCTGCCTTCCCAGCACCAAGCTGCATTGTACATTCAATACAAATCGTATATAGAGAGCACATTGTGAGTTTCCTTTCTCCATTCCATCCTGAGTGAACACCAAAAAATCCCATACCCCACAAATGGTGACTCCCGGAGATTCGCACTCACACAGGATGGAGGAGAAACTGATCACGCTCCCAGTCTTCAAGAAACATGGAAGACTGGCTTATCCACCCAGAAGCAGCTGTCATCGACTCTACAACTACAGTTTCTACACCGCAGGTCAGACACCCTAGAGCAGCTCTGCTACTCTAAGCAGACACCAGCTCCTCTTCCTGCCCCAAGCACCACGTCCTACCGACCCCAGCACACCCGTCCTGCCTCAGACGCCGACCCCGGCCCAGCAGTAACCCCCGCCGCCCTGACGCTGCCTCTGTTCCTGAGTGCGGACCCACACACCCCTCTTTTCTCCCTCAGGTACTCCCTGCTAATGTCCTGCACCCTGCTGCTGCCGTGGACCCAGCTGCTGTCACGAGCCCTCATCCGCTGCTGCTGACACAGCCCTTGCTACTGACCCAGGCCCACACACACCCCAGCAGGCGCATCTGGCGACTCTGTACCTGCCGTGAGGGAAGCACAACATTCATCGCTTCCACACACACTTATTCTCCCTCTCTACTCCCACAGATATTGTGTATCTAGACAGTTGTCGCCAGCGACCGGCTCATCCACGCCATCGCCGTTGTCTCACATGAGGCACGCACCGCCCGTTCTGCCTCACATGTGCTATGCAACTCTGCAGACAACAAGTCTCCTACACAGCCTGGAGGGAAGGGGGAGTACTGTAGTGGAATTCTCCCCTACAAACGCTGTTTGTCGCTACCTAGCCGACCCCACCTATTCCCCAGTGTATGCCTCGTGACCTAGGTCAACCAGCGCCGCCATACACCACGGAGCGGGGGTCAACTACTAAGCCACGCCTACCCCCGCTATTTAAGACCTGACCTCGCGGTGATCTGCCTCCCGCTCTCTCGCTCTCGCTCTCTACCTTCAGCCACAGCCAGCAACACCTCCTCCACCTCCGCCTGCCTGGCGGGCCTCTCTCCCGCTGGCGAGCATGGCGACCCACAAGCTGTCCTCCTGTGAGCATCCTCATCAACCAGCTCTCTCTACATCACGCTTGTAACCACGCTGCCTTCCCAGCACCAAGCTGCATTGTACATTCAATACAACACGTATATAGAGAGCACATTGTGAGTTTCCTTTCTCCATTCCATCCTGAGTGAACACCAAACAAACTCATACCCCACAATGTTAAAGCTTACAAAACCAGTGACTGATTGGTTCTACATATAAAACTGAAGAAAATAAGACCCTGAGTTTAGCTGTAGTAAAATTAATGTAAAAAAATTAATATAGTTGTTTGAAGTACCTGTAATGTTATTTAATGTTAATAAATGGAACAATATAAGTAGCTAACCATTAATGGTAAAAAAAAGTGAGACTGCTCGTATGTAAGTGCGCACATGTGAAAACATATCGTCATTACTCTACCTAAGAATATGAAAGCAACACAATTTTTCTGGCACAAGGTTTTTAAACGGATTTTAAGTAAATTTGGGGTGCAGAATCCAAATATGACTTTGGTTTTTGTCTATCACATCAGGTTTTTGAGATATACCATATTGCACTTTTGCTGGGAAACGGTTTAAACATGTATATATAAATTTATTCAGCATTATAATTTGTATTTTTCTATAGCCAAAAATTGTTAATATCAAATTGGAAAGTTAATGCACATATAATATTTAAATGTAACATTGAAGGGTGAAAAAAAACAATTAATGTACGGTAGAAATAGTGCAAGTATTAAGATCAAGTTACAGTTACATAAACTTCCTCTTTTTGGCCGATCTCTTATGTACAGCTTCTGGAATGGAGACACTCGTGCCAGGTTTTAAGAGTCGTTTCTCTTGAAGCCTGGAAGCTAACAATTCAGCAGACTGTTTTGGCAAATTTAGATCTCTGACCAGATCATTCAATTCTGACTGAGTAAACAACGTTGGCTTTTCACAATCTTCACCAGATGGCTTGAAAAGATCAGTCTCTTCATCTTCATCAGTAGAAACAGGTGAATTCCGGTCTATATCCTCAATCTCTGGTAGCTCAGTAAATTCTGGCACAGGTATTTCTTCACTGTGGGGAACTGGTCGTATGGCTGATGGGATATTTGGGTATTGCAGGTATTGTTTGTTTTTCTTATTGAAACCTTTAACATTGACGAGGCAGAAGTAGCAGTTATCTGAATGATTCGTTGGTTCTCTCCAAACCATAGGCACGCCAAACTGAAGTCTAGCATTCTTTCTTTGAGACCAGGATCGCAAAGTTTCCAGGCAGGTTTTGCACACTTTGTGAGGAGCCCAACTTTTGTCCTGGTCTCCAAGTGGTACTTTAAAGTAAGCGAGGTACACTCTCTTCACAAAACTGGTGATGTTGCGCCTTTGACTTTTCAAAGTAAAGCTTCCACAGATGTAGCAGAATACATCTGGGTCATTGCAGCAATTCCGTCTTTGGGATGTTGAAGCCATTGCCAGGTTATCAGTTTTCACCTGAAAATGATAAAAAAGAGGAGTTAGATTTATTACAAGTTCAAAATAACTATGTTATATAAATTAACCACCACAATTTTTAGACACGAACCTGCAAAAAACTCTGAAAACGGAATTTTTGGTGAAATCCATCAAAATAGGGAATACCGATAGCGCAAAAACGTTACGTGATGGAGCAAATCTGAGATCAGATTTGGATTCAGCACCTTAAAGTTAGTAAAAAACAGTTAAAAGGTTTCATGCCAGAAAAAAAAAATATTTTTTTGTAGACCAGTGTTATTTACTGCTCGTATATATTGAAGGGTTAAATGTTGTACTCTGTATAGACAAGCAGAGAGAGAGAGAGAGAGAGAGAGAGAGAGAGAGAGAGCAGCTGAACTGCCGGATGAAAACAAACCTTAATTTCCCACGGCTTTGCTGTTGTTTTTTTTTACGGGGATTAGCCCACCTGGGCATAGGTCACTGACCCACATTGGGGCCTGAGGGGCAAAAATTTAATACTCCTGTAATAATAATAATAATTCAGATAGTTAAAAAAAAAAGAAAAAAAAAAGCTGCCTATCTAGCCTACCTAATGGACAAACTAAAATCGCTCCGGACCACGGGAGTTTCCGGACCACAGAATGCCGGATTAGAGAGGTACAACCTGTACAGTGTATTGTATCCACACTGTCCCTAATAGTGGACCAACCACAACTAAAAAATTTACTTTGAGTGGTGCTTTTTGTTAATAGCTGGCACCCATACTAAATCAATGTATCTGTGGGTGACAAATAAAATGCAGGTGGATACCACTCTCGCTTTTGGCTTCGAAGGTTATTTTCAAGGTCAATATAATTTTTTTAAATATTTTCTAATTTTAATTAAAAAAATATTCTGAGTCAACTGACTCGACAAGTACAGTATGATGACATGCTTACTCCATCCAAATTACCAACGCAGGTCAAATTTAAGGTAAAAAATGTGAGATTTTTTTTTAATTGGACAAAAAACAAACAAAAACAATGAGCAAGTCTGTGTTACCACAATCAGTAGTGAGTAGGATGACCCATAAACAAATATTATGTAAGGCTGTAAGTCATGTCATGTTTATTGGGCGTGCCTGCCCGTATATAGAGTATTGAGTTGGTGGAGATGGAGAGACACGGAGGAGGCTGGTGTGTAGGGTAGTAGTAAGGGGAGCTTGTTTGCGTATAAATGCCTGACACGGCAAAGTCGGCCAGCCAGGGCTGGGCATGTGACGCCGGGCAGGGCACTGCCACTGTATCTATCCCCATCAGAGAGTCAACACCTAACATGTTTCTCTTGAGACTTTCAACAAGTAAGTTTAACCTGTACTTAAGTTATCATCGGTTATCATTGTGACAACATGGAAATATAGCAATTTAAGTACTCATTATAAGTGTTAAGATTAGACTAATTACATAGTTATGATTGTTATGTGAATATACTGCACAGTATAGTCTGGATTTACACGGTTTTGGTTAACGCGTTTGGTCATTTACGTGGTGCCTTGCCAGAATTGAAATGCTTTAATTACTCGGTAAATTTGGTCATTTACGCTGAGAGCAGCTGGAGGTCCCGAAGCGCCACGCCATTTTGTATTCAAGCGGCCCATGCTTGACCATAAGCGGGGACGTGGCAAGGGGAGGGGTGCGCAGTATGTCACTGTTGCGTTATCGCTGATGTCATATGACGTATCTGACTGTGATCGGGCCACGCATCCTTACCACTCACGCATTCCCTCTGCCGCTAGCTGTGATTGGTCTAATGTAACATGACGTGCCCTGCCACCAGAGGGTAGATGTCGCTGACCTACCGGGACTGTCTCATTGTTCTCAGTTCTCCGTGTATACAGTTCTCTCTTGTGCCCGGTATTCCCCTCACAACTCACAATGGCTTCTGCGGGACCCTCCACCACCAGAGAAAAACATTGAATTACCTGGACCAAGCCATGATAATGTGAAGGAAATCATCGAGTTGGGGGAGAAAATTAAGCTCATCCTTGACAAAGACACAGTCAAGCATCAGTATGAAGTGCCTAATAACCTTATGTCGAAATTTATGGAGCCGTATATCCAGATCTATCTCGACAACATCAATGCTAGTCGTCAACGTAGTATTGAGGACTTCCTCAACCGCAACCCACCACAACCACAGCCAGCCCAAGTCAGTGATAGTGATAGTGAGGATATGGACTTTGAGGGGTTTGTCTGGGAGGCCCTGCAAACCTCTGCGAGTAGTGAAAGTGAAAGTGATTCACCGGAGGGCAACTAATCTGCCCTCTGCCTCGGAACCAGCCGCCATCCACGTATGCCGACCCATCTCTTCTACTAACATAAGTGTTAAACCTTAATTTTTCTTTTACCTGGTGCAGTATCTTATTCTCTTATTGATATTTATCTTCTATATTATGTGTGTGTGCATACCATCATAAAGTTAAGATACTATTTTTACTACAATGTACGTATTGTGTCGGCAAAAAGTGGAATTTGGAGGTTGGCCCAGTCTCTATTTCAATTAATCCCAACGTTCTGTTATTTAATTAACGCGTTTCTGATTTTACGCGGTACTCCACGGGTTCAATTGACCGCGTTAATCCAGACTATACTGTACTAAGAATAAATTGTATTCAACAGGTTTGACCGAATTATAACGCTCGAGTTCAATGTGAAGACTGAATATCCCTCAAACACTCAGAAGGCGTTTACAGTCTGTTTGTCAAAACAATTTCATTTAACAATATTAGTGCCTAATATATAAGTTTGATGGCATGAATTAAGTACTCACAGTAACAGGATTATCACAACTAAATCACAAAGCAATAAATACAAATATACACTAGTAACATCTATAAGTTCACATTTCTTGATGAAAAGCACCTAAATGCTGCACTGACAGTCACAATTGTGTGGATTACAATCACTTAAGAACAGAAGTAGTACTGTAGTTCCTTACAGCACATTCCAGCTTCTCTCTATTTCAGCCCGGAAGAGAGACACAGATCTACTGTCCAGTTGGGTTACAGCAACCGCTGTTGTCACAACCACAAGCTGTTGTACACTTTATCCTTTTTCTGAGGCAGTTGCACCTAGCAGTCTTGCACTTCTTACAACCAAAAGCAACAAGCACCAGGCAGGCTTCATGTATTGGAAGAAGTTTTGTCCACACTGGTAGGAGGCTGAAGTGTCCACTGGATCTTCAACATCTACGTTGTCTTGTCAGCCTGGAGCCATATTTTGGCCTGATAGTTTGCCAGCTTGGCATGGAGCTCCAAGGCATCCTTTGTCAGTGGGAGCATTTCCAGAGTCTTCTTGGCCTTCCCAGAAAGGTGAGCTCTGGTGTCATCAACTGTGTGTTGTTCCAGAGTGCCATACAAATGATACACAAACTTCTCAACATCTGCAATACCCTCATCTCGACCAATGGTGTTCAGCAGGAGTGGGTGGTCACTGAACACCTTGCAACACTTATTTTTCCCCTGACCACTAAAGGACATGACTGTTTCACTCCCGGTCAAAGCGTGGAAGCTGACCAAGTTGTCCGTGACTGGGGGGCAACAAACTCTTGAATACATCGTGCACCAGGTAGCATTTTCGGCTCTTGGCCGTTCCACAAAGCATCCACACTTCAGTGATGTTGGTACAAATGAAGTGATTCATCAGCACTATTACACCAGTGTCTCTGACCACTACCAGTATTTGTTCATAGCCCTGGGATATTACATCACATGAGTGAAGGATGAGCCTGGTGTCTGCCTCTTCATAGTTGCTATGCAGTAGAACATCATGTTGCCTGGGTGACCGTACTTCAGTGGCTTCAGAGAAGCCATCCCCTGTCACCAGCTCACATCTTTCTAGAAAATCTCTGCCTTTCTCAGTGATAACATTAGACAGAAGCAAGGTTAGGTCAGTCTTGTTGGTAGCCAGGGCCATGATGTTTTTCCACTTCAAGCAGTGGAACTTGTGGGTCAGCAGTGACTTCCCAGTCGATATCTTCTTGCTTACACACTTTGTCCTGGTAACTGCAATCCTTCCCTTGCGTACCAATCAAAGATAACATCAACTCTTGTTGTGTGTTCATTGAACAAACTCGTCACAGCCATGAAGAACACTTCAGCAGTCGCCGAATGTCCGACAGCTGCCAAGCTTGCCAAGAGCTTGGATGAGTGCATGGCCATCCATCGTCACACAGGTCTTCAGATCAAAGGTTGAAACCTTTGAACTTGTGGTCTGCTGTGCCATCAGGAAGTTCATCAACTCAGACTTTGATGTCAAATTCATCTCTCCTCCTGCCTTCACCAGACTAAATAAAACAGTTCATGCTTGAAGATGTTGACCATCTCCACCATGCAATTTGCGGTCACAGCATTCAGGAGCCACTGTAGTAGCTTTCTGTCAGCTTTGATGGTCTTCTGCATGTTCTACTTGGTGAAAACTGTGTACCAGCACCTTTACATTATATACTCACCAAAATGTATAACACCAAATTATTCACTAAGTTATTCAATGACTCGGTAGTTATTCATGATATACACGCTGAGCTTCTAACTCTCCCAGGGTGCAGGTGAGGTCAACCCAACTAAACAAACAACTCGCCTGCTCCTCCTCCCTTCACGCTCGGACATAGCAACCGGTATTCTCTTGCCACTACTTATGGGGTGAACACCTAACTTAAGTGTTCCCATACAAGTGTACTCAAAACACTTCCCCTGGAGAGAATTCACAATACATTCTCTCCTAAATTCAGGACCGTGTATACAGATGCTTCAATAATGAAGAAAAGCCCAGAAGAAGTGCTTATATCAGCCCTGCCACTTTAAGAGTTCCAGAACTTATTTAAAACAATTGTGTGATACCCAAAACAGCTATCACAACTGTAACTTTGTACACATCAGCTAAGGTTTTTGACCAATATTTCTTTATTGTTTCATGAAAATGATCATTCTCTCCTTCATGTAGCAGATTACATGAGCTGTCAGCAGGTTCTCCACAACATCTCTGGGTGGAGTGTCTTTGGTTGTCAATGAAACAAGTGGGATTTTAGTGGTAGAATCAGTATCTCCTGCTTCACCCACGAGAACTCTGAAGAAGTCAAACTGCTGCTACTGCTGAACAAGCTTCATAACATCATGATCGTCATGCGTAGTGCAAAAACGCAGACTGTCAACATTCTGTGATCGCTGATGCACCCATGGTCTGCTGCTGACTTCGCATCCTTTTGAGTTTGTCTTCAGAGGTGAATAAAGAGTAGCATGACTTATACTACTTGAGTTCCAATGCACTGAAATCATCCTTGGAATGACTTTCCAGTCTTTGTAAAACATCAAGTTAGTATCTCCCAGGTACTTTCTCTTATCACCCAGTCATAGTTCTTGCTTTTCCTTCTGCTGATGCTGTGCCCAAGTCACCAGCACTGCTTTGGCAAAAATAGCAACACCCTCACTAACATCCTTGATGACCTATCCTTCACTATTATTATTTTACCAGCTGGCACTGTTTGCGCTTTTAACTGCATACATCAAAAAAATGTCTGGCTGGCCAGAGCTCTGAAAATATTCAACATGTCAAAGTATGCTAATACTTGTACTATGGTAGTAGTAGACTCATGTGCACCTCACCCAGCATGCTAAATGCATTTTTAATGGGAATAAAAAAAAGCAGTCATAGTTCCATTCATTTATTATCAATAAAATTACAAAAATATGCTTTATGTGCTAATGATACGCATTTAAACACAGTTACATAGAGCCACCACTGAAATTAAAAAATAAATTTTTTGACTTTTGTGACCTTGTATGTAACCCTCAACCCAAAACTGAGAGTGGCATGCACCCACAATTTGTTTGGCACCCTCAATACAACTTATCTAACGTGGGTTCCTGCTATTACCAAAAAAGACTGTTAATTTTTTTCTAGATGACTACTCTCTTTGGCCAGCTTATTATAATGGGCAGTCATGCCTATGGGACCCAGTTTTCAACAACAGTTTCAGAATTCTTCCTTAACAATATCTATTTCTTCCTGGCACTCCATCTTTAAAGAAGATTGGTCAATTATCTCAGGCCCTGGTGAAGCTTCTGTCTCACAAATAACTGAGAGTGGATCATAATTAGTTTCCTTTTTCACTTCTTCAGAAACACACATCTCCACTGTTGGCTGGCTAGACAAGCTCAAGTCATGGTGCAAATCCTGGCAACTTTCACCTTCATAGTGATTAGAGTTAACCACTTGGTCAGTCTGGTAACATCTCTCTACATGTAATATTAAACTCTCTTTCTCTTTAAAGTGTTTCATGCATTTTACACAGTGGAAAGGTTTTTCTGAGTGATCTTCCTTGTGTCTTATTAGAAGATAACTTTTAGAAAAGCCTTGATGACATTCTGAACACTGAAATGGTTTTTCTTCAGTATGAATTCTATTATGTTTTATGAAAGAGGATTTATATGAAAAATGTCTTAAACACTCAGAACACTGATAAGGTTTCTGGCCTGTATGAATTATCATATGTATCTGTAGGTCACGATTTCTTGAGAAGCCTTTCAGACACTCAGAACACAGATAAGGTTTCTCTCCTGTATGAATTCTCATATGTTTGACTAAATAAGAATTTTCTGAAAACTGTTTCAAACACTCAGAACACTGATAAGGTTTCTCTCCGGTATGAATTCTCAAATGTTTGACTAAAGAAGAATTTTCTGAAAACTGTTTCAGACACTCAGAACACTGATAAGGTTTCTCTCCTGTATGAATTCTCATATGTTTGACTAAAGCAGACTTTATAGTAAAGTTTTTCAGACATTCAGCACACTGATGAGGTTTCTCTCCGGTATGAATTCTCATATGTATGACTAAAGAAGAATTTTCTGAAAACTGTTTCAGACACTCAGAACACTGATAAGGTTTCTCTCCGGTATGAATTCTCATATGTTTCTCTAGATCATATTTTCGTGAAAAGCCTCTCAGACACTCAGAACACTGATAAGGTTTCTCTCCTGTATGAATTCTCATATGTGTGACTAAAGAAGAATTTACTGAAAATTTTTTCACACACTCAGAACACTGATAAGGTTTCTCTCCTGTATGATTTCTCATGTGTGTTGTTAATTGACTTTTATATGGAAAGTTTTTCAAACATTCTGTACACTCAAATGGCTTCTCTCTTGTATGATCTTTCACATGTGTTACTTGATGTGATTTTACAGACAATTCTCTGGGAGACTCTGACTGTTCTTCTGAGTGACCTTCCATTATAAAACTGTGTGTATTGTGTGTTCAAAAGTTTTAGTGACACTTAACTGGCAAACTGTTTCCTCCTACAAGAACTATTAATGTCTTGTTACTGTTAATTATATTTGACAATGAAAACTGAAACATAAATCCATTAGTGAATGTGATTTACTGACACTGATGTAATGATGCGGAGATGGGAGGACAGTGAGGAGGTAAGTGTGATGGAAGATCCAGTTTGTGATGTGACTACACCATTATTAACAAGGTTCCTCTATACCTCTTTGAACTAAATGTGAAAAATGGTGTAAAGAATGAGTTACACATATAACTATACTTGTCATTAACAAACACTGTTTATGACTTACAACATACACTATAAAAACACTCAACAGGGAAGTGTACAAAAATATATACTGTACACTATTGTTATGTGTATAGTTCATCTAATGAATAGTAAACAATTATACTCAGGCTGATATACTGTATTACTGTACTTGTGATGGCTGGTAAACAATAATAATCAGGCTGATATACAGTACTACTGTACTTGTGATGACTAGTAAACAATTATACTCAGGCTGATATACTACTGTACTTGTGATGGGTGGTACACAACAATACTCAGGCTGATATACTACTGTACTTGTGATGGGTGGTAAACAATAATACTCAGGCTGATATACTACTGTACTTGTGATGGGTGGTAAACAATAATACTCAGGCTGATATACTACTGTACTTGTGATGGCTGGTAAACAATAATACTCAGGCTGATATACTACTGTACTTGTGATGGCTGGCAAACTTTTATTACATGTGACAAAAGTCTTATGAGGGGGTGAATCTTTACACAAGTTTTGAATTATTTCAAAACATATTTCCACAAGGAAGAATAATTTCTTTTCTAGTTGTAATTCTTTGGTTCAGTTGGTAATACTTTGTCTATGTCCACTGTTGTTTACACCTGCACCCAACATAGTGTTCTCACAGTCTACTGCTTCTCTTCCCACTGCCATTTGTTCTTCAGTTCATATCTGTGGGAAGGAAAGTCAAACATATTAGTGAAATAATCCAACCAATAATATCGACCAACTTAAGAAAATAGAGACACAATATTCACACACACCTCTCAGCCAGCTATACATGCCAGTGAGGTGGCTGTGACCTAGCTGGGAAAAAATAAAAATAAAAATAAAATAAAAATTTATAAAAACTGAGTACAGTCGGCCCTTAACATACGCGGGTTTATAATACACGGATTTGCAAATACGTGGATTGCCCCGCTGAAGGAATATTCTGTACATTGAAGTAATTGAAGCACATTCAAATCGCCCGCTCCCGCAACCTCACACACACACGCATAGCTCTCCCTCACTCGGTCAGTCTCGCTGTAACCACGCTTGTGTTGACATCAGCATTGTAGTTGCAAAAATATTACATTTCCGTGAATGTATTATATCAAGCACAGTATGAATAGAATATCACTAATATAAGAGTATTTTAACCGAAAACTACTAAAAAAACGAGTAACATATCTTGAACATCGGAAGGTTAGGTAAAGTCTTTTGTTTTCATGTAGTTTATCCTAATTTACATTGAAATACATCACGTTTCAGCAAAACTACTATTTATTTCTGAGAATATGGAAATGTAATATTTTGCTGAAGTGATGTACATATTACAGTGGAAAGTGACGAAAGCAATGACTCGCTTTCTTTCGTTCAAAAGATGTTACCGTAATCGCTTTTCGAATGGTTTTCAGTTAAAAAACTGTTGTATTACAATAATATTCTATCCTAATTCACTTGTGATGCAACAGTTTTTTAACTGAAAACCATTCCAAAAGCGATTACGGTAACATCTTTTGAACGAAAGAAAGCGAGTCATTGCTTTCGTCACGATTTTATCCCACATTCCACTAATACGTACGTCATTTCAGCAAAAATATTACATTTCTGTGAATGTAGTATATCAAGCACGGTATGAATATAATATCGTTGTAATATAACAGTATTTTAACCGAAAACTATTAAAAAAACGAGTAACATCTCTTGAACATTGGAAGGTTAGGTAAAGTCGTTTGTTTTCGTCATGTATTTTATCCTATTTTACATTGAAATAAATCACGTTTCAGCAAAACTACTATTTTTTTCTGAGAATATATTCATTCAGGCACAGCTTAGGTAAAATATATGTGCTGTAACATTTTTTTAATTGAAAACGATTCGAAAAACACGTACCCTCTAGCCCTGTTCAAGGAGAAGACTGGGAGGAGCTGTTTGGTGCTTAAGATGATGACAAGGAAAATGATTTTGATGGATTTAAATGAAAATATTCGGAAAGACCCTGGCACTGTCAAGGAAAGTGGCTGCTGAAGGCTTCCAGGACATGGCAGAGGACGAGATTAGGGAGCTAATTGAAGAGCACGACACTGAGCTGGCCGAGGAGGATCTACAGGAGTTAGTAGACTCAGGCAAGGAAGAAGGGAAAGAGGATGAGGAAGAGCACCAAGAAATAACGTTGGAGAAGTTGGGGGAGATGACCAGGAATATTGAGGCACTGAAAAACCTGGCCTATAGTATTAGGGTGTCATACGGAGGCGAATTTTTTTTTTTTGAGTTTGAAAAATCGGCCCATGGTATTAATGATGTAGTTCTATGTGCAGAATCATGTGATATCTTCAGATTTGAAAAGTTTTCATTTTTTGCTAGGTAAATTTTAACTTGAAATCTTATGAAAATTCAGTATTCCCACCCTTTCACCAACACCACTAAATAGCTTATTTAAAGTAAAGTAAATGTATCAGGTTAATTTATTAGGATGAAAATGATCCAGAATAGTGAAACGAATGATCTTGACACATTTATTAAATTTAATATTCCTTTAGAAAACAAAATCATCAAATACAAAAACCGGTTTTACTACTACGACCTGGTGTTGCTGCACACTAGGGAGTGACAGTTTGGCAAAAGTTTTCAAAATCAAGTGGCTTGGGTTGGATTATTTGTCTATCGGCCACGCTGGTTCCGAATATGTTTGAATCTTTAACATCAGTGCATTAGAAGGTTTGTGGATACTTTTCGGTTCGACATAAAAAAAAACAAGAATAATGGTAGACATTCTTTATTATTGGCATGTATGCTTCAATTTATCAGCAGCACACTAGCACAGTTGGCACACTAACATTGGCTGTCCCCACAGTCCCAGTGTCCCCACAGTCTAGCACTGGTAGCCCTCTTTCTTAGCCCTCCGCTTGTTTCTCTTCCTGGCCTCCAGCTTGTTCCAGGTGACCTGGTCCTGCTGCCAGGCAGAGCTGGCCACGTCTGCCGCCTCCGTGGTGAGCTTCACTCCTCTTTCCACTGCGGTGGTGGTGCAGGGCAGACCTGGCTCACTGTACGGTTCCTCCAGAAATTGCTCCAGTTCCTGGTCACTGTGCTGGAACAGGGTGGGAGGGGAGGAGCTGGCCTTCTGCAGATCAACCAACTCTGACAACTTGGTGGCTGCCAGATTCAGTTGAGGGTTCCTCTCCATCTCCTCCTTACTCTTTGACCTCATCTTCTCAGTTTTCCTCTCTTCCTCAGCCCTTTTCTTTGCCCTCTTCGCTTCCTTCTCCCTCTCTTCTTTCAGCTTGGCAGTCACAATTTTGTCAACGCCATCAATGCAGCCCTCCCTTCCCGGTTTCCTCTGGGCTGCCAGGAAGCTTTTCTCTCGTTCGTGCACTTTGCTGTCGTCTGCCACATCAAACAACTTCTCAGCTATATCCTCGAACCTCATCTTCAGCTTCCCGTTCTTCGTTTTCTTCCTTTTCTGTTTCTGTCCATTTCCCTTCATCATCATCGTCTCCCTCCGCATCCTCCACAGGTCGTGGACTCTCATTTTCACCCTGATTTCAGAGATAGAGGGGACAGTGGCCTTCCTATACACATCCAGTACCTTCTCAGTCACCTTGTTGGTGGCATCCATATAATCAAAAGCATTTGTTCTTCTCCTTAACCTCTCGTTTTCTGCTTCATAAGCCAGGGCACTTCCAACTTCCTTGTTCAGAAGCAACTTGTTGGATGGCAGAGGCATCCGAACCCCGAACACCTTATCGTTACCCTGGCGCAGCTGAGTGTTGCTAATCTTAGGACGACCCATCTTGGTGGCGGCCCTTTGAACTAACTGCAAAACAACACAGAAAAAACAACTTTCAGCACTTCAATATCACCACCTATTGAAAAATATTTTATTCAAAAGTACGGAATGAGATTTTGTCCTTAACTGTCCAAGTCAAGCTACTTGGGCTGAATTCGTTGATCAGTCCTGGGACGAATATTACCAACGGCGTGAATAGATTCCGTGGAATAAATTCAGGGCATTCCCGTCCAGGGAGCCTCAACAAACTCTGTAAATATTGCCATTGGCCTGCCATTGGCACATATACGGAGTTTGGTAATGTTCCATGAGCGGGAATGTCCTGAATTCATTCCACGGAATCTATCCACGCCGTTGGTAACATTGGGCCCTGGTTTTCGAAATATACGTATGTGGTGACTTGCAGCAAAAATATCGGCATAATTTGTAGCGCATTGAGTTGTAAAACAATAGCATATTATGAACCAGTGTACACAGTAGTCGAATACAGTAAGTCCCCAAGTTACGTACATAATGGGGACCAAAAGGTTGTACGTAACTCGAAATGTACGTAACTCGAAAATCCCCCAACCCTATAACATTGGTCAACTTTTCACCACTGTCAAGCAGTTTTATTATGTCCATTTTTACCTCTAGTGAGATTGCTTGACGTTTCGTAGCACTCCCACTGGCTTCACCACTCTTACGCGTTACACCAGTCATTGCACACAGAGTAAAGTGTACAAAATAGGGCAGAAATTCACAGGAGAAGTATGCACAATGACCACACGTGTTCGCACAATGACCACACGTGTTGCTTTGGTGCGTCTAGCGTGTCGTCTGCATGGTCAGTGATAGTGGCGGCGCGGTGCGGCTGGCACGCAAACTATACGCTCGCCCGCCAAATTTAAAAATTGCTCGCCCTTTTAAGACAATATTTTTGCAATTAAAGACTTCAGAAACGATGTACGTATCGGCCGTTTGTACGTAAGTCGGATGTACGTAACTCGGGGACGAACTGTAATCCAATTCAATAACTTGATTTTAACAGGTTGTGCCACATTGCCAGTCCCTTTATTATTTACAGTTTTTTCGCGTTTTTATACCAAACCCAAAAGTATCCACAAACCTTCTAATGCAATGATGTAAAAAACTAAAACATTCGGAATTAGCGTGGCCGATAGACAAATAATCCAACCCAAGCAATTAGATTTTGAAAACTTTTGCCAAACTGTCACTCCCTACTGCACACCATAGAGAACATGTCTTTCTTGCTTCTGTTTCTACTCATCACCTCCCTGCTGACCACCTGAGCTCGGATGTAGCCTTCCCTCCTCTCCTGGCTGTACACGTGACTGCTGGCCTCGCTCACTTGCTGTACACAACGCTCTATACTCTGGGTGTGCGAGGGCCAGGCAGGGACATGCATGGGGTTGTCCAGGAAAGCTCTGACTTGAACATTGGTGAGGCTGCAGGTAAGAGGGGGCTCACTGCCAGCCTGGATGTTATCCAGATCTATGAGATCAGTGAGGGCCTTGGCACCTAGATTGACTTCAGGAGTCTTTCTGACCCTGAAGGAATCGACACCAACTGATTCGTCATGCCCAGATCCTCTCATAAGTCTCATATCCAAGATCTTTTTGACTGCCACTCTTCTCTCCTCCTCATCCTTACTGCAGAGCATTGTCTGCAGAACTGCCTCGGGATGAGCATACCAGGAAGATCTCCTCACAGTCTGCTCCACAATCTGAACAACCTTTCTTGGCTGACTCCTCAGGAGCTCAAGCTGGAAGAGAACATGCCTCGGACCTTCGGAGAACGATGACTTGACCTTGGTGTTGAACCAATTTGGCAAGTACTCTCTCACGATGAATTGGACAATAAGTCTCAGGTTGTAAAGCTGGTTCCCTTTCAGTTTATGATGAGCGACCCAAATTCTGCAGAACCTGAGAGCCGTTGTGAGCCACCTAGAATGTGAGACTGGACCTATCTGCAGGTAAGCAAGTCTATCAGGCATGACCCCAGTTTTGATGGCACTGCAAATCATGTAACCATAGTACTGGTCAGTACTCAGGTCGTCAATGACAGTATGTGCAAGCTCAACGAGTGGAGGGCCAACTGTGATTTTTTCAAAGCTCGGATTTATTTCTAACTCAGTGGCAGAGTCCAGCATCTTGCCAAGAGGACCAGACCATCTGTTGTTTGAAAGAGTCTTGCCATCCAGCTCCTGGATCAGATGTCTGAGTGGCAACTCGTTGGTGTGGAGGTCACAAACAATCCAGACCAGCTTCCTCCCAATCTTCCGCTCTATCCACTGTATGACCCCCCCTTGCCACCCTGTGTTCGTGTTGGTGCTGTCCCCTCCAATGGCCTGCAGGGTCTGATCTACGTTCCTCTCTCTGAGCCAGTTCACAATGTTATCTGCAACTATCTCAGCTGGTTTCCTGACGTCATCTTTCTCTGGAGTGAAATGCCACAAATACTTCCCTCCTGGTTCACTGCAGCAGGAGTAGTGTTCCTCCTTCACCATGGCAGGGAACAACTTGTCAGAATCTCCAACTTTCATGAACACTTTAGTGTCATCCCTTCTCCCATCAAAGAACAAACAATTGATTCCATTTTCTCTTATCCCCTTATCAAACTCCTCTTCTAGGTTACTGACAAGTTTCTCCTGAGTTCTCCTTACTTTGTTATGATCTATCACCAGGTGAACATCATCAGGTGTTATCAAACCACCGTCAATCCAGGCAGCTGTTGCTATCTCTGCAGTTTCTCTGAGACCAGTGTGGTGTCGCATGCTGGCCAGAGCTATGCTCGGGATATCTTTCCTATTTCGAATGTTATGCCTGGAAGGTTTGAGATCATTATTTTCTGGGTTAGGGACAAAGTCACCATTCTCCTGGTCAGCACTCGAATCAGCCATGGGGAAGTCATTAAACTCTGAATCAGCTTGACTCCAATCATCGGCCTTTTTTACCTCACCCTGGGCCTTCTCAAGTCTCTTTTCCTCGGCAACTCTTCTCCTCTTCTGTCTCTTTGTGGCAGCCTCCTGTCTCTTGGACTCCGGAATATCTTGGCTAGAAATCATGAGAGCCCCTATACTGCCAGTCTTCTCTCTCTGTGCTTTGACAAATGCCAGTTTGATCACAGGAATCTTCAGTTCACGCTTGCAAATACAGGAGATGTGGGTCTCGGATTTACAGTCACGATCGCATCCAAACTCAGGACAGAGAACAATTGGGCACTTGCAAGTAATTATGTCAAATAACTGGTCCAGTTGCTTGGCAAAGCTGTCCTTAACTGCAAGTTTTCCTCTCCCAAGAGAGATATCTCTTGCCTTTTCCCAACTGGCTAGCAGTCTCTCACTAATCTTCTTCTGACTTGTTATGACTGGAGGCTTGAACTGAGCGTTAGCCAGAGTGTACTGTGCCAAGACAGCTTTGGTCATATCACTGGCAATGTCTTTGTTTGAATAAGTTCTTTGGTTCTTTTCACTGATTTGCCTGATTAAAACACCGTATCTCAAAGCATCTCTCAATGTAGGCAACTCCGACTTCAGGAGCTCTCTCCCAGACCCAAGATAGTGACTGAGATGGCTGGATTTTTGGTTCCTCGTCCTGACACAAGCAGCCATCGCAAATATTATCAACTTATAAATGCATCAGAATCTGAAACAGAAAAAAATATTGTGAGTTGGGTTGTTAAAGAATGAAGTCAGAAAGCAATGTTCACTATTTAATTGTAATGCACTAATGCAGCTGTACGTTAGATTTTCGATAAATTTCACGCTAAAATTTACCTAGCAAAAGGTTGCAAAATATTGCAACTAAAATTATTTTCTGTTTATATACACTAAAATCTACCAAAAAAGTGATGGGCCATTAGTTTTAGCTGATCTTCCCTCCTATGACACACCCTACTACTACAGGGTACTAAATTAAAATACTACTACTACTGTACATCTCTCAACACAACACAACATAATGATTTTCATCAATGAATGCAGTATATAAGTGGCAATTAGGATGCAGTAATCATATTTTAATCATGTTTTTTCACTAGTTTTATTCCTGTTTTCCATGATTTTGACATTTATCTTTGGGGCAAACCACTTTTTTGTTAGGTTAGGTTGGTTCCCTTTGTATGAGAATAGGTTACGTTAGGTTATGTTGGTTTGTTCCTCTGGTGTGAAATTAAGTTATTTTTGGTGTATTACTCAAATCTGACCTTCATTTTTTGTGCTAATTAAAATTTGTTGCAAAAAATGTTCATTTACATTTTAACGAAAACCGCTATTTTGCACAAAAATGGGGGTCAGGTCTGAGTAAAACAAACCAAAAATAAATTATTCTCATCCCATAGGAACCAACTAACCGAACCTATTCTCATACCAAAGGAACCAACCAACCAACCTAACTAAAAAAAAAAGTGATTTGCACCAAAGATTAATGTCAGAATCATCTAAAACAGCAAGAAAACTAGCAAAAAAATATATTCATGTGAAAAAAGGTGATGGGTGGATAACGAAAAATAACCACAAATATTATGACTTGCTTATGATTACATAATAATAGCCATCA
This sequence comes from Homarus gammarus, assembly GCA_958450375.1. Lineage (NCBI taxonomy): Eukaryota > Metazoa > Arthropoda > Malacostraca > Decapoda > Nephropidae > Homarus > Homarus gammarus. Next base: position 1,227,946 of record CAUDMG010001741.1, on the reverse strand, counting down.
TTTAATTAATAATCAGGTAAAGGTGTAGAAGAGGGTGACCACCAGGAGGAATTGTCCAAACTGGATGAAATTTTTTCAACACTAATAACATGATATTAAACACAAAATGGAAAGGACATGCATAGAACCTAATATTTACTGTATCCTGCTTCACAATTCTCTTCCCGGCACCATTTTTGTTGTTTATCTCGCTGAAAACCTGTTCAAGAGACGTTTCCTAAATGATGGTGAATGCTTCCACGTATTCCTCCTCACCATTGCTGGTGTATAACAACCTCAATATTAGGGTAAGTTGTTTAACATATAAATTAACATGATAATGCATAGAACCAAATAGAACCTGACCTAACATCACCGTGTTCGTTCCCATCAATATATATAGTACGTACATGAAAATAACTTGCCTGGGATAGAACATAATAAAAAACACTGACAATTTATTAAAGACGAAAATAAAAACTAAAAAGGTAGTTATATAGGGCTAACCCGCGAGCGATATTGATTGAGAACAACCATAAAAGCAACAGATTTTCAATGTTATATTATAGTGGACACTGTTGTAGTTTGTGGAATTATGTTAAAAATGGATATTTTTAAAATAACACCTACTTAACATTTGTGGGCATGAAGAACAGACTTAACCAACAAACCAAACAAACCTACTTAACCTTACCTAACTTCCCCAGTATATTAAACAGAAAGAACTTACTATGATATGGTGAAATTTGAGGCATTTTCTGGACGTGAGATAATACGGCCACATCGGTGCTATGCAGCCCTGGCGGGTTAGTTTCTTATATTAACCAATAAAAACATTGTTAATATGCCTGCAATGATCTCACCGCTCGGTGGTTTATGCGCTGGTGCCAAAATCACCTTCATTTGCTCTGTATAGTATTTTGTTTATTTACCAATGTTGCATCGTTTTCTTCACTATACAATTAATATTCATGTTGAGTAATAACAATAAATCTTCATTGTTCTGTATTATGCTTATTTACCAATGTTTTAATAGTTTTCTTTATTAAATAATTAATATTCATGTATAATAACACAATACTTCTAGAGTCATCTGTAGACATGTTTAATCTCTATTCTTGTAAAATAATAACTTACAATTTATCACTAATACCAGCAACTGTTAGTGGTGACAAAACGGATTTGTTATTGGTGACGAAATGGAGTGTATCCCTGGTGCATATATGGTATAAGCAAAATGTGTTCATACTCAATGAAAATAAATACTAGTATACTTACTTAAACCCCTGTAATCTCTTTGAAACCATTTAAATAATTTGGAATTTTATATATTATGCGGGGTATATATATCTATCCAATTCGTCAGTGGGTATTATTGCGTTTAAACATTCCCACTTACTACCGCTAATCTATAATCATATTCTAATAAGACGTCCAATTACAAGATCATTTTCATCTATTACATTACAGCCGGAAATGTATATTAACGGAGGTAGGAAATCCAAAATTTTCTTGATTTTTTCTAAAATCTTTGGCCATTTAAGGCGTACTTCACCTTTCACACTGCGTGTCTCCTGCGCGTCTCCTTCATAAATCATCATGCGCATGCGTTCCCGTACACGTCACGCGACCAATCAAAAGCCTTTTTTTTGCAACCAATTAAAATGATTTTGGGTTTAATTCGCGGTATTTTTGGACCAATCAAAATCGATTTTTATTTTGGGTCTCATATTTCGAAATTCAAGTTCAGGAAGCCTGTGATGTGTGTCACTTAAACTGTATGGAGCTGATTGCGAGTTTTTGGGAAGAAAACGAAGAAACTATAGCATTTTTTCGATCGCATGGTGTTTTCCCAACCTCAGCAAAGTGTACTAAGAGCAAGACTGAATGCAAATATCGCAAAGACCAACATATGTGGCGTTGTGAAAGAATCTCAGAATCCAACGACGAGCAAGAACCAGGCCTCCAGGCCAACTAAGGTAAGAAATAGATGATTCCAAAATATGGTGAGAGTCAGTTAGGTCAGGTTAGGTTAGGTTTTTCTAGTGTTTTGGTGTATTTTTTATACGGTTAGCGGTTTTTTTTTTTTGCGGTCTCGAAAAAAAAATCGATAAAAAAACAGGCGAATTTCCAAAGGAAATGAAGGTCATATTCGGTCGAAACACACATAAATACACTAGAAAAATATATTTTTAACTTTCTAACATCGGGAGGTGGAAGTGCAAATTTACCCATCAGTGTTTGTGAGCTACAGAAAGTTAACAATGGCAGAACAACGAAAAACATGCTCTGAATTATATTCATCATTTAACTACTCTAAATTCATGAATCCAGATATATGATTATTTTTACCCTCACTACACAAGAAGATTAACATGTCCAAGTACTACCTTTGATGAAATCCAGTCCAGAAAAAGAGAAGTGGCGAGAATAAAAGCAGACCGATAAGTTCCTCCAATGTCTCACTACGTGTTTACTGTTTTGACGACTGGCACCAATGTTGCCAGGTTCACTCGGCCAAATTTCCCTAGGAGGGCCCTCAAAATTTCCCTTTTTAACATGAAATTTCCCTAGGTGTCTATACCATTGGCATTAAAATATTGTTAACACTTTTTTGTGAAGAATTATGGATACATCTAGAATATGAATGTCTAAACTATTAAAATTAGCGATAATTAAAGAGGAGATACATCTCGTACCTCACAAATGGTGACCCCCGGAGATTCGCACTCACACCACAAGCTGGTCCTCCTCTGAGCATCCTCACCAACCAGCTCTCTCTACATCACGCTTGTAACCACGCTGCCACTTCCCAGCACCAAGCTGCACTGTATATCGAGAGAGCACATTGTGAATTTCCTTTCTCCATCCCATCCTGAGTGTGAACTAACAAATAACCCCGACCCCATAAATGGTGACCCCCGGAGATTCGCACTCACACAGGATGGAGGAGAAACCGATCACTCTCCCAGTCTTCAAGCAACATGGAAGACTGGCTTATCCACACAGAGGCAGCTCTCATCGGCTCTACTGGATTCCCAGTCATGTAGGGATCGGAGGAAACGACATGGCAGATGAAGCAGCCAAGGCAGCTACACGTTCTAGTAGCATACACATCCAAGTTCCAGCAAGCATGCAACAGATCAAGAATCACCTCAGAAACACTCGCAAGCTCCACATCAAAAAGAGCTTCCTTCACGCATTCAACGCTGGTTCCCAATCATAAGAACATAAGAAAATAAGGAGTCTGCAATAGGCCGGTTGGCCTGTGCAATGTGCATGGCAGCTCCTGTCGAGAGTTACTACCACTCTCTATCATCCATGAATCTATCTAGCCTCCTTTTGAAACTTTCCAGAGTTCCCGCACCTACTACAAAGTTGCTAAGCTTGTTCCACTCGTCCACCACCCTATTTGTGAACCAGTTTCTTCCTATCTCCCTCCTAAACCTAAACTTATCCAACTTGAATCCGTTGCTCCGAGTCCTATCCTGCTCGGATATTATAAGAACTTTATCTATATCCCCTTTATTGATTCCTTTCACCCACTTAAATACTTCTATCATATCTCCCCGCACTCTTCGTCTTTCTAGGGAATGCAAGTTAAGTTTCTTTAACCTATCCTGATATGGAAGGTTTCTAAGTCCCTGAATCATTTTTGTCATTCTTCGCTGCACCGACTCTAGTGAATTTATATCCATTCTATAATAGGGGCACCAGAACTGAACCGCATAATCGAGGTGCGGCCTAACTAGCGCAAGATATAGTTGCAATAAGACCTCTGCACTCTTGTTACTTACACTTCTAGATATAAAACCCAATACTCTGTTTGCCTTATTTCGAACATTAACGCACTGTTTTCTAGGCCGTAGGTCCGGGCTTACAAGTACCTCTAGGTCTCTTTCACAAGTCGACTTCTCTAGGTTGATGTTGTTCAGGCTGTACACATTATAAGTATTTGTTCTTCCAATGCAGCTTGGTGCTGGGAAGGCAGCATGGTTACAAGCGTGATGTAGAGAGAGCTGGTTGGTGAGGACGCTCAGAGAAGGACAGCTTGTGGGTCGCCATGCTCGCCAGAAGGAGAGAGGACCGCCAGGCAGGCGGAGGAGCGAGGGCCGCCAGGCAGCGGCGGAGGAGGAGGTGTTGCTGGCTGCGGCTGTAGGTAGAAAGAGAGAGATCACCACGAGGTCAGGTCTTAAATAGCGGGGGTAGGCGTGGCTTAGCAGTTGACCCCCGCTCCGTGATGTATGGCGGCGCTGGTTGACCCAGACCACGAGGCATACACTGGGGAATTGGTGGGGTCGGCTAGGCAGCGACAAACAGCGTTTGTAGGGGAGAATTCCACTACAATACTCCCCCTTCCCTCCAGGCGGTGTAGGAGACTTGTTGTCTGCAGGGTTGCATAGCACATGTGAGGCAGAACGGGCGGTGCGTGCCTCATGTAAGACAACGGCGATGGCGTGGATGAGCCGGTCGCTGGGGACAACTGTCTAGATACACAATATCTGTGGGAGTAGAGAGGGAGAATAAGGGTGTGTGGAGGCGATGAATGTTGTGCTTCCCTCACGGCAGGTACAGAGTCGTCAGATGCGCCTGCTGGGGTGTGTGGGCCTGGGTCAGGAGCAGGGGCTGCGTCAGCAGAAGCGGATGAGGGCTCGTGACAGCAGCTGGGTCCACAACAGCAGCAGGGTGCAGGACATTAGCAGGGAGTACCTGAGGGAGAAAAGAGGGGTGTGTGGGTCCGCACTCAGGAACAGAGGCCGCATCAGGGGCGGCAGGGGTTACTGTTGGGCCGGGGTCGGCGTCTGAGGCAGGACGGATGTGCTGGGGTCGGAAGAGGAGCCACTGTCTGCTTAGAGTAGCAGAGCTGCTCTAGGGTGTCTGACCTGCGGTGTAGAGACAGTGGCTGTAGAGCCGATGAGAGCTGCTTCTGGGTAGATAAGCCAGTCTTCCATGTTGCTTGAAGACTGGGAGCGTGATCAGTTTCTCCTCCATCCTGTGTGAGTGTGAATCTCCGGGAGTCACCATTTGTGGGGTTCAGGATATTTGGTTCACACTCGGGATGGAATGGAGAAAGGAAACTCACAATGTGCTCTCTATATACATGTTGTATTGGATGTACAATGCAGCTTGGTGCTGGGAAGGCAGCATGGTTACAAGCGTGATGTAGAGAGAGCTGGTTGGTGAGGACGCTCAGAGAAGGACAGCTTGTGGGTCGCCATGCTCGCCAGAAGGAGAGAGGACCGCCAGGCAGGCGGAGGAGCGAGGGCCGCCAGGCAGCGGCGGAGGAGGAGGTGTTGCTGGCTGCGGCTGTAGGTAGAAAGAGAGAGATCGATACGATATGAAGTCTTTAGTTAAGAGGTGAAAGAAGATTATTAGGGGTTGAAGGAAAAAGTGGTGAAACTGAAATACAGTAGGAGTAGAAAGAATCTGGGCTCAACCAGATCGCTTCATCTTTCTTATTGGTATTTTGTCTTTGTTCTGCTCCCTTGGGTCGTCAGACCTTTGTATTAATATTGGTTTATTTATATAATGCTGCTTATTATTATTATTTTTATTATTGTTGGAGTTAGTGAGCCCGCCCAGGTCCTTGTGTAACTGGGAGGGTAGTCACATTTTTTTTTTTTTTTTTTGAGGTGTTAGTTAAATGTTAGTTGTGTTAGTCTAAAGGTACACTGTATGGAGAGGCCTGCCAGGTTCTTAGTGGAGCTGGTTGGTCACTCTCATCTTTATTCCTCTAGTAATGTTTTATGTATAAATGTGTATATTGAGGCAGGAGGTGGTTCAATTACTTCTTCCTGGATGATATAGCTGGGAGGGTAATCACATTATTATTATTATTATTATTTATTTATTTTTTTTTTTGGAGTTAGTGAGCCCGCCCAGGTTCTTGTGGAGCTGGTAGGTCACTCTCATCTATTATTCTCTCTATTAATGTCTTATATGTATATTGGGGCAGGAGATGGTTCAATTACTTTCTTCCTGGCTGATTTAAACCAACTGTGTTCTTGGAATTCTTCGTTGTCTATATTATTTATCCAGTTCTGATATGTTTCTGTGTTAAGTTCAGTCACTTTTTTCCAAATATTTACAGCTTTGTTGTGTATATCTACATTGATTGCTAAGAGATTTGCTCTCTTATGTAGCTGTTCATTACTGATGTGGTCTGTATATTTTATGTTATATATAAATCTGAGGGCTATATTTTGTACTGTTTGTAACCTTTTAATGCTCGTTTTACTAAGGGTGTTCAATGGGATGGGTGGGTAGTCCATAATTGATTTGACAAGGGCAATATATATCTTTCTCTTATTATTAATGCTAAGGTTCTTAAAGCGTTTTATTTTTGATAATCTTATTCTTGCCTGTCGTTCTTTATCTTTTAAGTATGTTATATATCCTCTTTTTGTTAGTTTTAGTCCAAGCATCCTGCCTTCAGTGTCATATGGGTATAGTTCCTGGTCGACTATTACTGGACTTGTTTTAATCTTGGCTATTGGTATTATCTTGAATTTGTTCTTATTTGTCCTGATTTTCCATTTTTTCTCAAAATCATTTATGTTTTTTATCGCTCTTACTGTGTAGAGTGCCATAAATTGAGTTGATTTTCCTGGGTATGATACTATTTGAGTAATATCATCAGCAAACATTACATATTCGCTAAAGGGGGTAGGTTGAGGTGTGTCTGAAGTATAAATTGTATATAGTGTTGGAGAAAGGCATCCTCCTTGAGGTACTCCACTCTCAAGATTAAACATAGTTCCCAAAAAGTTTCCAATTTGAATTTGTGCTCTCCTACCATCTAAATAGTTACACAATATTCTTAGCAAGTATTCATTAAGTCCCAGTTTTAATATTTTATATTTTAAGCCTAAATGCCAAACCTTATCAAAGGCCTTAGAAACATCTCTTAAAATTATATTGATCTGGTTACCCTTGCTTTTTTCTATTGCAATTATTTCCGTTATTATGGCTATTGCAGTTAGGGTATTTCTATTGGGCATAAATCCATGTTGTCTATTGTTAGTTTTCCCAAGTTGTGTTAAAAAGGCTATAAGTCTTGTATTTAAAATTTTTTCCAATAGTTTCCCAGTAATTTCTAATAAAGATATTGGCCTGTAGTTTAATATTTCCTTATTATCCTTACCCTCCTTCGGAATAAATATCATTTTGGCATGTTTTAGTTTGTCTGGAAAGTAACCAGTTATTAAGCATGCGTTATAAATGTTTAATAGTGTATTTAAAATGTTTTCAGGTAGATTCATGATCATATTTCGTGTAATACCTGTGAGCCCAGGGGCTTTTTCCTTAAACTTCCTCAGACAGTGCATCATTTCTCCCATGGTTATTATTTGATTATTAGGTAATAAGTTATAGTCTATATATTGCCTTGGGGTGATTCTATGTATATGTCTTCCCATCTCTTCTTCTATCCTTTCTTCGTGTTCACTATCAAAATCTTCATTTTCCTCATCTGATATTTTAAAAAATTTTACCCATTCCCTTTTGAATGCTGACTCTTGTTCATTTTCCTCGTGCAATTTTATTCCATTTTGGTCTTTAATGTATGGTGTTTTTTGCTTGTTGTGCCCCATCATCTTGTTTATGGAAGTCTAAAATGTTTTTGTGTCTTTAGTCATGTCAGCAGCCATTATAATATCATTCCATTTTTTATTGTTTGCTTCCTTACATGCGTCTCTTAATTTTGTCTGTAGTGCTATCTGTGTCGTATATAGCCATCTGTTACTGCCATGTCTTTCCATATACCTGTTTATTTCATTGTAATAAGTCTGGATTAATTTAACTTCTTCTGGTAGTCTGTTGTTGGGTAATGTTCTAAAGTGTGAAGTAGGAGTGTGTTTGGTTATAGATGTTTTTATTGCTGAGTGCAGTCTGTCCATTTCTGAGTCTATATCTTCTGTTGTTTTCCCTTGTAGGTTAATCGAGTGGTGACTACTTAAGTCGTCTTTGAAGCTGTCCCAGTCTGTTTTACTCATTTTCAGTCTCTTTTTTTATTGGTATCTGTATGGGGCTTGTTGACAGTGTTAGTATAATTGGCAGATGGTCACTGCCTGTAAGAGGTCCCTGCATTATATGGTAATTGAAAAAGGCTTTGTTGTTGGTAAAAATTTTGTCTGGTGTCGATTGTGTATTGTGATTTCTCCAGGTTGGAAAGTTAGGACCCAGATGATTGATTTTCCCTAAATTTATTAATTGATTAAGGGCGTTTCCCACGACGTTATTATTTGTATTGTCAAAAATCCTATGTCTGGCGTTAAAGTCTCCTAAAATGTACATCGGATGACTACTGTTAGCCAATTTTAATAGGTCTTCTATAGGTAAGTAGGGTCGTCTCGGTGGCAGATAAGTAGTAGCAATTATTACGTCTCCTTGAGTTGTATTTATTTTTATTGCCAGAAATTCATCCTACTATTTTAAAGTCATTGGTCGTAATCTTTAGTTTGTCCGTAGCAATTAGTGACCAGACGTAATCTTCACTTAGGGATTTTTCTTGATATGTCCACTTGTATATCCCTCCTTCACAGTTTTTTACTATTGTTCCTCCTGTTGGTCTCGATGTTGGGATTCCATGTTTTGTTGTAGTGATAACTTTTAATCCTATATCTTCAGCAGATTCAGGTTGTATATTGTGTTCAGTTTCCATCTTATCTTCTCTCCTCCTACTCCTTTGTCTTGTAGACTGTCCTTTTGTTATTTCTATTTTCTCTTTGTCACTTCTAGTCATTTGTCTGGGATCTCTATCAGTCGCTTGTGTTCCTTGTGTATCAGCTGTTGCTCCTTGCTCAAACCTTTGTTTGTCTAGCTGTAGTCTTTCGCTCAGTTCGCTTGCGTATGTTGCCTGAAATAGTTTTTCGGATTGTGGATTCTCTGGAAATATCATCTCTGGTAGGTTATTCAATTTAAACATTTTCCTTAATTCCTCATTGTATGATCCGGGTGCAATGATATTGTGCAAATGTGCATGGATCATACTAATCATTACCTTATCATGTATTGGCTCACTTAGGTTTAATATGGTGGATTCTGGTCTATGAGCCTGTAGTGGACTTCTCCCCTACAACTACCTAACTGCGTAGCCACGCCACCACCTGTTACCGTCTTCCCTAGCAACCAAGCGTATCCGCATTCCATTGCCCGCCGTATCTTAGCAACGGAACTAGTCACCGGCTACTTCTCGGGTTTTTCCACCATGACTCATAGCCGCTGCTGGGTGTATATAAGCTCTGTCTCTCCATTGAGATGCAGTCAGACCAATCTTCTTGAACAAGCAACACCTCCTCCTCTGCCGCTGCCTGGCGACCCTCGCCTCTCCTCCGCCTGCCTGGCGGTCCTCGCTCCCGCCAGCGAGCATGTCCTTCTCTGAGCTTCCTCACCAACCAACTCTGATTCTGACCAATCTTCTTGAACAAGCAACATCTCCTCCAGCAAGCTCCACACTGTTAACATTTCATTCAACCAGGAGGCCAGCAACAGGCAACATCTTCTCTAACGGAGCTCCTGCACACATACCTCCTTCGACAAGCTACTCACCGCACGTCTCTACCAAGCAGCCCCTCACCACACAGCACCTCCAGCACCAGACTGTCTATCATATAACTTATATATTATACAAGAAAACCACATTAGAGTTTCCTTCCATCCTGAGTGCTAGACAACTTTAATATCTCGATACCCCTACAATGGTGACTCCCGGAGATAAGCACTCACACAGGATGGAGGAGACACTGATCACGCTCCCAGTCTTCAAGACGACACCGGCTCCTCTTCCTGCTTCACACACCACATTCTGACGACCCCAGCACACCCGTCCTGCCACAGACGCCGACCCCGGCCCAGCAGTACCTGCCGTGAGGGAAGCACACAACATCCATCGCCTCCACACCCCCTCTTTTCTCCCTCAGGTACTCCCTGCTAATGTCCTGCACCCTGCTGCTGTCGTGGACCCAGCTGCTGTCACGAGCCCTAACCCGCTTCTGCTGACCCAGCCCTTGCTCCTGATCCAGGCCCACACACACCCCAGCAGGCGCATCTGACGACCCTGTACCTGTCGTGAGGGAAGCACACCAATCATCGCCTCCACACACCCTTTTTCTCCCTTCTCCCACAGATAGTGTGTATCTAGACAGTTGTATTTCTGCGAGATCGGCTCATCACGCCATCGCCGTTGTCTCACATGAGGCATGCACCGCCCGGTCTTCCTCACATGTGCTAAGCAACTCTACAATCAACAAGTCTCCTACACCGCCTGGAGGGGAGGGGGAGTATTGTAGTGGACTTCTCCCCTACAACTACCTAACTGCGTAGCCACGCCACCACCTGTTACCGTCTTCCCTAGCAACCAAGCGTATCCGCATTCCATTGCCCGCCGTATCTTAGCAACGGAACTAGTCACCGGCTACTTCTCGGGTTTTTCCACCATGACTCATAGCCGCTGCTGGGTGTATATAAGCTCTGTCTCTCCATTGAGATGCAGTCAGACCAATCTTCTTGAACAAGCAACACCTCCTCCTCTGCCGCTGCCTGGCGACCCTCGCCTCTCCTCCGCCTGCCTGGCGGTCCTCGCTCCCGCCAGCGAGCATGTCCTTCTCTGAGCTTCCTCACCAACCAACTCTGATTCTGACCAATCTTCTTGAACAAGCAACATCTCCTCCAGCAAGCTCCACACTGTTAACATTTCATTCAACCAGGAGGCCAGCAACAGGCAACATCTTCTCTAACGGAGCTCCTGCACACATACCTCCTTCGACAAGCTACTCACCGCACGTCTCTACCAAGCAGCCCCTCACCACACAGCACCTCCAGCACCAGACTGTCTATCATATAACTTATATATTATACAAGAAAACCACATTAGAGTTTCCTTCCATCCTGAGTGCTAGACAACTTTAATATCTCGATACCCCTACAAGCCTCTTGGACCGCTCTCTTGGCTATTTCGACGTATGTCGTATCCTTCTTGTCTTGTTCCTTTTTCCTTGTTTCTTGTTCCTTGTACTTTATCATGTGTTTTTTTATTGGGCATGCCATGGCTAACGTCCTATGTCCTATGTATGCATTCCCGTTTCTCTTACAGTTGAGACAGCCAACATATGTATTCTTACATTCAGTGTAGGTATGGTCGTCGCCTGCACAATCTGAGCAGTACTTTTTTTCTTTTTCCGGACAGTCTCTCGTTGTATGCTCTTCATATTTGTAGCAAGAGAAACAAGTTTGCAGACTGATGAATGTCTCCTTCTTTATTTGATGTGGTGTGACTGACATGTTGAATATTAGAAAGCCCTGTTGTAAAACTTTCTCAGCCATTGACACTTCTTCAAAAGTAATCTTAAAAACATGAGTATAATCTTTTATCTTAATGACTTCTTCAATCTTCATCCACCTGTTTTGCCGTTCCAGTTCATCTTTCAGGTCTTCAGAAGTCTTCCTCCCGATCTCTTGGTCAACTTGACGAACGAAAACTGATCTTTTTGCTTTTTGTTCTGGTGGCATGACCACAACAAGGCCTTCATTATAAAATATATCTCTGGCTTCTTTTGAAAGGATTTTATCTGAATCAAAGTCATCTTTGCAGATTACTTTAAAACCTTCATTTGTGCTGAATATTCTTGTAAGTGTGACTTGCAATTTGTTATAAGTGATTTCTGCCACTTTTCCCCTTCCAATAGAGTGTCCCTTATCTCTATATTTTATTCTAATGCTTGTTGTCATCTTCTTAATTACATCTAATCCTACCTATAACACAGGGCTCCTGCCTGGGAGCAGTGACCCCGCCCCCCCCTCTTGGACGGGCGTCGGGCTCGTAGGGTTCTGCACCCAGGTTACCTGTGACTATAGTTATATCTAAGAAAGTTGCCACCTACCGGTGACCCCCGGACAAGGGGTGCCCTGCACTATCACAGGTTCCCTAGCCGGATCGACCGTATCGCTAAGTCCCGCCTCCCGTTCAAAGAACGGAGTGCATGAGGGGGATGAAAAAAGGAAAGAAGAGGAATTAGAGAGTAGAAACAGCCTACCTACCACGCCACGTTCGGTTAGCCAATCAGAGCACCGCAGTAAACGTGCATGTATCACGCCACCGTGGGGCACCACTGATTGGCCACTCCAGGACGTAGACGCACGGGTAGTAGTCAAAATTTGGGGAGCCCAAATATTTGTTTTCCAGATGTTGGAATTTTGCGTACAATCTGTGATGGTAATTACACCGTCACTATGTTGAGTAAGTACAATCACTAGGATCGAGTGTCTTATCACAACAAAGTTGCAGACTGCTCAACATGCAGCAAAAGAGGCAGGTCTTCGCAGCTCCAGGTCCAGCAGTCAAGAGAGAGATCACCACGAGGTCAGGTCTTAAATAGCGGGGGTAGGCGTGGCTTAGCAGTTGACCCCCGCTCCGTGATGTATGGCGGCGCTGGTTGACCCAGACCACGAGGCATACACTGGGGAATTGGTGGGGTCGGCTAGGCAGCGACAAACAGCGTTTGTAGGGGAGAATTCCACTACAACTCTTTGGAAGGGACAGGTAGGCCATTTCCAGGTTTTCAAAGGTGTGCTGGGTGGCATACTCCTAACATTCTGACAAACAGAGCACTCACGTACCATCATTTCTATTTCACCATCCAGTTTAGGCCACCACACAAAACTTCTGGCCAGTGCTTTCATAGCACATATACCTGGATGTTCAAAATGCAGTTCATTCAAAATTTGCCCTCTAAAACACTGTGGAATTATCACTCTCATACCCCACAACACACATCCCTGTTCTACTGATAATTGACATCTCCTTAAATGATACAGTTGAAAATCTAAGGATGGACAAATCTCTGGCCATCCATTTAATGTATACTCCAGGACTCTTCCTAATACAACAGCTTTCCTAGTTTCATGAGCAATCATTCCGGAGGTGACTGGAAAATCTTCTGCTATCATGGTTACAGCATAAACCTTAGGCTCTACTCCATCATTTGATCCGCTACATGGCAACCTTGACAAAGCATCTGCATTGGAATGATCATCTGAGCGTCTGTACTGTATCTCATAGTCATATGCCGACAATATCAAAGCCCATCTCTGCATTCTTGCTGCAGCAAGTGTAGGAACAGGTGATTTAGGACCCAAAATTTCCAAGAGAGGCTTGTGATCAGTTATTGAAACAAAATTCCTCCCATATAGATACTGGTGAAATTTCTTTACTCCAAATATGATAGACAAAGCCTCTTTCTCTATTTGTGCATAATTTTTCTCGCTTTGGGTAAGAGTTCTCGAGGCATATGCAATGGGTCTTTCTTCACCGTTATCCATTGTGACTTATGACAGCACCTAATCCATAGCCCGATGCATCACAAGCAAGCTTTAGTGTTCTACTGGTATCATAGTGGACCAAAACATCAGTACTAGACAGAGCAGCTTTACAATCTTCATATGACTTCTGAGTTGCACTGTTCCATTTCCATGGTTTCCCTTTCTTTAATAGTTCATGCAGAGGGGCTAAAACTGATGAAAGTCCACTCAAGAACCTTGAATAATACTGTATCATACCTAGGAAAGCTTTCAATTCACTGACATATTTTGGAGCAGGTAAATTTACTATGGCTCCTACTTTATCTTCTACAGGTCTCAGCCCTTCTGCAGTCACTTTGTAGCCAAGATAAGTTACTTCTTTTGCTAGGAATTAACATTTGCTCTTGTTGAGCCTGACATTGTGTGCCAACAATCTTTCGAATACTGTGGCTTGGGTTTTGACATGATTTTGGTTGTCACTGTCAGCAATAAGGACATCATCCTGACAACATAACACATTGGGAAGACCCACAAGAATTTTGTCCATGATGCACTGAAATAACTTTGGTGCACTCTTAACACCATAAGGCAACCTTTAGAACTTATACAATCCTTTATGAGTGTTGATGGTAAGGTACTGTTGACTTTCAGCATCAACAGAGACCTGAGCATATGCTTGGGACAAGTCTAACTTAGTGAAAATGGTTCCACCTGTTAGTGCAGCAAACAAATCTTGAGATGTGGGTAAGGGATATTGCTCATCCTCAACAGCTTGGTTAATGGTAACTTTATAATCACCACATAGTCTAACAGATTTATCAGCTTTAGGTACAATTACTATTGGAGCAGCCCAATTGCTCTTGGCGGTTTTCACAATAATTCCCTCACTCACAAGTCTGTCTAATTCCTTCTCAACCTCACTTTTCAATGCATAAGGAACAGGTCTGGACTTAGCATATATGGGTGTAACATCTTTGTCAATGGTGATATGAGCTTCATAACCCTTTGTACCACCCTGTCCCTTTACAAATAAAATCTCGTATTTTTCAAGCAATTTCTCAAGACCTGGAATACTGTTACACATTCTAACACTAAATATTTCCTTCCAGTCCCTCTCAAGTTCACACAACCAGTTCTTACCTAACAAAGTTGGTCTATTCACATAACTAGCTATAATTAATGGCAACTTTAAATTCTGATTTTTGTACTTTACCTCACACTCTAATTTACCTTCTGTGTTCAAAATCTCTCCAGTATAAGTTCTCAACTTGACACCTGAGTCTTCTAAAGGCACATGCGCAAATAGTTTCTCATACAGATCTTTACTCATTATGGAGAAATCAGTTGCAGTATCCACTTCCAGGGTTACAGGTGTGTCATTAATACACAAGTCCACATTATACCTATGTTTAACTTTCTCTTCACGACTGGTGTAAATAGTAAACACATGGGCACTCTCATCATTATCAGATCCAAAATTACTAACACTCATGAATACTGTTTTTCATTTCCTTCTCTCCACCTTCAACTGCATATACTCTACCTCTATCACTTCTACAGGCAGGAGCAATATGTCCAATACGTTGACAAGTGTAACATTTTGAATTCTTGAACTTACACTGAAAGCTTTCATGTTTCCCTCGGCACCTCTTACATTTTAAATCAGCATGTGTTCCTTGTTTTGTGGCATACTTATTCCTTTTGGCTACAGTTACTTTACACACTGAGCCACTACTGCCAACTGTTTCACTACCAGCATTGGGAACAAATTCTCTGGTGTTTTTCTCGGCCAATTCCATGCTTGTAGCTATCTGACATGCACTTTCAAAAGTTAAGTTAGTGGTGTTCATTAACTTATTCTGTATTTTTTCATAATTCAGGCCTATTACAAACCTGTCTCTTAGAGCTCGATTCAAGAACTGTCCAAAGTTACAGTGAATGGATAACTTCTTCAAAGCTACTATATAATTACTTACTGATTCATCTTTATCTCTATCTCTGGTGCCAAATCTGTAACTTTCAGCGATCTCAAGTGGAGCAGGATCAAAATGTTGCTTCAGAATCTTGGTAATCTGAATCAGTGAGGAGTCTTTGGGTTTGTCTGGAGTAAGCAGATTGACCAGAGTAGAATAAACATTAGCTCCTACCTCTGTCAAAAAGATTGCTTTCCTTTTCTTTTCAAGGACTTTTCTCTTCTCCGCATCCCCACCGTCGTCCATTAATTCATTTGCCAGAAAGAAGAAGTCCATTCTCTCACAATATGATGTGAAATCTTCCTTGTCTGCATCATACTCCCCCACTCACTAACGCCAGCCATGGTTGCTCTCTTCACTTAAATTCTCCAGGTTCAGAGTAGCCTTCCCCTCAGTGGTCACTATCCTCTCTTCAAGGACTTCACCAACACTTTGAGAATCCCATCCTCGTCGCCAGTGTAGTATCTTGGGTTATTTAATGGGAGAATGAAGAGTCACATGGTCTGTCTGGCTGGCTGTTTATTCTCTGTTCTTGGTGACAACGTGCCTAACACATTTCGTAAGAAGTAACACAATATATAATATATACATTCAATAAAGGCAGCATATAAACATACATATATATAGCAACCACCACCTCCTCCTCCTGCCTGGCGGCCCTCGCTCCCGCCGGCGAGCATGGCGACCCACAAGCTGGTCCTCCTCTGAGCATCCTCACCAACCAGCTCTCTCTACATCATGCTTGTAACCACGCTGCCACTTCCCAGCACCAAGCTGCACTATATATCCAGAGAACACATTGTGAATTTCCTTTCTCCATCCCATCCTGAGTGTGAACTAACAAATAACCCCGACCCCATAAATGGTGACCCCCGGAGATTCGCACTCACACAGGATGGAGGAGAAACCGATCACTCTCCCAGTCTTCAAGCAACATGGAAGACTGGCTTATCCACACAGAGGCAGCTCTCATCGGCTCTACAGCTACTGTCTGTACACCGCAGCTTAGACATCCTAGAGCAGCACTGCTTCTCTAAGCAGACACCAGCTCCTCTTCCTGCCCCAAGCACCACGTTCTACCGACCCCATGTCATGATCGTGATGACGCCTAACCTAAAAACCTTAAAGATTCATATTACGCTCAAACGTCCACAAAACCTTCCGAGTCCCTACAGTGGAAACGTCCCCCGTTTTCTCTGTTTCCTTGATGACATTGTAGCGTACTGTATGTGGCCAGTTGTCAATTCTCTTTAGTTGTCTATTGTGGGGTGCGATATTGTTGGGTTCTCACTCAGGATGGGATGGAGAAAGAAAACTCACAATGTGCTCTCTATATACATGTTGTATTGGATGTACAATGCAGCTTGGTGCTGGGAAGGCAGCATGGTTACAAGCGTGATGTAGAGAGAGCTGGTTGGTGAGGACGCTCAGAGAAGGACAGCTTGTGGGTCGCCATGCTCGCTGGCGGGAGCGAGGACCGCCAGGCAGGCGGAGGAGGTGTTGCTGGCTGGTTGGTGTAGGTAGAAAGAGAGAGATCACCACGAGGTCAGGTCTTAAATAGCGGGGGTAGGCGTGGCTTAGCAGTTGACCCCCGCTCCGTGATGTATGGCGGCGCTGGTTGACCCAGACCACGAGGCATACACTGGGGAATTGGTGGGGTCGGCTAGGCAGGAACAAACAGCATTTGTAGGGGAGAATTCCACTACACTATTATCTCTTTGTATGGGCACACAAACGTACGTACATGTAGATATCTCCACTCAGGAATGAGGTAGGATAGAAACTCACAATGCGCTTTCTGTATATATATTGTGTACAGCGCAGTGCTTAGGAGTGACTAGGTGAGGAGCTGTGAGAGATGTTGCTGGTCCAGTAGCTGAGTGTAGAATGTTCTCCCTGGGTTGTTGTTGTTGTTGAGATTGTCGGACCGTAGTCCGACACGGGCCTTTGCCTATAGGCGGCCCGTTTGGTGGTTCCGGCTGGAGCTCCAGGAGCAGCCAGACCGGATTGGGATTGGAGGTGGTCCCACCTGCAGATTGGAAGGATACTGCAGGTTGCAAGAGTGAGCGGACCCCCGATCAGTGGACTTTTACCACCAACCCCCACTCTTGGACGTGGTCAGTTTTGGAGTGGCGAGCCCCCCGAACTGGGGTCCGCACTTGCTGGGAGAGGATACTTTCTAAGCTATCTGGGTGGTGGGTATCGTGTGATGACCCGGAGTAGGTGGTGAATGTGGTCTGTTTGGGCCTTTCGGGTGAGAGTGGCCGCTGGTGTTGTGTGTGTTTCTTGGGAGATTTGAGTTCTGTTTCGGAGGCTTTGTGTGACCTCGCAGTCGAGGAGATAGTGTTCAAGTGGGTTGGCTGCAGGCTCCTGACAGTAGGTGCATTCCATGACGTCATTTCCGATCATCTGCCAGGAGCACTTATACCCTAGTCGTAGTCGATGAAGGCTGACTTGGGTTTGTCTTGGAGTTTTCTTGTCAGCGAAAGGTGGTTCCCCTTTTGTAGCCGCCAGGTACCATTTGGCCTCTGACCCAGCTTGGAGAAGGTCGTGCCCGATCGCGCTCCCGTTACAGACCAAGGAAAATGGCCGCTTTGGATCGTTGTGTCGTGGGGGAAGAGGAGGGGAGTGTGGGGAAAGACGACCTCCTTGCCACGCTGTTAAGGCAGCTGGGGCAGTTGAGGAGTGAGGTTGACACTATAAAGGGGGAAAATGAAGCTCTCAGGACGGAACTCCTTCAGGTAGGTGTCCTGCCTAGCAGGACACCTGCGAAGGAGGAGCAGGCGTGGAGAGTGGTTGTCTCCAAGGGGACTAGGGTCAGGCTTAGGAAAGCTGACCAGGGTGTGGAGTGCAGTAACCCTTACCAGGTGCTGCAAGAAGCTGGAGAGGAAGAGAAGAGGCAGGACGGTATGGATCAAGGAGAGGAAAGGGGAGTTGTACAAACCCTGCCCACAGGTAAGGTCGTGGTAGTTGGTGACAGCCAGGTGAGGTTTATGGATAGGGCTTTTTGTGCGAGAGATAGGAAACGTAGGACTAGGGTGTGTTTTCCTGGGGCTGGGATAGGGCATGTAGCCGAGAGGTTAGACAGAGTTTTGTCAGGGGTGGGTACCAATCCAGTAGTGTGTCTTAGTGTGGGAGGAAACGACATAGGTAAGGTTAGGAGTGAGGAACTTTTCAAGAGGTATAGGGAGGCGCTGGGGAAGATTAGAGATAGGGGAGGAATCCCGATAGTATGTGGTGTCTTGCCTAGAAGAGGGGTTGGTCGTGAATGGCTGTCCAGGGCAATTGCTATTAATTGCCGACTGGAAAAACATTGTGCAAACAATGGTTGGGCATTCATTGATAACTGGCAACGATTCTATGGCAACGACTACCTGTACTATCGCGACGGAGTACACTTGTCTCGTGAGGGGGTAAAGACGTTGTCTGCATCCCTGGAGCGTGAAATTGTCACTTCGAAGGGGGGTTTCGCCAGTAGAGAGGGGTCGGGGAAAGTGGGAATAAAAAAACAAGCAGGCCCTGGGAAGTAAAATAAGTTGCTCAGGACAAGGGGTAAAACAGGACCAGGGAAGAGTAGGTTTAAATGTATGCTATACAAACAGTAGGAGCGTTAGAAATAAAATAGACTTGCTGAGAGCGGTTGTATGTACCGATGAATCTGGCGAGCAAAAATTTTTTATCAGAGTACCACATAGAAGGGTACAACCTTTTTCACAAGGACAGGGAAGATAGGAAGGGGGGAGGGGTCGCACTCTTCGTCAAGGATACATTAAAATGTTGTACTAATAATTCAATAAAGGGTGAAATAGGAACCGAGTCTGTGTGGGTAGAAATCACGGAAGGAAGAGAAAAACTAATTATGGGAGTGATTTACAGGCCCCCAAGTCTTGGCAAAGAAGCAGCTCAGCCCATATGGCAGGAAATGAGTAGGGCAGCAAAATATAACAACCTATGCATTATGGGGGATTTCAACTTCAGAAATATTGACTGGGACAACATTATAGGCGACTATGAATCTGAAGACTTCCTGGACGCAGTACAGAAAATTTTTTTGAAACAACTAATTACAGAACCTACTAGAGGTGACAATATATTAGACCTAGTATTAACAAATAAAGAAAATATTATCAGAGATATCACAGTACAGGGAAGAACTAGGTAACAGTGATCACAGAGAAATCAGGTTCACCCTAAATTGGGAAACGAAAAACAATGACAATATGGTCAGAGTCCCAAACTTTCGGTTGGCGGATTATCAGGGGTTAAGAAGGCACCTAGGTGAGGTCACCTGAGAACAGTCACGTCAGTTCCCAGTAGGAAGTGGTGAGGTCATAGATGACACAACAATTGATCATGACTATAATATATTCACCAGTATACTACATAAAGCACAAGAACAAAATATACCATACAGAAAAATTAGGTCAAATAAGAATGAGCCAAGGTGGATGACCAGAAAACTTAAACATGACATAGGAATAAAGAAAGGGAGGGGAGGAGCAGCTCAGAAACAGGTATAATGAACTATCTAGGAATGTTAAGAAAAATGTAAGGAAAGCAAAGAGAGACTATGAAATCAAAATAGCAAGCGAATCCAAGGCGAATCCCAAGGGATTTTTCCAGGTATATAGGACAAAGGTCAAGGACAAAGTTGGGCCTTTAAAGTCAGGGAGGGGAGAATTAATAAATGGCAGTGAAGACATGAGCAAAGCATTGAACAGCTACTTCTTATCAGTTTTCACAGAAGAAATTTGCGATGAAATTCCGGAGGTGGAACTGATATTTAAGGGAAAGGAAGAAGAGAAATTAAAGAATATCACCATCAGAAAAGAGGATGTTCTTAAGAAGATAAATAAACTAAAGAACACAAAATCCCCAGGGCCGGATGAAATTTTTCCTCGAGTCTTAAAAGAGTGTAGGGAACAGATTAGCGGACCCCTCGTAAATTTATTTACAAAATCATTAGACACTGGAGTTGTGCCAGAGTTGTGGAAACAGGCGAATGTAGTACCCATATTTAAAAAGGGAGACAGAGCATCAGCGTCAAATTACCGGCCGATCAGTTTGACGTCAGTAGTGGGGAAATTTCTTGAATCAATTATAGCAGATAGCATCCGATTGCATCCAGAGAAAAGCAAATTAATCTACGACTCTCAACATGGGTTTACAAAGGGAAAATCTTGTCTAACAAATCTGCTAACGTTTTTTAGGAAAGTCTTCGAGGTAGTAGATAATGACGAAAATTACGATGTTATTTACTTAGACTTTAGCAAAGCATTTGACAGAGTACCGCATCAGAGGCTTCTGAGAAAAATTAAGGCTCATGGTATCGAGGGGAAAGTTTTAAATTGGATAAAATCATGGCTCACCGATAGAACGCAGAGGGTCAGCGTAGATGGTGTTAAATCTGAGTGGGGCCGTGTAACCAGTGGGGTTCCCCAGGGGTCAGTACTAGGCCCACTCTTGTTCATAATCTACATAAACGATTTCAATACCGGGATCAGCAGTGACATAAGCAAGTTTGCGGATGACACCAAAATAAGGCGGCAAATTAATTCAGGTCAGGATGCAAATGCATTACAGGAGGATCTAAATAAACTGCAGGGGTGGTCTGAAAAATGGCAAATGAAATTCAACACCAGCAAGTGCAGTGTACTTAATATTGGAAGAACAAATACTTATAATGTGTACAGCCTGAACAACATCAACCTAGAGAAGTCGACTTGTGAAAGAGACCTAGGGGTACTTGTAAGCCCGGACCTACGGCCTAGAAAACAGTGCGTTAATGTTCGAAATAAGGCAAACAGAGTATTGGGTTTTATATCTAGAAGTGTAAGTAACAAGAGTGCAGAGGTCTTATTGCAACTATATCTTGCGCTAGTTAGACCGCACCTCGATTATGCGGTTCAGTTCTGGTGCCCCTATTATAGAATGGATATAAATTCACTAGAGTCGGTGCAGCGAAGAATGACAAAAATGATTCAGGGACTTAGAAACCTTCCATATCAGGATAGGTTAAAGAAACTTAACTTGCATTCCCTAGAAAGACGAAGAGTGCGGGGAGATATGATAGAAGTATTTAAGTGGGTGAAAGGAATCAATAAAGGGGATATAGATAAAGTTCTTATAATATCCGAGCAGGATAGGACTCGGAGCAACGGATTCAAGTTGGATAAGTTTAGGTTTAGGAGGGAGATAGGAAGAAACTGGTTCACAAATAGGGTGGTGGACGAGTGGAACAAGCTTAGCAACTTTGTAGTAAGTGCGGGACCTCTGGAAAGTTTCAAAAGGAGGCTAGATAGATTCATGGATGATAGAGAGTGGTAGTAACTCTCGACAGGAGCTGCCATGCACAGTAGGGTGTGTCATACGGAGGCGAATTTTTTTTTTTGGAGTTTGAAAAATCGGCCCATGGTATTAATGATGTAGTTCTATATACAGAATCATGTGATATCTTCAGATTTGAAAAGTTTTCATTTTTTGCTAGGTAAATTTTAACTTGAAATCTTATGAAAATTCAGTATTCCCACCCTTTTACCAACACCACTAAATAGCTTATTTAAAGTAAAGTAAATGTATCAGGTTAATTTATTAGGATGAAAATGATCCAGAATAGTGAAACGAATGATCTTGATACATTTATTAAATTTAATATTCCTTTAGAAAACAAAATCATCAAATACAAAAACCGGTTTTACTACTACGACCCGGTGTTGCTGCACACCATAGGGAACATGTCTTTCTTGCTTCTGTATCTACTCATCACCTCCCTGCTGACCACCTGAGCTCGGATGTAGCCTTCCCTCCTCTCCTGGCTGTACACGTGACTGCTGGCCTCGCTCACTTGCTGTACACAACGCTCTATACTCTGGGTGTGCGAGGGCCAGGCAGGGACATGCATGGGGTTGTCCAGGAAAGCTCTGACTTGAACATTGGTGAGGCTGCAGGTAAGAGGGGGCTCACTGCCAGCCTGGATGTTATCCAGATCTATGAGATCAGTGAGGGTCTTGGCACCTAGATTGACTTCAGGAGTCTTCCTGACCCTGAAGGAATCGTCACCAACTGATTCGTCATGCCCAGATCCTCTCATAAGTCTCATATCCAAGATCTTTTTGACTGCCACTCTTCTCTCCTCCTCATCCTTACTGCAGAGCATTGTCTGCAGAACTGCCTCGGGATGAGCATACCAGGAAGATCTCCTCACAGTCTGCTCCACAATCTGAACAACCTTCCTTGGCTGACTCCTCAGGAGCTCAAGCTGGAAGAGAACATGCCTCGGACCTTCGGAGAACGATGATTTGACCTTGGTGTTGAACCAATTTGGCAAGTAGACACTCACGATGAATTGGACAATAAGTCTCAGGTTGTGAAGCTGGTTCCCTTTCAGTTTATGATGAGCGACCCAAATTCTGCAGAACCTGAGAGCCGTTGTGAGCCACCTAGAATGTGAGACTGGACCTATCTGCAGGTAAGCAAGTCTATCAGGCATGACCCCAGTTTTGATGGCACTGCAAATCATGTAACCATAGTACTGGTCAGTACACAGGTCGTCAATGACAGTATGTGCAAGCTCAACGAGTGGAGGGCCAACTGTGATTTTTTCAAAGCTCGGATTTATTTCTAACTCAGTGGCAGAGTCCAGCATCTTGCCAAGAGGACCAGACCATCTGTTGTTTGAAAGAGTCTTGCCATCCAGCTCCTGGATCAGATGTCTGAGTGGCAACTCGTTGGTGTGGAGGTCACAAACAATCCAGACCAGCTTCCTCCCAATCTTCCGCTCTATCCACTGTATGACCCCCCCCTTGCCACCCTGTGTTCGTGTTGGTGCTGTCCCCTCCAATGGCCTGCAGGGTCTGGTCTACGTTCCTCTCTCTGAGCCAGTTCACAATGTTATCTGCCACTATCTCAGCTGGTTTCCTGATGTCATCTTTCTCTGGAGTGAAATGCCACAAATACTTCCCTCCTAGTTCACTGCAGCAGGAGTAGTGTTCCTCCTTCACCATGGCAGGGAACAACTTGTCAGAATCTCCAACTTTCATGAACACTTTAGTGTCATCCCTTCTCCCATCAAAGAACAAACAATTGATTCCATTTTCTCTTATCCCCTTATCAAACTCCTCTTCTAGGTTACTAACAAGTTTCTCCTGAGCTCTCCTTACTTTGTTATGATCTATCACCAGGTGAACATCATCAGGTGTTATCAAACCACCGTCAACCCAGGCAGCTGTTGCTATCTCTGCAGTTTCTCTGAGACCAGTGTGGTGTCGCATGCTGGCCAGAGCTATGTTCGGGATATCTTTCCTATTTCGAATCTTATGCCTGGAAGGTTTGGGATCATTATTTTCTGGGTTAGGGACAAAGTCACCATTCTCCTGGTCAGCACTCGGATCAGCCATGGGGAAGTCATTAAACTCTGAATCAGCTTGACTCCAATCATCGGCCTTTTTTACCTCACCCTGGGCCTTCTCAAGTCTCTTTTCCTCGGCAACTCTTCTCCTCTTCTGTCTCTCTGTGGCAGCCTCCTGTCTCTTGGACTCCGGAATATCTTGGCTAGAAATCATGAGAGCCCCTATACTGCCAGTCTTCTCTCTCTGTGCTTTGATAAATGCCAGTTCGATCACAGGAATCTTCAGTTCACGCTTGCAAATACAGGAGATGTGGGCCTCGGATTTACAGTCACGATCGCATCCAAACTCAGGACAGAGAACAATTGGGCACTTGCAAGTAATTATGTCAAATAACTGGTCCAGTTGCTTGGCAAAGCTGTCCTTAACTGCAAGTTTTCCTCTCCCAAGAGAGATATCTCTTGCCTTTTCCCAACTGGCTAGCAGTCTCTCACTAATCTTCTTCTGACTTGTTATGACTGGAGGCTTGAACTGAGCGTTAGCCAGAGTGTACTGTGCCAAGACAGTTTTGGTCATATCACTGGCAATGTCTTTGTTTGTGTAAGTTCTTTGGTTCTTTTCACTGATTTGCCTGATTAAAACACCGTATCTCAAAGCATCTCTCAAAGTAGGCAACTCCGACTTCAGGAGCTCTCTCCCAGACCCAAGATAGTGAGTGAGATGGCTGGATTTTTGGTTCCTCGTCCTGACACAAGCAGCCATCGCAAATATTATCAACTTATAAATGCATCAGAATCTGAAACAGAAAAAGATATTGTTAGTTGGGTTGTTAAAGAATGAAGTCAGAAAGCAATGTTCACTATTTAATTGTAATGCACTAATGCAGCTGTACGTTAGATTTTCGATAAATTTCACGCTAAAATTTACCTAGCAAAAGGTTGCAAAATATTGAAACTGAAATTATCTTCTGTTTATATACACTAAAATCTACCAAAAAAGTGATGGGCCATTAGTTTTAGCTGATCTTCCCTTCTATGACACACCCTAATGTATGATCTTGGTCAAGTCAAGCATACCCTCCTCAAGGTCATGCAGCAATTTCCATGTGGGGAAAACATTGAGACACAGGCCGTCAAAGTAACCGTCCAAGAACGGGAATTAACTGTTCACAACATCTACAAGAACCCAAGGGGCTCACTAGAGGTGACTCAATTATTCGCTTCAGCCGCTGACCACGCCACACTCATATGAGGGGATTTCAACGCACATTATCCCTTCCTAAGCTCGGTAAGCCCCACAAATGAAGACGGCCTACACCTATACACCACCTTTCAAGACACACCCGAGATCTGCCTCCTGAACACCGGAGAGCCCACCCACATTTGGGGAGGAAGGCTAGATCTAACCTTCGTTTCCGGTGCACTACAGCCTTTGGCCTTCTGGCAGCTACACCCCACGCTGACCAGCGACCACTTCGCCACCCTAACAATGCTGAAGGTGAACAAACTACCATTCCACCCCCCCCCCCCCCCGAGATGGAGATACAATACCCAAAAGGCAGACTGGGGACTCTTTAAGAAACACCTGGCTAAGTGGAGCGAAAAATCACAGCCGGCCGGCGCAGCACCTGTGGACGAGACAACCCTCCACCAACAATTGGTCGAGGCGTTTCACCAAGCGGCAGAAGAGGCTATCCCAAAAACAAAACCCACATCAAGACAGTACAATGATTACTGGTACTACTGTCCCAGGGTGAAAGAACTCAACCACAGAGTGAACATGGCCCGAAGAAACTATAGGCGACATCCCACAGAAACAAACAGACATCTCCTGCAAGTCATAGTTAAGGATACCAGGGAAGAGAAGGAAGAAATAAAAAACGTAAGCTGGCTCAAGTGGTGCTCCGAACTGAATGAGCACACCTCTCTAGGCAAAATGTGGGCCCAGATCCGGAGGGCATCTAGGAAGGCAACACCACCACCACCAACCCATCCCAACCCAGAAGAGGAAGCCGAGAGACTTGCAAAACTGTTCTCTGACCGAGAAGCAATGAAAAACCTCCCGAGACAGGAGGAGGAGACACAACGTCGTCTGCGACAGGTCAGACTCCAGATGATCGAAGAGGCCTGCAATAGTGAAGATGACACCGACAGACCCTTCAACCAGCAAGAACTCCAGAAGTCGATAAAACAAAGCAAGGACACAGCACCAGGGGCCGACAGGATAACCTACTCCATGCTTTCCCATGCTGGAAAAGCCAGACACGAGGCTTTGCTACAAGTCATCAATGCTTCGTGGACAGCACAAAGACTTCCACCGGAATGGAAGAAGGCAGATATACAGCCCATTCCTAAGCCCAGAGAACCCTCACATTTTTGCTTACACCGAGAACATTGGCACAGGCAACAACATCGCCGAGATACTTAGCACAGTGGACAATAAACTAGCTTTGGTGGTCTTCCTCGACCTGGAGAAGGCCTTCGAACTAGCAAATCCACTGGCCATTATAACGAAGCTCGCTGAAAAAGGCGTCACAGGAAGGTTGCTGGGGTGGATCCAGAACTACCTCACACAGAGAGAAGCAAGAGTACGCTTTCAAGGAGCAACCTCAAGCTACAGGGTCCATAAAAATGGTACCCCACAAGGAGGCATCCTCAGTCCAACACTGTTCAATGTCCTGGTGGAAAATCTTGTCAAACTTCCTTTCAGACAAATAGCCAAGCTCCTATGCTATGCAATAATGCTCTCAGGACCATGCTCAGAACACCCATGTGGCCCAGAATTTGGTATTTGCAAATGGAAACTGAACTACCACCCCTGGCAGTACGAGTCCAGCAGGTGACAGCCGGTCTCCTCGCCAAAATCTGTAGATCAGATAAGCCCACAGTTGCCAAAATTCGAATCAGTGCCTCCCTCCACCTCGACCACAGAGTGCGAGGGGCCACCTGGTCGCACGAGGCAAGCGAGGTCATCCGGCACCTGCCAGCAGAAACACTCGTCAAGAACAACCAAGACACACGAGACAATGGTTACGCTGTTCCTCCACCATGGAGCCCTCCACCAGCCACACTCAAAATTACCGACCTAGGCGATAGTAAAGCCAACCTCCAGAAGGAGGACCTCAAAAAAATAACTCTGGAAGCCATAGCCACCGAGACACCAGCTGATGCAGCATCATACTTCACAGACGGCTCGGTGGATCCAAAACATCATACATCCGGAGCATCCTTCTACACCCAAGGTCAGACCCTCCTATGGAGACTTTCTAATGACTGCTCCACCCTACAAACAGAGTTGGTAGCAATCTCAAAGGCCCTACAACACGCTGCAACACAACACAACAAGTCCATCATAATTCATACGGACTCGAAATCGGCCATGCAGGCGCTGCAACACAGCCAACCAAGAGACAACGTCCACATCATAACCTCGATCCTCGCACAGCTACAGGAATTCCAAAGACAAAACCGCTCAGTCGCCTTACACTGGATTCCCAGTCATGTAGGGATGGGAGGAAACGACGTGACAGACGAAGCAGCCAAGGCAGCCACACGTTTGATTTCCTGAACTTTAAGTTATAATGAATTGTACCTTTAACATATTTCAAAACATGTTTAGCTAACTAAAGAAGTGCTTTTGTAGGCTTTGCCATATGGTGCGACAATTTTGAAACAACATAAGATAGATCCGGTCTTGTACCAGTCATTACATAGATCAAACTGCCGAAAATTTTTCTGTAAAATCTAGTATCACACAGTCCTTTAGAGTCACTACTAATGATTTTACTTACACTTAGATCACATGGTTTTGACTTAGGGTTGCAGTCAGACATTTTAAATCTATTAAGTATTTTCTCTAAATATTTAGTTTAATTTATGTTAATACAGTCATCTTCAAATTTGAACTCCACACCTAAGAACCAAGGCAATTTTCCTAAATCTTTCATTTTAAATTTATTACACAGGGAAAGTTTTACATCAATAAGTATGTCACCATTACTAGCTGCAATAATTATATCGTCTACCCAGATAATAATAATTACCTTCATCTTGTTTACAATTCTAGTATACACACAATAATCTACAAGAGATTGATGAAAACCTTCACTCAAAAGAAAATTATGTAGCATGTTGTTCCAATTTTGGCCACGTTGTTTCAAACCATATAAAGATTTCTTTAATTTACAAACAAAATTTTCACCTTCTACCTGTATATTACTTTGAACATACAGTGAGTTCTGCTATAACGCGTGTTTTGATAACGCGAATTTGCTCCAACGCGATTTATGAATTAGGAATGATATTTGTATAACGCGAACGCTTGTTTGCTATAAAGCGATTTTTGCTTACTATTTCTCCAATTTTGTGGTACAGTGGGGTATGCTATAATGAATCTAATTGGTTCTACAACCTTGTTCGTTATAGCATTCGTTCGTTATAGGATTAATCCGTTCCAGGCCCCCAAATACAACCACTTAACACTGAAAAATATAATATAAAATTGTAAAAAATGTAAAAAATTGCATAAATATGCATCTAAACCCCTGAAATAAAGAATATCATTAATATTTGTAACAAAAAAAACAATAAATTAGAAAAAAAAAATTCAATAATGTTCGTTGTAGGAGTTTCGTTCGTTATAGCATTCTCAATTTTATAGGTAAAACCGTTCGTTATAGGAATATTCGTAGTAGGATCCGTTCGTTATAGCATACCCCACTGTATTAACTGTGAATATAGTAAAGAAGAATATCAACAAGAAGCGTTCTGGTGATAGAATTCCAGGTGATGATCGTATAAGAAAGGATATAACACTTGAAGAGAAGCTCGATTTTATCAACCTCAAAATCACCCTTCTCCCCCATCAAGTAAAGTGTTACATTTACTGTATGATTTCATTATTAGATATGAATGTAACATTTATTTAGACTGTGCTATCCTTTGTGTTAGGCTAACTACTAAATTTTTTCGATTTCGAGTAATCTGCACCTAACCCTATTTTCACCATAAGCCCTGTTATTTCTATTACGCGATTTTCTATAACACGATATTTTACAAGAACACAATAATCGCGTTATAGCAGAACTACCTGTAACCTTCTGGCTGTTCTAAATAAATTTCACAATCTATGTCAGCATTCAGATAAGCAGTTTTAACATCCATTTGCTGAACTATAAGGTTGTCTTGTATTGCTTGTTGCAGTAACATCCTTATTGATGTAACATGAGCTGTTGGCGAGAAGGTTTCTTGATAGTCCACAACTTGAACTTGTGAATAGCCTATAGCTACATACCTAGCTTTGAATTTTTCTTCACTATCAGGGCCAAGTTTCACTGCATAGACCCATTTTCCACCAATTACTGATCTACCTTCAACTGGTGGCATGAGTTCATATGTGTTATTACTTTTTACTTTTTTTTACTTTTATCCTCTTCGCCACTGATCGGCTTGTTAGCCGCTTGGGCGATCGGTCACGTCTCTTTTCCTTTATATTCTTCACCAAAAGGTCGGCTCGCTAGCCGCCCGGGCGATCGGTCACGTCTCTGTCACGCACTGTTGGCAAATACTGGGCATGCACCGGCTCCTGAATGTACCTGAACCCGCTCCAGTGTTGGTCAAGTCTTCTCTTGAAAGAGCTCACACTCGGTGCCGTCACAACACTCTCTGGTAGATTGTTCCAAGAGTTTACAGCCCTCACTCCGAAAAAGTTTGCCCTCACGGTTTTCTGGACTTGCGGCTTCTTCAATCTTGAGCTGTGACCCCTTGTGGGGCGAGCGTCCGCCAGCTCCAAGTAAGGACACTCAACTGAGTACAGGTAGTCGTCGACTTACGACCGAGATTGGTTACGGCCGCCCGGTCGTAAGTTGATCTGGTCGTAAGTCGGCCTATGTTATAATTACCTTACGTATATTATAATGTGTAATGATAATATAATCATCTTTAAGTCATATTTTATCAACATTTTCTTTGTTCATTATTGTTACGGTCGTCAGGTTTAAGTAAATCACTGCATATTACAGTACAATTGGTTTATTATTTACACAACATACAAAAAAAAAAAAATACAGGTGCAAAACATATAAAACATTTTAGTTGCAAAACATACAAACACATACAAACATACAAAAAACATCTTATTGGCCGCTGGTGCTTGGCTGTGGATCGTCGGGGTCGTCAGCTGGGGCAGCCTTTGGGGTAGCCGGAGGAGTTGTTTTTTTCATGAACATGGTGAGCTTTGTCTGAATTGTTCGTTTCTTCTTCTCCTCGTAAATTTCTTGATACGGACGAAACGAATTGCGTGCCATCCGCTCAATCCTTGCAAATCGTTCAATGTTTGGGTCCATTCCTTCAAAATGGGCAAGAAGTTTATTTAGTAGAGATAAACCTTCTGATAATCCCTTAGTGGTGAACGTCCTTTGTGGCTCCTCCTCCTCTTCGTTATCCGCTGCTTCTCTCCTTTCTTCTTCTGCTACATTTTCTTCTTCCAATTCGATTAGCTCTTCATTTGTAAGTTCTTCTGATTCTTGGTCTAGCAACTCCTCAACATCTTCCACTTCACATTCCAAAGAAAGATCTTTTGCCAGTTTTACTATTTTTTCCCGAATAACTTCAAGCTCATTTTCACTGTCAAATCCTGCAAAAGTATGAACATAGCGCTTAACACACTTTTTCCAGATGCCATTCATGCACTTCTCCGTCACAGCCTCCCAGGCGTTTGCCAGATTCTTGATACCCATAAGAATGTTGTACTGTTTCCAAAAGTCACGCAACGATAGTTCTGGGTCGGCATCTATAGCGGCTATGGCTTGGGTAAAGGTGGTTCGGAGATAGATAGCCTTGAAAGTAGCAATTGAACCTTGGTCCATAGGCTGCAAAATTGAAGTCGTGTTTGGCGGCATAAAAATCACTTTCACGTCCGGATGAATATCTGATAGATGAGGTGGATGTCCAGGCGCATTGTCCAGTAGCAATAAAATCTTGAAAGGAATTTCTTTCGTCAAACAATATTCACGAGCTTGAGGAATAAAACAATTTACAAACCAGTCTTCAAACAGTGCCTGTGTCATCCATGCTTTACGGTTAGAACGAAAGTAACATGCAGCGTGTGCTTGTTTACATTTTTCAACGCCCGCGGGTTTTCTGAATGGAAGATTAGGAAAGGTTTCAGCTTAAACCCCGCGATGTTCCCGCCAAGCAGCAGAGTAAGCCTATCCTTAAATGCTTTAAATCCAGACATGCTTTTGGCTTCTTTTTGGATGTAAGTGCGTTCTGGCATCCGTTTCCAATACAATCCCGTTTCATCCACATTAAATATCTGCTCTGCTAGATATCCCTCATCCGTAATTAATTCATCCAGACTGTCAACAAACTTGCGTGCTCCTTCCTCGTCTGCACTCGCTGCTTCCCCAGTCACTCGAACATTATGAAATTGAAATCTTTTCTTGAATCTCTTGAACCAGCCAGTACTTGCTGCAAATTCTTGACTGTAGTCTTCTCCGGCGCGCTCCTTCAAAGTCTAAAATAGACTTCTAGCCTTCGTCTGCACAGTAAAAAGGCTTAACGATGTCCGTTTCTGGATCTGATCTTCCATCCAAATGTAAAGTAATTTCTCCATTTCGTGGAGAGGCCCAGTCCGTTGCTTCGTTATAACTGTCGCTTGCATGGGTGCAGAACCTTTCACAGCTTCACGAATCCTTTCTTTATCCTTCAAAATCGTCGACACAGTAGAGTGTGATAGCGTCAGATCACGTGCAATCTCATTCACTTTCTTACCCCCTTCGTGCTGTTTAATCACCATCATTTTAGTGTTTAAATCAATGGCCTTTCTTTGCTTCTTGGCAGTTTCCTCTTGGTAGACATCTTGGGGGGGGTGGTGGTTCAAGAAAAATTTCCGAGACAAAAGAAAGGCACAAGGCAAACAGACACGGAGGGAAGTGTGCTGTACCAGCGAGCGTGTTTGTAATTGAGCGCGGGGATGCGCGCGGCTCCAGCTCCCGGCAGCGTCAGGAGGCTGGGGCCAAAACTGTCGTACCGCCGGTCGTAAAGTCGAACAGACGTAAGTCGCATAGGTCGTAAGTCGACGACTACCTGTAGTGCCCCCTGAGATGCTTATACACCTCATCTAGGTCCCCCCCTTGCCCGTCTGTAGTATAAGCTAGGCAAGTTCAGGCGCTCCAATCTCTCAGGGTAGCTGAGGTGCCGAAGTGCAGGCTCCAGTTTGGTGGCCCTCCTTTGAACATTTTCAACCAACTGACAGTCCCTAGCATATCTCGGGGACCAGATGGGGTGACAGTACTCCAGATGGGGAAGCACTTCACTCCTGAAGATCGTCACGAGGGACGGACCGTCTAGATATCTGAACGACTTTCTTATAAGACCCAATAATTTATTTGCCTGATTTACCTTCTTCTCACAATGGCCCGAGAACTTCAGCTCATTGTCAACATACACACCTAGGTCCTTCTCACACACAGTCTCAACTAGTACATTTTCTTCATCCCGTTGGGACATATGGTACGCCTCCTTACCGTTGGTACGCCCCAGGTGCATCCTCTTACACTTCGTGACATTGAATCTCAGCAGCCATTCCTTCGACCATTCCTGGAGCCCACAGAGGTCCTTCTGCAGCTCTTCACAGTCCGCTTGGTTCTTAATTTCCCGAAATAACTTGCCATCATCGGCAAACTTTTGTATGGAGGAGTGTACAACGTCAGGCATATCATTTATGAAACAAACAAACAACAGCGGGCCCAATACACTACCCTGCGGTACCCCACTTGTTACAGGTACAGATGATGATTTCGTGCCATTAATCACCACACATTGCTTGCGGTCATGTAGAAAGTCTTCTATCCACGCTAGGACATTTCCCCGAATTCCGTACCCTTCCAGTTTGATTTTCAGCCTTTCGTGGGGTACACTGTCGAAAGCCTTGGCAAAATCTAGGTAAATATTGTCGATATTACCACCCCATTCTAGAATATGGGTCCAAATATCCAATACCTTGAGCAATTGTGTCAAGCAAGAGCGCCCCGGCATAAAACCGTGTTGGCAATCTTTTACAAGGTTGTTTCGTAGTAGATGTTCCATCGCTGCATCTCTGATAATACTCTCAAGTACTTTACATATTATGCTGGTCAGGCTCACCGGTCTATAGTTGTTCGTGGAGTGACTATCGCCCTTCTTGAAGATAGGACTCACATAAGCCACTTTCCATTCACTGGGAACCATTTGTTCATCCAGGCATTTACAAAACAGAATCTTCAGGGGCTCTGCAAGCTTGTTGCACAGCTCCCTTAGCACTCTAGGATGCACCATGTCAGGTCCAGGACTCTTATGGACCTTTAGCCTGGACAGTTTATTTCTAATACCCTCTTCTGTGAACACAATGTGGGTCAGTGCTGTGTCGAACCGTCTGTCCTCAAACGCAGGAAGGTTAGTTGCATCCTCTCTTGTGAACACTGAGGAAAAGAAGCGGTTCAATGCCTCAGCTTTATCCTGGTCAGAATCTGCGTAACTACCATCTTCAAGCCTCAGGTCTAATATTCCTACTCGCGTTTTCAATTTCGACTTTGCATAGCGGTAAAACGCCTTTGGGTTTGACTTGACCTCACGTGCAACCAGCCTTTGGAACTCCTTTTCAGCCCTCCTACACTCTATCTTTGCTTGGTTTCTGGCTCTTGCATACATCCTCCTGTCTTGCTCATCGTTTGACCCAACCCACGTCTTGAATTTCTGGGTTTTCTTCTTAATTTTGTCGACCGCCGCATGGTTCATGTGTAGGGATCCCCTCGTATTCCTAGAAGCACTGGGTTTGGTCTTGGGTATATATTTATCGATCAAATGGGTCATTTTACTAGTTATGATATTCAGCGTAGTGTCTACGTTCTTGTACCTTAATAAGTCAGGCCAGTTGATACCCCTCATCTCTTCCCTCATCCCATTGTAATTTCCCTTGTAATATTTGCACCTTGGCCTGGCCTTATCTTGAACTAGGTAACAGTTAAATCTGAATGACAACACTGTATGGTGACTGGTGCCAACTGGGGCAAGGTGTTCCAGTTTGGCCACCATACCCTCCTCGTTTGTTATGATGAGGTCAAGTGGCTTGGGTGTATGCTCCCCTCTGTAATGTGTCGTGTCTCTCACATGTTGGAACAGAAAATTATCTCTCAGAGTTTCTACAAAAAGAGGAGCAGGATTATTCAAGTCATTCGGGGTGGACTCATTTCTCCAGTCGATGTCGCCATAGTTAAAGTCCCCCATGATAAGGAGGTGGCTGGGGTTGAGCATCGCCGCATTGTTTATTAAGGTTGTTAAGTTCCTTTGATTTAGTGGGCCACAGTTCGGGGATCTGTAGATACACCCGACGATAAGTAAGTCCCCTCCCTTTAATTTAATTTTACACCACTTGGACTCTTCAAAAACATCCTCTCCCTGTACCCTCGCCTGGCTGGCTCTAAGGTCTTGCCTAGCGTAGATAACCACACCCCTCCTGCAGGATTCTTGAGTTAGGTTCGTAAATGAGTCATATCCAGCAATACTGAACTCACATTCCTCTGGGTCGATTCTCCTGTTCTTGTACAACAGTTCTACAACTCCTACAATATCTGGTTGGTGTACTCTTAGTAGTGTTTCAAACTCCTCTCTGTTATCAAGGAACGTGTCAGCATTAGTGTACATGACATTCAAGCCAGAATTTGTTCTCGGTAACGTCTCTGCTCTTAGTAATAAACCCGCTCCACCCACATTCTCAGAAGCTGCAGCATTTGCTAAGTACACTGTATTTTGCAGGGTGTGGTTAAAAATGTCATTGTTTACACGGCGCTCGTTCCCTCCTGTCCGGTAGGCTGAGCTGGTGCCGCTTCCCGGGTGGGGGGTTGAGTGGGTGGAGGGTGCACTGCTGCCCCCTGGCCCTGTGTCGGCACACTTGTTTCCACTACCCTCCCCCTGAGTATAACCCATGTGCACCTGTCCCCGTTCCTCCTCGACTCCTCCCTCTTCTGCTTCAAGTCCTGCAGGAGCTTCTTGTGCTGTTCCCTCTGCATTACCGTGCGGTCTGGGTGAATAAATACATCCCGAAATGCCTCGCTCCTTGCTAAGTTTTTTGCCTGCCGAATAACTTGCTATTTTTCCTCCTCACTCCCTAGTGTGATCCTGAGGGGGCGAGGCTTAGCCCCCTGCTTTTGTCCCAGTCTCCTCACATCCTGAGGGGTTGCTGGAATCTTCAGAACCTCTGTGCAAATATTTTGAAACAGCACCTTGTCGTGTGTTTCCTTACTCACAGTTCCCTCTGCCTGGCTCTCTGGGACTCCAAAAACTATTACATTGTTCCTGCGCTGGAGCCGTTCCTGGTGTTCCTCCTCTCCCCTAACAGTAGGTGCATTAATTTTCATTTCTTCGACACACTTTTTCAGAGTCCCAATCTGCTGTAGAACCTGTACTGATTCTGCATTACTCTCCGCCCCCCCCCCCCCCCCCGTGGCCCTCCTAATACGTCAGCATAACTCCTCTTAGCAACCACCTCCATTCTATTAGCTACTTCCTCAGTCTTAGCAAGGATCTCTTTCCCAACTTGCTCCATTTTGTCAACCAGCAGGGCTCCTGCTTCATCTATTTTCGTCCCTAGAGAACTCGTTCCCTTATGGAATGCAATCGCTTCATTCACCTTGACTATGCGGCCAGAGCAATACCAGCAACAGCCATCAAGCTTTACGGCAGTTAGTAACTTCCTAAACGTTGCATTAGTTAGGCCTGTATCCTCCATATCCAACGTCTCCCTGCAGTAATCACATATCAAACTCATGGTTGTTGTTGTTGTGGGGGGGGGGGGTGCAGACTGTGTATAAATCTACACCTATTTCAAAGCAAATAAAGAGAGAAAAAGTACTTAGCTACTCTCTGTTGCCTATGGAGTTGTCGTCTGCGACTGTGTACACTGTATCTCCCTGTGAATGGTGTATTGTAGGCACAGTTTCAGTCCTTGAGAAAGCACACAATCAACATAAAATTTAAAGTCTCTGTGGCACCTATGACACGACTTGGTTTCAGCTGGCACGGTGCCTTTCCAGCTTGCTTGCTAGTGAGCGCTCACTTTAAGTTATTTACAACTTCAGCGGTCACTGATGACACTATGAACTATCACTGTGTACACTGTATCTCCCTGTGAGTGGTGTATTATAAACACAGATTCAGTCCTTGAGAAAGCACACAAACAAAATAAAATTTAAAGTCTCTGTGGCACCTATGACACGAATAGGCTGGCAGTTGTCCTTACCAGCTCGATTGCCAATATGTATTCACTTTAAGTTATTATAGTCTCTTCTGCATTCACTGATGACAACTATGAACTGATTTAACTAAAGGCACAGTACTACACTCCCTGGTTGGCCTTTATCACAGCCGTGACCACAACACCCTAAAAAATAAAATAAAATAAAAGCTTTGTCATGTGGCAGTGATTGTGTGGTTATAGGCCTGTGACCCTGGCTGTACCTCCAACTCGGTGGAAATTGAGTTTTCAAAAATACAATCGTGTCTAGCATGAAAAGTCCGACATCGATTTACACTTTCACCTCACTTAGAGCCTCCATTTCCTCATCCATAGCTTTATGCCACTGCATGGACTCTGGAGATGAGACTGCCTCTTGGTAGTTTCTTGGAATATCTGCAACTCTGTAGCAAAATCAACAAAACACCTGGAAATATTGGAAAAGTCAGGTTCCATAACATAATCTTCCATATGTTTGGGTTTTTGTTGTTGCCTCGAAGGGTATCTGTTTTTCTGTTTTTCAGTGTCTTCTGCAGCTGTCTCATTTGTATTAACTTCAGTTTCTGGCTCTGGGTTAGGTGCTGTATATCTTTTATTCTCATGTTCGACATCTAACACCACATTTTCCTGATTAAAATTGTTACTGAATTTTACATATCTAACTCTCTCAACATCATTTATCTCCGGAAAATATACTAGATAGGCTGGACTCAGTCCATCATATCCTATGAACACTCCTTGTTCACTGTGAGGGTCCAATTTCTTCTTGTTCTGGACATAAGCATGGCATGGACTTCCAAATACATGCATGTGACTCAGATTTGGCCTTTTTCCAGTGAACATTTCATAGGAAGTTTTTCCAATCCTCGGGTTGTAGCATCTGCTACGAATGTATCCTGAAGCTTTTGCAGCATAAGTCCATAGAGTCTTAGGTACCTTTGCTTCCAACAATAAGCATCTGGCCATATCAAAAATAGACCCCAAGCTCGCTCCGTTGTACCATTTTGATGTGGTGAATATGGAGCAGAAAATTCATGCTTTATGTGATTTTTAATCATTAGAGTTTTAAATTCAGTGGAAGTGAATTCACCACCACTGTCAGACCTTAGTCGTTTGACAGATCCATATGGAGCAGAATCCGCCAAGAATTTTTCTGTAGCTGTCAAAGTATCTCTTAGATCTCAAAAAATAAATCATTATCATACCAGAGAAGTCATCTACAAAGGAAATGACATATTTAAAACCTTCTCTTGCAGTAGGGTCTACAGGACCTGCTAAATCACAGTGTATAAGTTCTAAATTGGTTGTGGCTCACAGATCAGGTTCTCGACTTCTATACTGAGACATTTTACCAGAAATGCATACATTACAATCAAAATTATTCTTATCTGTAATGTTCATACCATCAACAACATTTTCTAATTTAAGTTTATCTTTCACATTACAATGACCTAAATTTTATGCAATTCCTCAATAGTATGACTGCTGCTTTTCTGTGAGTTCACATTGTTCAGATAATACAGTTTGCCATGTTTATTAATATCAAACACTGTACCATCTGAGGCCTTCAATTCTGCAGAATTTGGGGTAAAATTTACTGTTGCACCTTTCTCTGTGGCTGCTAAAACAGAAAATATATTCTGTTTATAGGAAGGAACACATAGAGCATTTTTGAGTAGAACTTTATGACTACAGTAATACCCCGATTTATGCGGTCAATTGAACCCGCAGGGTAGTGTGTAAAACGAAAAACGCTTAAATGGAATAACAGACCATATGGGATTAATTGAAATAGAGACTGAGCCGACTCCCAAACTCCACTTTTTCCGACACAATACTGACATAATACCTACGTTGTAGCAAAAATATCATCTTAATTTTATGATGGTATGCACAGACAATTAATATTTAAGAGAAATACAGTCGCCAGGTTAATGTCCATTCAAATAATAGACTCAACTCCCCCCTCCCCCTCTTCCCATGCTCGCTGGCTCCTCCCTCTCTGAGAAATGTTTGGGTGAAAACACTAGATTTTAAGGTATAGTAATAAATATAACCTCAGACTAAAGTTAGGATAATATAATTGACACTCCTGGATTCCTTGCAAGGCCAGGAATATTTTGAATATAAACATCATATATTTTGGGCAAAAGGTAAAATTTTGGCTTTGTAATCAAAATTCTTAAATTAGATCTAAAATTTGTATGTCTATTGCAAATTCCATGATGTCTATATTTAAAATAATCAAAATCTTATAAGAATTCCGGCAATGTAAATTATATTCTGGTCGGGTAATTTGTATGAATTTTATGAGCTAAAACAAATATCTTCAGTAAATAAACAAATTATTATTCACCCAGACACTATCTGTCAATCAAAATACCCCACCTCCGCTCCCCCCCCCCTCTTCCCAAGCTCTTCCCTCCCTCCCTCCCTCCCTACCCCCTACCTTCCCTCCCTACCAGAGAAATGTTTGGGAGAAAACAGTATATTTACATTCTTAGTAACAAATAATACCTCAGACTAAAGTTAGGATAATATAATTGACATTTCTGGATTCCTTGCAGGTCAGGGAATATTTTGAATGTAAACTTCATATATTTTGCACAAAAGATAAAATATTTGCTTATTTTCATGATCTCCTTAAATTATATCTAAAATTTGTATGTCTAATGCAAATGTTAAGATGTTTATATTTTATGAGCTAAAAAACATCTATATCTTCAGTAAATAAACAAACTATACTTCACCCGCGTAAATGAGTAAATTCACCTGGTTCTGGCATGGTAACGCGTAAATGACCAAACACGTAAACGAGAACCGCGTAAATCGAGGTTCAACTGTATTACCATTAACACCATTAATTTCAACTCTTGCATTACCTCTACCTGATACAATACCATTTTGCCTACTACCATCTGCAAATTCTATACAATGGTTAGAAGAACAAAACGTCTGATCAAATTTTACAAACTGGGATTTATCACTAATGATATGTGATGTCGCTCCACAGTCTACCAACAGGCATTGTGCATTTACATCACTATACTTACATTATAAACAGAACTGACACTAGCTCTAAACGCAAGTGAATGGCTATCTTCTTCACTGTTAGTTACAGAATTTACTGAATTATTTCTGCGGCAATAATTTGTATCATGAGTAGGGGATTTGCAGTTATCACACCACCAACTAGGCTTTGCTTCATTAGGATTATATTGTCTTTACTTCTGCACTCAGATTTTCTGTGTCCTAATTTTCCACAGGAAAAGCATTTAATATTAATTTTGTATTCATCACATTATCTGTATCCTCACCTTGTTGTTGTTGACACATTTCAGTTTCTTCAAAACTTCTTAATGCTACTTAAAATTCAGAGAAACTAACAGCTGTTTCTTTCTGCGTCACAACAGAAGAAAATGTCTTATATTCTGAAGGTAATCCTTTTAATAACATTGCTACAAGTAAACTGACACTGATTGTTTCACCAGCTACTTTCAATGAAGCTGCTGCCGCTTCAGCCCGTATCACGTAGTCGGTAATGGCCTCTTCATTGGATTTCTTGAGTGACGTCAGTTCTGTATACAAGGCAATAATTCTTGGCTTGCTGCTGCCTAGA
The DNA here is from genome assembly GCA_958450375.1 of Homarus gammarus. Lineage (NCBI taxonomy): Eukaryota > Metazoa > Arthropoda > Malacostraca > Decapoda > Nephropidae > Homarus > Homarus gammarus. The sequence continues at coordinate 1,188,464 of CAUDMG010001741.1, read as the reverse complement.
TATTGTTCACGGAGAAACTTTAATGACTTCCTACTGTCATCTTTGGCATCTCAGATGATAAGGGAAAGACTTCTATCGTCGAGGTACTGGACTAGTTCTGCAAACACATCAGCGTTCTTCTCCGTCACCTCTGCACTGTCTCCATCTTGATTAATGACATCGAGAAATTTTTGAAGTCTTAAATGGCCTAAGAACTTCACTTCCCACAACTCATACTTGCTTTCATCACCATCAAACACCAACCTGTGCCTGGGCCCATAACCTGTTGACGTTACAGTGTTCATTTTTGGTGGATATCAACGAAATATGATGCGAGAGGCTCAGACAATGACACAAACGTTGTTGCTCTTTCCAATATATTTTGGGACCATCCGTAAAAACAAAACAAACATAACCTGAGCATTCAAAGTGGCGCTTTATTCCACAACTAACATAAAACATAATAGAATATATTAACATAAATATGGGGTAACCTAGTTCATATCTAACAATACCTCAGTGGTTTAGTACAGTATGGTACTGGTAGAAGTCATGTCTCAGTGGTTTAGTACCAGAGCCAGATTCAGGAGTGGGCAAAGTGGGCAGCTGCCCAGGGGCCTCCACAATCTGGGGGCCTCCACATATTACAATATTTTATTTATTTGTTTATTCATTTGGATTATTTTTATTTTCATTCTTTAAAATTCATGTTTATCTATTCCATCACGTTCAGCAAGAAGCGTGATAGAAATTAGGCTAGCTACTCAATGAAATAACTAATAATATATTCTTTTCTGTGAAGTCTCTTGAAAATTTTTGACATGTGCAGTAGTAGCTATATCAGGTGCTGGCCGACTTGAAACCACATGAATGACTCCAGTCATGTCTCACTTTTGTGTGTGTGTGTGTGTGTGTGTGTGTTGGGAATTTGTACACTATCAATAAATATACAGTTAATTAAAAATTTCTCAATGTTCTAATTTCCTTAATATAACTGCATAGTGCATATACCTTCAAAATTCTCCAAAGAAGTGTTCAAATTTCAAAATTTTCCCGGGGGGCTTACAGCGCCCCCCGGAACTCCCAGATGTTTAGGCTCGCTTCACTCGCCACCCCACCCTCTTGGGTAGTTATAATGAGGGGGGCCTCCACAAAGAGGCTGCCCATGGGCCTCCACAGGTCTGAATCCAGCACTGTTTAGTACAGTATGGTAGTGGTGGGAGTCATGTCTTAGTGGTTTAGTACAGTACTGTATGATAGGAGTCATGTCTCAGTGGTTTAGTACAGTATGGTAGTGGTTTAACTCTTATTAGCATGTCTTTGGTAGTCTTGTTAATGTAAAATGTGAAGTCATACTTTAATTCTCCAATGGTTTTAGAACGATCTTGGTAGACGACAGATTTTAGGTGTTGTCAACTAGAACATTCTTTTGCAATTGACTGGTCTGTTGCGCCTGTCTCTCCGATCATGAATATTAAACAGACTCTTTCCTCTTTGTTAATTTCTTTTTTTTCGTTGTTATTTATTGCAATAGTGCGTGATATATGAGACACCCTGTAGTTAAATAACTACGTTCGTGAGGATGAATTCAGAAGACCAAATCTACATAAAACATTAATTTTAATAACAAATATTGTGAAGTAATGGCAGTAACACAGTGACGTATGAGGTAAGATAACTACGCACCACCAACAAGGAAGTTTGTATAACATTCTACTACAGTACAGTACGTGGCAGCTTACAATACTTGTGACTCGTCGGGTAGCATCACATAAAGTGCCTAACTGCAAGTACAGTGATCCCTCAGTTAACGAAACTTCGGTTAATGAATTACCTTCCATAAGATTCTTCACTTCAGTTAACGAGCAAACCCTCGGTTAACGAATTCCTTACGAATTTTTCCCAACATGTTTTCGCCTGCATTTGGCTGCCCACCAGCTGTAGTATTAGTCTGCTAATACAGTAATCGGTTTTAGGGCTTAAATTCCTTACCATTTTAGTAAATATCAAGAAGGTTGTACTATTCAATAATTTTAAAAGTTTATATTAAATTTTTTAGTCATTTTAACAATTACTGAACATAATTGAAGTACAGGAAGCTAGTTTTTTGCACGCCAAACAGCCACTCAACACACCAAGCTTGGCGTCAGTTTGTTTACCAGTTCAGAGGAAGGAACATCTTGTTTGAGACTCTTCAACTGAAACGCTTTTTTCTGGGTTTCCAGTCAAATTATTGGTCATTTTGAAATATATTTTACATATTGACAATATATAATGCAGTGCAGTGTTGATTTAAAGAAAATAATCTTGAATTACACCAAGTGAACTAAAATTTTATGGGTGAAATGGCGGCATGGGGTGACTTCTCTTCCACCCCAATGCCTTCTCTTCTCCCTTCTCCTCCACCCCCATTCTATTTCCCATCATCATCATCATCAACCAGGAGCCTTCTACATGCACACCTCAAAGTAAGTGTACTTTACTGCATTTATTTTTAGTTTGTATGTAATTTTCGGTGAGCTGGAACCAAAAACCCATTGAAACAATGGTTTCGGTTAACGAATTTTTCGGTTAACGAGCAACCTTCTGGAACGAATTGTGCTCGTTAACCGAGGGACCACTGTACTGTACCTGAAGGACTCCTAAACCTATGGAATAAGACCCTCACAGGTCACCACCCAAATAATAACAGTACAACACCACCCAAACAATAACATCTTGTACAACATAAAGGAATGTAGTCAAGAGACATGCACAAAATTGAAGTTTTATTTTTGGTATACTTAATAAAGAAATCTTATCAGTAGACTGAGAAACAACATTTAAAAGATTTAAGACCCAAGTCCATCAGCTGACCACATATGACTACACAGATGCTTCATCACAACAGCAGACTAAAACATTAAGAGACATACAACTCTTTATACAAGTACTGTACTCATATCCTGGTCACATACATTTTTTGAACTTAATGTTAAACTTTTCAAAAACATATAAGATACATGAAGATTTGCCATCAACAACAGACAGGGCACACTGCTATAAATTATACAATATTTACAGTATTTGTACATACAATCACACACGTGTAACTCTTTGACATTAAAGTAATCCAACAGTATTATATTCACTTATGTTACACTTTTATTACACAGGACCTGCTATTCAAGACTTCTTTATAGGCTATATCTAACCTGATGAGTTATTGTGATCTAATGGCAACAAGTTGAACCTTTACATCATTCACAAAGCTTTCAAATTTACAACAATTATTTGCATCTTTCTATCTATCTAAGTTGACTAAAGTATTTCCCACCAAACTACTATATTTAGTGAACCATTTCCAGAGTTGTAAAAAGTACTGGACTCTGTTACTTAAATAAAAGTATTGTTACATTGGCAAAATGTAGGTCAAGTTGAAGTAAAAGTATCCAAAGTTCACAGTACTCAAGTAGAAGTAAAAAGTATCTCATTCTTAAGGTACTCAAGTACTGAAAGTAATAAGTAAAAACAAATTATTATTTGTCTCAAATATTAAAATAAATCTACATTAAATTAAAAAAAAAAAAATTAACAAAAGACAAAAGATACACAGCATTACACATGTTTATTTGCAAATCCTTCTATTGGAATTAAACAATAACTGATTCTCGAAATTATGGCTGTTCAATCAGGATATTTTAGGCCTAAATATAAGCCCAGCAGGACCTACTGAAAGAGAATACATTCAGCCACTCTTCTCCCCAAAATCCATAGCAAGGATAGTGAACGGGCTGAAAATATATCCATCCAACATCATGATCACTTTCTTCCTTATCCACACAAGTATCGTCATTAGGTTAGGATACAGACCTATCTGGGATGTACCTGAAGCAGGGGATGACCCGCACTTCTCTTCCTGTAAACTCTGTAGCTGTCCCAACACTAACACCCATCAACACTATTGCCTTGACTGTCCCACTGTCAGGGACCTCCTACCACAGAAAGAGTCACTAACCACTATATGTCACTACTTTCAGTAAACCCTTGCTTTTCACGGGTTTGCAATTTGCGATTTTGACTATTTGTGGTAATCAGGTGGTGGCTAGCTTATGAGCCTGCCCGTAGTGCTGCAACGAGTCACCCCCATGCACCTGCAGCGTCTCCTCTCTCTTTGTTTGTGCTCCACCATTACCCCTTGATGCAGCATCTCTTTTGTTGAACTGAAAACTTTAGTGTTTCTGTGTGAAATGGCCCTTAAAAGACTGCTGAGTGTCAGTGCCAGTGTTGCTAGTGGAGTGAAATGTTTAGAGACCTCAAAGCCAAGAGGAAACAACTACAGTAGGGTGGATATATCGGGAGATAGGGTCCAACGATGTTCGCTATACAGGTTGTACCTCTCTAGTCCGGCAACCTCGGGACCTGACCGGTCACGGGCCATGGAAATTCACCCTTTTCCTGGATAGATAGTGACTTGTGCTTACGCTTGGAAGCACTAGCACCACTTTCTCTGCTTCGTGGTCTCTTTGAAGACATATTGAAGGGTTAAATGTTGTACAGGAGGTTCTCAAATTTTGCGAGTTTTTAAATCGACATTTTTTATTTGGACACACAAAAAACACTACGTACACAATTTAAAATTTCGACGGCGGAAACTCGAATTTCGACGGGTTTGAGCGGCGCCAACGTTCAGACGTGCACTGTAGTTTGAGCTTTTCCCCATCTAGTTATTATATGTCTTATTTGTGTCACTTATGTTACTTGTATATTATTTGTAATTCGAAACCCATTCCCCAAATATGTAACTGTATATTTTCAGCCCTCTGGCTGCCAAGCTCTTTCAATAAACCGTTAATTATTATTATTATTATTATTATTATTATTATTAATCGTGTAAACAGCATCATTTCTCTTATGTACAAATGACTCATTATTGTTTATTACTAAATGTCTTTTTGACTGAATTAATGTTTATGTGTGCAAACTGAACAATACAATTCATTAATAATACATAGAATATTAAAACACACGAGGAGACGAGAAGGCATTGTTTTCGTTGTTTACAAAACCAGTGACTGACTGGTTCTACATATAAAACTGAAGAAAATAAGACCCTGGATGTAGCTGTAGTAAAATTAATGTAAAAAAAAATTAATATGGTTGTTTTAAGTAATGTGAAAACATATCGTCATTACTCTACATAAGAATATGAAAGCAACACTTTACTGTTCATATATACAGTATTTTAATTCATGTTTCTGAATTTAAAAAAAAATTCTACCCACCAGTGGTGGTAAAGTTGAAAACATAAGGACAGCCAATGTTGTTGTGTGTACTTTTACTCGGATGACAAAGTTGCCAAGTCATCAGGTTCAACTCTAGTTGAAGCTGTAGAACATAAAAAACTTTTTCTGTGTTGTTTTTAGTTTTGATTTAACTTTGTGTTATTTTCGTTGGTTTAATAGGATGTTGCTTTATTACAGGCAGTAATTTGCCAAAAAAGTAGGGTAAATAAGGCAAAATTTAGCCAAACTTCGAAAGTACGAGACTCAAATTAATTTTTTCCACGGGTAAACTAAAATCGTTCCAGACCACGGGAGTTTCCAGACCACAGCATGCCGGACTAGAGAGTTACAACCTGTAGTATACTAAATTGTGATATATAATTGCAAATAATCAATGGGGAAAATAGGGTTCGGTTCTGGAGGCCCAAAAAAGTGACTAAACTTGACTTAATGAGTTCATTTTCTTATTAACTAAAGCACCAATGAACACTAGACTCAGGAACAACAGACTCAGGAACACTAGACTCAGGAACAACAGACTCAGGAACACTAGACTCAGGAACAACAGACTCAGGAACACTAGACTCAGGAACAACAAACTCAGGAACACTAGACTAAGGAACAACAGACTCAGGAACACTACACTCAGGAACACTAGACTCAGGAACAACAGACTTAGGAACACTAGACTCAGGAACACCAGACTCAGGAACAACAGACTCAGGAACACTAGACTCAGGAACAACAGACTCAGGAACACTAGACTCAGGAACACTAGACTCAGGAACAACAGACTCAGGAACACTAGACTCAGGAACACTAGACTCAGGAACAACAGACTCAGGAACACTAGACTCAGGAACAACAGACTCAGGAACACTAGACTCAGGAACAACAGACTCAGGAACACTAGACTCAGGAACAACAGACTCAGGAACAACAGACTCAGGAACACTAGACTCAGGAACAACAGACTCAGGAACACCAGACTCAGGAACACTAGACTCAGGAACACTAGACTCAGGAACACCAGACTCAGGAACACCAGACTCAGGAACACTAGACTCAGGAACACTAGACTCAGGAACACTAGACTCAGGAACAACAGACTCAGGAACACTAGACTCGGGAACAACAGACTCAGGAACACTAAACTCAGGAACAATAGACTCAGGAACACCAGACTCAGGAACACCAGACTCAGGAACACTAGACTCAGCAGCTGACGCACCATCCCGGTAACACCAGACTCAGCAGCTGACGCACCATCCCGGTAACACCAGACTCAGGAACACTAGACTCAGGAACACCAGACTCAGCAGCTGACGCACCATCCCGGTAACACTAGACTCAGGAACACCAGACTCAGGAACACTAGACTCACGAATACCAGACTCAGCAGCTGACGCACCATCCAGGGTAACACCAGACTCAGGAACACTAGACTCAGGAACACCAGACTCAGCAGCTGATGCACATCCCGGTAACACCAGACTCAGGAACACTAGACTCAGGAATACCAGACTCAGCAGCTGACGCACCATCCAGGTAACACTAGACTCAGGAACACTAGACTCACGAACACCAGACTCAGCAGCTGACGCACCATCCCGGGAACACCAGACTGAGCAGCTGACGCACCATCCCGGTAACACTAAACTCAGGAACACCAGACTCAGCAGCTGACGCACCATCCTGGTAACACTAGACTCAACAGCTGACGCACCATCCCGGTAACACCAGACTCAGGAACACTAGACTCAGGAACACCAGACTCAGCAGCTGACACACCATCCCGGTAACACCAGACTCAGGAACACCAGACTCAGCAGCTGACGCACCATCCCGGGAACACCAGACTCAGCAGCTGACACACCATCCCGGTAACACCAGACTCAGGAACACTAGACTCAGGAACACCAGACTCAGCAGCTGACGCACCATCCCAATAACACCAGACTCAGGAACACTAGACTCAGGAACACTAGACTCACGAACACCAGACTCAGCAGCTGACGCACCATCCCGGTAACACCAGACTCAGGAACACCAGACTCAGCAGCTGACGCACCATCCCGGTAACACCAGACTCAGGAACACTAGACTCACGAACACTAGACTCACGAACACCAGACTCAGCAGCTGACGCACCATCCCGGTAACACCAGACTCAGGAACACCAGACTCGGAAGCAGACGCACCATCCCGGGAACACCAGACTCAGCAGCAGACGCACCATCCCGGGAACACCAGACTCAGCAGCAGACGCACCATCCCGGGAACACCAGACTCAGCAGCTGACGCACCATCCCGGTAACACCAGACTCAGCAGCTGACGCACCATCCCAGTAACACCAGACTCAGGAACACTAGACTCAGGAACACCAGACTCAGCAGCTGACGCACCATCCCAGGAACACCAGACTCAGGAACACTAGACTCAGGAACACCAGACTCAGGAACACTAGACTCAGGAACACCAGACTCAGGAACACTAGACTCAGGAACACCAGACTCAGCAGCTGACGCACTATCCCGGTAACACCAGACTCAGGAACACCAGACTCAGGAACACTAGACTCAGGAACACTAGACTCAGCAGGTGACGCACCATCCCGGGAACACCAGACTCGGCAGCAGACGCACCATCCCGGGAACACCAGACTCAGCAGCAGATGCCACACTGCCACCCTCACTTGACAATCCCACACTTACATACAGGTAGTTCTGCTATAACGCGACAATTGTGTTCTTGTAAAATATCGTGTTATAGAAAATCGCGTAATAGAAATAACAGGGCTTATGGAGAAAATAGGGTTAGGTGCAGATTACTAGAAATCGAAAAAATTTAGTAGTTAGCCTAACACAAAGGATAGCACAGCATAGTCTAAATAAATGTTACATTCATATCTAATAATGAAATCATACAGTAAATGTAACACTTCATCTTGAAAAAATATGAATGTAACTTGATGGGGGAGAAGGGTGATTTTGAGGTTGATAACATCGAGCTTCTCTTCAAGTGTTATAGCCTTTCTTTTACGATCATCACCGGGAATTCTATCACCAGAACGCTTCTTGGAGATATTCTTCTTTACCATATTCACAATTAATACCACAAAATTGGAGAAATAGTAAGCAAAAATCGAGTTATAGCAAACAAGCGTTCGCGTTATACAAATATCGTTCCTAATTCATAAATCGCGTTAGAGCAAATTCGCGTTATCAAAACACGCGTTATAGCAGAACTCACTGTAAATGACACCAAAAATATTATTTACAGTATTAAACCTTTTCCATTAAAGCTTTCCATTTTCTTCACTTCACTCTTCACGTCACTAGCAACCCATTTACACTAGCTCTAAAAATTTGAATCTGCACCGGACTCGGCAGCTAATGCACCATCCCGAGAACAACAGACGACACACAGCCACCCTCACTTAACAGTCATAAACAAACAAACCAAAAATATTAGTGACTGTATTCAATTTTTTCCATTATCTTCACTTCACACGTCACTAGAAACCCATTTACACTCACCTGAGAAGTCGTAATCTGCAGCAGAGTCGGCTGCTTTCTTGTCACTCACTCAGAAAGACTGAACGGGCGAGTGTGAATGTGTGAGTGAGCAGCCACGGTGGCGCCTCTAGTGAGTAAAAAACGCATTTGTTTGCCAGATTTCCCACTCAAAATAAAAAAAATTATCGCTATATACAGCCACTCCTCGACTTACGACAGGGTTAGGGACCCAAATCCAGGTCGTAATTCGAATTGGCCATAAGTCGGAAATGCTTAAATAATACATAGAAAATCAAAAATGGGTGTCTCTTTTTCTTCTCAGCACCACAAAACTCACTTTTAAGCTTGCCAGCCATTTTAAAGTGAATTACAAACGAAAATTTTGTCAGTACACAGTGCAATCACTAATGTCGGGACTCGAAAATATGTAATTTGAAAATTTTTTGGTACGACTGAGGTGGTTGTATGTCCGGGTGGTCATAAGTCGAGTAGGTCGTAAGTTGAGGAGTGGCTGTATATAGGAAAATTTCAATAATTTTGGTAGCCGCGATATAAAAAAATCTTTATATAAAGTCGCTATATATCCCAACCATACTGTACCAATTATGATGTTTTTCAAGAAAGAACAGGCCGCTCACCCAGCTCATTCATCTCCCTCACCTACTGAGTCAGCTGCTGCCACCGCTGCACCACCCACCTCCCCGCCACGTGCCTCTCCGCCACCCGCCTCCCCACCACCCGCCTCTCCACCAACCGCCACTACCTCACCCTCTTCCAACAGTGATCCTAATGATCTCCCTAAGCCTCAGTAACCAAATTTCATCCAACTGTACAATAAAGGGGGGCCCCAAATTTGCGGATTTTTGTTTCGTGGTCCTCTATTATTCGCGGATGACACTGGATGTACCCAAGAATGTCTGTGGGTATTTTTTAAGTTGCCGTCATTTATGCGACTGGAACATGGAGCCATTCATTATAGAGACAGTATTTCCTTTACCTGTGGTTCCTCGGTTAACGAAATCCTTACAACAAGCACGTTTTGTTGTGAGCATCAGCTGATGGGCTAGTCTGCCAATCCAGTAATCTGTTCTATGTTTACATTCGTTTCCAGTGGAGTAAATATCAATAAAATTGTGCTCTTTAATATTTGTGCATTATTTTTATGAAAATTATTGGTCATTCTAAAATTTAGCCATCCAAGCTCTGTCTACATAAAGTTTTTCAACTACGGTATTATTTTTGGCTCGATATATGTAACTTTATTCATTTATTGAAACTCAATTACATGCTGTACTGTACAAGTAATCAAAATAATGTACAAAATGATTACAGCTCCTCCCTGACTTATGACCTACTCGACTTACGACCACCCGGACATACCACCGCCTCAGCCGTACCAAAATTTTGTCAAATTACGTATTTTCAAGCCCCAATGTCAGTGACTGCGCTATGTACAGTAAGTCCCCAAGTTACGTACATAATGGGGACCAAAAGGTTGTACGTAACTCGAAATGTACGTAACTCGAAAATCCCTCACCAGTCACTCGAACATTATGCAGCTTATTTCGCACCTTGAATCGGTTAAACCACCCATTGCTAGCATTGAATGTCACAGTATCATCAGGGTGATCTTTCTTTAGGTCGTTGAAAAGACTTAGGGCTTTCTCCTGAATCATACTGAGACACAGAGGCTTACGTTTTTGTGTGCAGTCCTTGATCCACAGCGCAAGATATTTTTCCATTTCTTCCAGAACCTTCCCTCTTCTTTTAGTTATACTGTAATCGTAGATTGCATTGGCACTGCAGATTTCACATGTTCCTTGATCTTTTCTTTGCCCTTATCAATTGTATTAACAGTTGACCGACTCACGTTAAATTTGCGGGCAACATTGGTCAACTTTTCACCACTGTCAAGCAGTTTTATTATGTCCATTTTTACCTCTAGTGAGATTGCTTGACGTTTCGTAGCACTCCCACTGGCTTCACCACTCTTACGCTTTACACCAGTCATTGCACACAGAGTAAAGTGTACAAAATAGGGCAGAAATTCACAGGAGAAGTATGCACAATGACCACACGTGTTCGCACAATGACCACACGTGTTGCTTTGGTGCGTCTAGCGTGTCGTCTGCATGGTCAGTGATAGTGGCGGCGCGGTGCGGCTGGCATGCAAACTATACGCTCGCCCGCCAAATTTAAAAATTGCTCGCCCTTTTAAGACAATATTTTTGCAATTAAAGACTTCAGAAACGATGTACGTATCGGCCGTTTGTACGTAAGTCGGATGTACGTAACTCGGGGACGAACTGTACTGAAAATTTTTTCGTTTGTAATTCACTTTAAAATGGCTGGCAAGCTTAAAAGTGAGAGTTTTGTGGTGCTGAGAAGAAAAAGAGACACCCATTTTAGATTTTCTATGTATTATTTAAGCATTTTCGACTTATGACCATTTTGACTTATGACTTGGATTTGGGTCACTAACCCTGTCGTAAGTCGGGGAGCAGCTGTACTAAAATTTTTGTCTAGTGCAAACTAGGGCATGTTTACATTCAAATTAATCACAATCTTATAAGAATTAAAGCAATGTAAATTATATTCTCCACGGTCACTTCTATGACATTTTGTAAGCAAAAAACAAAAACAAATAAATACTTCACTAGACTTTTGGCGCTAACCGTCAAACATGTCACTGTCACCCCTCCCTCCCTCCCACCCTACTCCCAGCAAGGGTTTGGTGGTTATACATTAGGCTTTAAATTTTTATCTTATATAATATCACAGACACAAGTTAGGAGAATATAATTTGCATTGCTAGAATCCTTGCAAGACAGTGAATAATTTGAATATAAACGTCATATATTTTGCACAAGAGATAAAAATTAATCACCTGTATCACATTACAGTTGTGATTTAAGAGTAAGAGTGTATATGTACGTATATATAGTGATTCAAGGGTGATTTAGGGGAATTTTAGGAGTGTTTCTGACTTTATGCATTTTTGGCTTTACTTTGTATACAGTATTACCCCGCTTAACGCGGTTTCACTTAATGCGATTTCTCATACATGCGGTGCCTCGCCAGAACCGAACTTTCACTTAACGCGGTTCATATACTCATATAGGCGGGAAGCGGCGCGGGCACGATGCTCACAAGGTCACCCAGTCATCAAAACATTACCGAGTTCTTCACCCGCCACCCACCACAGCCGGCCCAAGTCAGTGATAGTGATAATTGTAGTGAGGATATGGACTTATATGGACTTTGAGGGGTTTGACAAAGAGGCCCTGCAAGCCTCTGTGGTGGATAGTGATACAATTGATACAAGTGATACAGGTGAGGGCCAATAATCTGCCCTCTGCCTCGGAACCAACCCCCCATCCCCGTGTGCCCAGCCATCTTTTCTACTAATGTAAGTGTTAAAAAACCTAATATTATTGATATTTCTCTTAATTATTAATTGTGTGTGCATACCATCATAAAGTTAAGATAATATTTTTACTACAACAGAGTTGTGTGTCGTCAAAAAGTGGAGTTTGGGGGTCGGGCCAGTCTCTATTGGAATTAACCCCATATGTTCTGTTGGTCACTTAACGCGATTTTCACTTAACACGGTACCCTGTGGGTTCAATTGACCGCGTTAAGCGGGGTACAACTGTATACTTTTCTGTGAGTTGGAACCAATTACCCAAGATCCCATTGAAATAATGGATTCGGTAAACGAAATTTTTGGTTAACGAATGACTCTGTGGAACGAATTGTGTTCATTAACAGAGGGACCACTGTATATACAATACAACACATATACAGGTATACAATCAGAAACAAATATATTAAAAATGTGAGTCTACCCTCAAGTCTGTGCTTTATTTATTAAAGCACGGGCTTGAGGGTAGACTGTCACATTTTTAATAATTTTGTTTCTGATTAATTGTGAGAGCATTTCCCTATTATTATTTATTTGTATGTGTGTGTGTGTGTACACACACACACACACACACACACACACACAAACACACATATACAGGTAGTCCCCGATTTACGACTGCTTGGACTTACGTCCATCGGTACTTACGACCTGCTCTGACCTTACGACAGTCGGGACATATGACACCGGCAGTCGTGAGCAAAAATATTTTCAAATGACGCGCGCATTTTCTATACCAAAACGTTTCTGTCCCGGGCAAGAGCGTGGCTGGCTCAGCCCGGGTCACCGCCGCGTGGGTACAACTCCCACTCAGTGGAGCGCTTAGTTGGTGTTTGGCTATTGTATCCTACTGGTCGCGCTGTGAACTTTCGTTATTATCGTATATAATTGACTTTATAATGACTGGAAAGCGTAAAAGTGAGAGTGCTGGTGGTGCTCCAAAGAAAAGGAGACAGGCAATTACTTTTGAGATGAAAATGAAGATAATAACTCAGCATGAGAATGGAAAGACTGTAGCAACAATCTCACGTAACCTAGGTTTCTCACACTCGACCATATCCACAATTCTGAAGGACAAGGAACGTATTCGTGATGTAGTGAAAGGAACAACACCAATAAAGGAAACTATAATTTCAAAGAAAAGACAAGGTCCTATTCACGATATGGAAAAATTATTGGTGATATGGATACAAGACCAGATACAGAAGCGTGTACCCTTAAGCCTTCTAACCATACAGGCTAAAGCAAGAAGCCAGTTCCAAAGCCTGAGGGAGCAGGCAGGAGATGAATGTGATCAAACCTTTACAGGATGTCATGGGTGGATTGATAGATTTAAAAAACGCTACAGTCTACACAATGTTAAGGTGAGTGGAGAGGCAGCTGGTGCTGATGTTGGTGCTGCCGAAGCTTTTAAGGAGGAGTTAGATGATGTGATTGTGGAAGGGAATTATTTGCCTGAGCAAATATTCAATGTGGATGAGACTGGATTATTGTGGAAGCGCATACCTGAGCTGACATACATCCACAAAGAGGCGAAAACAATGCCAGGATTCATGGCATTCAAGGACAGAATTACACTTCTGTTGGGGGGGAATGTTGCTGGTTTCAAGCTAAAGCCCTTCATGATCTATCATTCAGAGAACCCCAGAGCATTTAAACATGTCAGCAAGCACACACTGCCAGTGTTTTATCACAGTAATAAGGAAGCCTGGATGACCTTAGCACTGTTTGAGAATTAGTTCATGATTGTTTCATTCCACGAGCCAAGGAGTATTGTCTGCAACAACGGATTCCATTCAAGATTTTGCTGATTTTGGATAATGCTCCGGGACACCCACAACACCTGGACGACATGCACCCTGATGTTAAGGTAGTTTACATTCCACCTAACACTACCTCTGTCATCCAACCCATGGATCAGGGTGCTATTGCTGCCTTTAAAGCGTATTATTTACGCACGACCTTCGCTCAGGCTGCTGCTGCTACTGAAGGTGAGAAAACGCTCAGAGAGTTTTGGAAGGAGTACAACGTTTTGTCATGTATAAAGGACATTAGTGCAGCATGGGATCAGGTTACAAAACATTGCATGAATGGAATATGGAAGAAAATCCTGAAAAGATATGAGAACAGTTTCAAAGGATTTAATGAAAATGAAGTTATTTCGGATATTAGTAACAAGATAGTGGAGTTAGGTAAACAGCTGGAGTTAGAAATTGATAATGAAGATGTTGGACAGTTGGTTGAAAGTGTAGCAGAAGAGCTCAGTAACGAGGATCTTATTGAACTAGATGCACAGAGAATTGCAGAGGATGAAGAGAGACAAAATGTAGAAGAAGAACCTGCACCCCCCCAAAAAGTTTTCAGTGAAACAAATGGCAGAGGCATTTGCTACAATTAATGTCCCCCAGTGCTGTCCCCTCACGCCCCACCAGTGCTGCCTCTTCACTCCCTCAAGATGATCCAATACCTTCAACCAGCAAGATTCCACAGTACATAAGCCTGTCTGAAGAAAGTGACATTGATGACCCACCCAGCCCTGTCTCCTCCTCTGCTTCATCCAATTAATATAGTCTCCATGTGTCCTGTAAATAGAAAATTATGGGGGCCCCGTGTGCATTCAGCTGACTACATTAAAGGTAAGTGCTCAGTCACACTGTATCCATTCCTCATTATTTATTACTTTTACTGTACTGTATTTCATTGTAGATTTTTTTTTTTCGTCGGACTTACGACCTGGATTTGGGTCCCTCACCCCGTTGGAAGTCGGGGAGCACCTGTACATTACAGATAAAAGAAATAATTGTCCTAAGCAGTGGCGGCTCGTGCCTTGGAGCTGCAGTCCCCCCCAGACACTCACTGCCAGGCGTATGCTTCCCTCAGACACACAGCAGAATAATAATCTACTAACAAATATATCGTAATAAAAAGTCATTATATGTTATTTTCAGTACATTACTGGGTGAATTTTATTAAAACCAGACAAAAACTAACGTTACTTTCATAGTTGCTGTATGATTCATGTCTGTTATTAATTGGCACCACATCTGCAGTTGGTGCAGCTCAGTCTTGCGTTTACATAGTGTGCGGAAGGTGCAGTTAAGTCGTGCTTTCTTTAATTACCCTTTGACGGTGGAAAATCGAGTGAAGTATTTGCAAAGCAACTTTTCCCAGCTGACATTAAATGAAAAGACTGAAATCAAAGCAAGAGGAAGACCTACACCAGTTTTATCCATTCAACAGAACAGTACAAGCAGGAACAAAGAATATACACGCCAGTTTAACATCAGTGTTTATCAGAAATGTGAATGGCTCTGTGGTTGTGACGAGGCAAATACTTTATTCTGCTTTCCATGTTTAATGTTTGGTGGGGACTTGTCATGGACAGAAGTGATGTGACTGACTTGAGGCATTTGCCACAGAAGACAATGATACATGAGCAGTCAGCCAAACACATGAATAACATGATTGATTTTTCGTTGCAGGGTAAAGTGAACATTGCAGCTCAAATTAACACAGCATACAAGCTCTCAGTTGCAAAACACAATGAACAGGTGAGAAAAAACAGAGATGTGTTATCCAAAATCATAAACTGTGTAAAATTTTGTGGGAAGTTTGAACTTCCTCTTAAGAGGACATGATGAAACTATGAGGTCCAAGAATCAGGGAGCATTTCGTGGGTTAGTTGATTTTGCTTGTGAACTGGATTCTAGCTTAGAAGCTCATTTAAAGACTGCTACAGTTTTTAAAGGAACATCCAAATCAATACAGAATTATTTTTTAGAATCTATGTTGGAAATCTGCAAAAAAAAGATCAAGGAAGAAGTAAAGAATGCAGAATATTTGGCAGTTTTGTGTGATGGGACAACGGATATTTATGATAACATGCAGAGGGTAATTGTTTTAAGGTATGAGCTACAAGGGAAGCCTGTCGAGAGATTCTGGGGACTTTTTTACCCTATCAACCAGACAGCAGAAGCCTTATCAAGTGTGTTACTTAAAGAGCTCCAGACTTTAATTGGTGATTGTCCACACAAGCTCATTGCCCAAACTTATGATGGTGCAGCTGCTCTAAGTGGAGTCAATAAAGGTGTGCAAACAAGAATAAAAGAAGTGTATAGCAATGCCCACTTTATCCACTGTTAAGCACACAACTGAGCTTGATTTTGGAAAAGGCAACAACACAGAATACTAATGTTCAACTATTTTTCAATAGCTTGTCAGGAATACCAGCATTTTTTCTAAGTCTCCACAAAGAACGGCTGCATTGGAGAATGTTGCTGGCCATCGAATTCCAAGGCCATCTGCAACACATTGGAATTTCAAGAGCAGAACAGTCAATGCTGTGCATGAAATGAAAGATGCACTAATTGAATGTTGCAGCACACTGGAAGCATCTAACTCAAGAGACACTGGATCTGCAGCAGCTGGTATCTAAAGATTTGTGAATGATCCTGAATTTGAAGGTTGGTTGGAAATTTTCTCCAAAGTAATGCCTCATGTAGACATCATGTTCTCTCAGCTTCAGTTTAGAAATATTGATGCAGCAAAGGCTAACGCCTCTTTAAAAGTTTTTAATTCTGTAGTTCAAAAGTTAAGAGATGAATTGATGCCACAGTGTCATCTCCTGAGCCGAAGATAAGAAAATTTAATACAGATAGATCAGCTGCTGCCAAAGGAGGTCTGTGACGTAATTTTGCCACAGGGCAGAGAGAGATTCAGCTTTACTAATCATTTGGAAGCAAGCAAGTTAATTTTAGTGAATAATTTTCCAGTGTATGCCAAACATTTCACTAGTAATGAACTTGCACAAGCAGTTGCAGCCTATCCCTTTCTTAAAAAGACAAGTTGAAAACTGAGCTTACTGTACTGTACACAACAGAAGATTTGTGCAAATCAAAAAGTCTTATAGACTTGTTGGAGATGATGAAAGACAATCATCTACAGTCAACATTTTCAGACACTGTCAAGTTGCTAAAATTTTTAATACTGTACAGTAACTACTCCAATGACAACTGCAGAAGCAGAAAGTAGCTTTTCAACTTTGAAGAGAAAATAAACTTTTTTGTGCAGTACCATGGTGAATGAAAGACTGTCTGCTTTAGCAATGATATCCATTAAAAATCAAATGATAACAGAAATGAAGGATTTTAATGAAAAAGTAATAAACCATTTTGCTACATCGAAAAGCCAATTTTATTTTCAAGTAATACTACCATCACCACCTCAGCCATCCCTACTGCCACCCCCACCATCCCTTCTACCACCACCACCACGACTACCATGCCCTGGAAATCCGTGGACATCAACTCATACCTGAGATAGGTCAAATTTGTGTACCCGACTGTGGTGTGAAGCTTGCAGTCCCTCCATTTTATTTTACCACGAGCCGCCACTGGTCCTAAGGGAAAAACACATATACGGAATATACATTTCTTTGTACACAAGTAAAAATGACCCCCCCCCCCCCCCCCGGGTCAGCAAATGTTATTCGTGGATTTGGCGATTTGTACACTTCATGAAGCTCCAAACTTCTACATAAGGGGAGTAGTTCTGTTGACTTAAGTTTCTCATACACAGTACAGTATAGGCATACAGTTGTGCGCTAAGGTTGAATTAGTTGCTATTTGCGGTTTTGCCAATTTGTGTCATACCTTGGAACCTAACCCCTGCGAATAACAAGGGTTTATTGTACTTACTAGCAATAATTTAGATATAATTCTTGTACATTACCCATGCTTTGGTGGCTGCTAATTCCCATTGTCCTTAAACAGTGTTGTACGTTGACGCCGTTAATTTAACGCCATCAATGGACGGCGGCAACTAATTGTTAATGCTGACGCCATAAATTTTTTGGGCAGGTGACGCTATAGGTGACACAGTCAACTTTTCACTCGAACGGAGCGTCAAGCGTCAATTTGTTCGTCAGGAAAAAGGCCACCAACCAGCTGTCCAGGTTGGTGGAGAAGTCCGTGCACGAGACTGAGAGCAGCAGCAGTGGTGAGGGAGACGACAAAGACCATGACGTGGAGGAGGAACTGTTCCAGGCAGTGTACGAGACCCCCCGCAGGAATGAAAAAGACAGTGATCTTTTTAAGCGTTTCCTGGGGGAGAAACCCCAACAAGGCCATGAGGGAGTTGTCCATCATATACAACACCCCCATCCCCTCTAGTGCTGCCGTGGAGCGCATGTTCTCCACGAGCAAGGACGTCTTGAGGCCCAAGCGCAGCAGAATGAGCAACAAGCATTTTGAGATGCTAGTATTCTTGCGGGGGAACAAATGAATAATTAAAATGATGACATGCCAAGTTGAGGAGTTTGTGGATGATTGTTGCCTCCATAGTGACTGAGTCTGACTAAGACTCACCCTCAACTGTCCCTCTAACTGGGGTGTGGCTGTGGTGACGTCAAGATTCAATTCTAATTGATGAGTAGCTGGTGTTGGGGGTGCAGTGGTACTTAGTTATTTAGGTAGAATTTTAAATACACTCAGTGTCACACATTTCTATAGATAGAGGATTTATATCTAAGATAGGATGATGTAAAGCATTTTAGAATCACAGCCTCTTTGAAATTCATTTTAGGTACAGGTACATGAAAAGAGCAACTGATGTCTAACAGGAAGACCAAGCCCCTGAAGGAAAGGGGGGGAGAAGAGAGGAGATTTGATGGGGGAGGAGGGATAAGAGGGTAGGCTGGGTGAGGTGGGTGGTCAAGGTGCTAATGGACACAAGAAGATCACAGGAAAAGTCTGCTGTCATGGCCACTGTCACCTGACCTGATGTCACCATGTGACTGCATGATGTCTCCCCACACCATACTCTTCACGGCTCCACCAACACCATACCCTCCACCCACATAATTCTTTTACTATGGTTAATAATTAATTAATACATCATTCGTTTGTATGAAATGAGTAATGATTTCTGTTTTTATAATTGTAGTGGAGTAAATGTTTTAGAAAACCAAATGTAAGTAAAAGTAAAAGTACAGTTACTAACAAATTTGAGTACTTTTTAAAAAGTAAATACCCAAAAATGTTCATTGAGTACAGTAATCAAATAACCTTTATTTGGTTACTTTACAACCTCAGTAACCAATAAAGATAATAATTATCAATGACAACTTTAACAGTAACCAATAAAAGATAAGAATCACCAATGACAACTTTAACAGTAACCAATAAAAGATAAGAATCACCAATGACAACTTTAACAGTAACCAATAAAAGATGAGAATCATCAATGACAACTTTAACGGTAACCTTTACAACTATATAGCACAGGTGTACCCTGATAACAGACTCATATAGGGACCGGGAAAAGTCGTTGGTTAGTGAATCAACGGTTATCAAAGCAATTAATCCAATAAGAACATAACCAATTCAGGGTGTTAGGGACCGGCCACCCTCCCATCTACCCTTGATATATCTCTGTACTGCACACTGTCAAACAAGAAAATAAAGCAAACATAAAGCAAGCATAATAAGACTTAAATAAGCAATGTAAAGCATAAATTAAGGCTGTTATTTACCTGTGTTGAGGACAGTCTAGGGTAGCAAGTTCAAGTCTCTACCACTCTCTGCTGGTCCATCACCACTCTTATTATGTCTTATTACACCTTTTCACATCACATCAAGCTGCCCAGCACAAGAGGGACTATCACTGGGGGGTTTAAGCATGATTGAGTAACACACTAATAAGCATGATTGAGTAACACACTAAGTCAGAAAAAAAAACATGAAGTCAGAGACACATATTAAGTGTAAACAGGAGCAAAGGTGGCAGGAATGAGTCAGGGCAGGGCAATAAGCCCTCTGGTGGCAAGAATTTGCACCACGCCACCACCCGCCAAATTCAAAACAGCTCTGCGCTTTCTCCAGATCGTCAGATCTCTGGTGTATCAATGAAAGTTGCGGGGTATTTCCTCAATATGTAATTGATGGTTATGTGAAGAGGCAGTTAATGGGAGATCAGTTTTCAGGTTACACCTATACCTATATTTTTTTACATCTTGAAAAAATTTAAAAACAGTTCAATATTAATTTGCCTGCTCAAATACACTGTCTCATTCAAGAAGTTTCCATACAGCCAGATGCTACAAATGGCAAATAACGACATTAATAGTGTCCGCATCATTACAAGTTCATGTCAACAGCACGACCACTTTGACCTTGAGCTCAACACTAGTAACACACACTGATGCACACAGTCTACAAGTCTACTGTCCAAGACAGGTTTGCTGAACCTAATACTGTAAGTCACTAGATTTCAATCATTAAAAATATGTAAGTTCATTTAACAGAATTTGGTTGATAGAAAGAATACAAGATATAGCATTAGTACAGTAAATAGGGTATGAACAATGTTTCTTGGTGTAAACAAGAAAAAGAGCCTCTAAAATGAGTAGTGATCAAATGGATGGTTGAGGTGTGGCCTTTACAATCCAATAAATCTAATTAGTTGGCAACAGTGCAGTCTATGAGCTATCTGAACAGTTACCATTTGCTATAATTGTCAATACTTTAGTTATTATAATTTTGTAATGCTTCAAGTGAAACAAGATTGATCATCATCATATTGATCTCAAATTCTGATTAGATGGCAGTGATATATACAGTATTTGGTGAACCAGTCAGCTGCAGTCAGTGGGTGGGGAAGAGTTGGCCAACTTGGGTGGGGAAGAGTTGGCCAACTTGGGAGGGGAAGAGTTGGCCAACTTGGGTGGGGAAGAGTTGGCCAACTTGGGTGAGGAAGAGTTGGCCAACTTGGAGGTGAACACAGTAGACCCCGTGAGTGAATGTACTGAGGAATTTTCTTATAAAAACTAAATGTGGGAAAAAATAAAGCCATATTTCAGTGTTGTATTTAAACTAAGGTTTTTGTGGAACAAAACAATGTTAGGTGATTCTCTGACAAATCAATATAAACTGTAAGGTTCTTGTGGTACAAAACAATGTTAGGTTATTGTCTAAGTGATTCTCTGACACATCAATATAATCTTGCTCTAGTTTGTATGACATGTACAGTACAGTAAAAGTCCAAAAATCCGGATGCCAGAAATCCGGACCACCTGAGAATCCGGACTTTTCGAAAACTTTTTTTTTTTTTTTTTTTTTTTTTTTTAGCTGGCTATTATGTGTATGTGCGCATGCATACGTGCCACAGCTGCACAGCGACAACAAGCACCCACGCGGTTGCCACTTTGAAACAAGCAATCAAACTGTGACAATGTATGTAATTTTGAATCTTACTCTTTTCATTTACAGAGTACTGTGCAAGCCCATAATAATGGCTCCTAAAGTAGATAATCTTCGTTGTGTGAAGAGAAAGAAGAACACGTTGAAATTGGGTGACAAACTTGAAATAATTAAGAAACTAGAACATGGTGTGAGCAATACTTTTCTAATGGAAACATACGACATTGGAAAGTCTACAATTTATGATATAAAAAAGGCAAAGATTTAAATTCTAGATTTCACAGCTTTTTCTTTAAAACTGCTCGTTTTGATAAATAAAGCATGCTATATTTGCGAATGAATAAGCTATCAAAATGTACCTGTTCATCTCTTCTTTATTCCTCCTTAAATTTGAATTTTAAAAGTACTGCCTGAGAATCCGGAAAATCCGAAAATCCGGACCGACCCAATCCCCAAGCAGTCCGGATTTTTGGACTTCTACTGTAGTAGGTAATAGTGAGGAAAATAAAGGCTGGTTTGTAAAATTTGAGATAAATTTATACGGACTGTTAAATATTTGTTAAAAATCAACAAACAGTTCGGTGATCCAATCTAAATTTAAAAACCGGTTCTGGAAAACTGGACCAAACCAGTCCCAGTTCACCTTTGAAAGTATGTATACTTGTAAAGTGAAGTTACAAAGACAATGTATATTTGTATAGTGAACTTATGAAGACAATGTTTGTATACTTGTACAGTATAGTGAACTTATGAAAACAATGTGTGTATACTTGTATAGTGAACCTACAACAACTGTTGAAACATTTCACATAATATAACAGTTTGGTATTAGTGAAGACAACACTTGTTAGCACTTAACTATTGGCAGTTGGTTACTGCAGCCTCTGGTATGTATATTTCACATAATTAAAGTACAGTACAATACAGTAAGTGACACACGCCATCACTGCAAAGGGGCTATCACACTCGTGCAGAGTTCTCTCCTCCTTCAACCTCTGGTCAGATTTCATCCGTCTCCACAAATGGTGTCTACTGTAACACACACACACACACACACACACACACACACACACACCCCTCAAACATTCCATCTCCAACCTCAAACCATAACAACAAACATGGTACAGAATGTAGGTAAACATGAATCAAATGACAGTTTATAAAGCTTGAGGTAAATACTGTAGTAATGAAACTGCAAACACTCATCATAGTTCTTATTGCTTACCAATTATACCAACCAGGTTAAAGACAAGGGTCATCAATATTCTATCTAGAATCAGAATTAGTTAAGAGTTTCATAAGACACTTGTCATACGGCAAGTTTGGTTGAAGGAAAGCAAAATGCAAGGGAGTTCTCCGATCATCAGAAAATGACCTGTAGGTCGGAGGAAAAATGCACCAGTGGTATAGCCCCTTGAACACACAACCAAGAGAGGGAGGGAGTATTGAACCCTACTCCACCACCATGTGTGTGTGCAGACACTGACGATGATCACCATCCCAACAGCTAACTTACACTGATGATGACCATCATCCCTAGAGCTAACTTACACTGATGATGACCTCCATCAATACAACTAACTTACACTGATGATGACCTCCGTCCCTACAGCTAACTTACACTGACGATGACCACCATCCCAACAGCTAACTTACACTGATGATGACCACCATCCCTACAGCTAACTTACACTGATGATGACCTCTGTCCCTACAGCTAACTTACACTGACGATGACCACCATCCCAACAGCTAACTTACACTGATGATGACCACCATCCCTACAGCTAACTTACACTGATGATGACCTCCATCCCTACAGCTAACTTACACTGACGATGACCACCATCCCTACAGCTAACTTACACTGATGACAATCTTCCCTACAGCTAATTTACACTAATGATGACCACCATCCCTACAGCTAACTTACACTGATGATGACCACCATCCCTACAGCAAACTTACACTGATGATGACCACCATCCCTACAGCTAACTTACACTGACGATGACCACCATCCCAACAGCTAACTTACACTGGTGATGACCACCATCCCTACAGCTAACTTACACTGATGATGACCTCCGTCCCTACAGCTAACTTACACTGACGATGACCACCATCCCAACAGCTAACTTACACTGATGATGACCACCATCCCTACAGCTAACTTACATTGACGATGAACATCATCCCTACAGCTAACTTACACTGATGATGACCAGCATCCCTAAAGCTAACTTACATTGATGATGACCACCGTCCCTACAGCTAACTTACACTGATGATGACCACCATCCCTACAGCCAACTTACACTGATGAAGACCACCATCCCTACAGCTAACTTACATTGACGATGACCACCATCCCTACAGCTAACTTACACTGATGATGACCACCGTCCCTACAGCTCACTTACATTGATGATGACCACTGTCCCTACAGCTAACTTACACTGACGATGACCACCATCACTACAGCTAACTTACACAGGTGAAGACCACCATCCCAACAGCTAACTTACACTGATGATAACAACCGTCAGTACAGCTAACTTACACTGATAACCACCTTCCCTACAGCTAACTTACACTGATGACCTAGATCCCAAGAACTAACTTACACTGATGATAACAACCATCACTACAGCTAACTTACACTGATGATGACCACTGTTCCTACAGCTAACTTACACTAGTGATGACCACCATCTCTACAGCTAACTTACACTGATGATGACCACCATCCCTACAGCTAACTTACATTGATGATGACCACCGTCCCTGCAGCTAACTTACACTGACGATGACCACCATCCCTACAGCTAACTTACATTGATGATGACCACTGTCCGTACAGCAAACTTACACTGATGATGACCACTATCCCTACAGCTAACTTACACTGATGATGACCACCATCCCTACAGCTAACTTACACTGACGATGACCACCATCCCTACAGCTAACTTACACTGATGATGACCACCATCCCTACAGCTAACTTACACTGATGATGACCACCATCCCTACAGCTAACTTACACTGATGATGACCACCGTCCCTACAGCTAACTTACACTGATGATAATCACCATTCCTACAGCTAACTTACACTGATGATGACCACCATCCCTACAGCTAACTTACATTGACGATGAACATCATCCCTACAGCTAACTTACACTGATGATGACCAGCATCCCTAAAGCTAACTTACATTGATGATGACCACCGTCCCTACAGCGAACTTACACTGATGATGACCACCATCCCTACAGCCAACTTACACTGATGATGACCACCATCCCTACAGCTAACTTACATTGACGATGACCACCATCCCTACAGCTAACTTACACTGATGATGACCACCGTCCCTACAGCTCACTTACATTGATGATGACCACTGTCCCTACAGCTAACTTACACTGACGATGACCACCATCACTACAGCTAACTTACACAGGTGAAGACCACCATCCCAACAGCTAACTTACACTGATGATAACAACCGTCAGTACAGCTAACTTACACTGATAACCATCTTCCCTACAGCTAACTTACACTGATGACCTAGATCCCAAGAACTAACTTACACTGATGATAACAACCATCACTACAGCTAACTTACACTGATGATGACCACTGTTCCTACAGCTAACTTACACTAGTGATGACCACCATCTCTACAGCAAACTTACACTGATGATGACCACCATCCCTACAGCTAACTTACATTGATGATGACCACTATCTCTACAGCTAACTTACACTGATGATGACCACCGTCCCAACAGCTAACTTACACTGATGATGACCACCATCCTTACAGCTAACTTACACTGATGATGACCACCATCCCTACAGCTAACTTACACTGATGATGACCACCGTCCCTACAGCTAACTTACGCTGATGATAACCACCATCCCTACAGCCAACTTACACTGATGATGACCACCATCCCTACAGCTAACTTACATTGACGATGACCACCATCCCTACAGCTAACTTACACTGATGATGACCACCGTCCCTACAGCTCACTTACATTGATGATGACCACTGTCCCTACAGCTAACTTACACTGACGATGACCACCATCCCTACAGCTAACTTACACTGATGATGACCACCATCCCTACAGCTAACTTACATTGACGATGACCACCATCCCTACAGCTAATTGACACTGACGATGACCACCAATCCCTACACTTATCTTACACTGATGATGACCACTATCCCTACAGCTAACTTACACTGATGATGACCACCATCCCTACAGCTAACTTACACTGACGATGACCACCATCCCTACAGCTAACTTACACTGATGATGACCACCATCCCTACAGCTAACTTACACTGATGATGACCACCATCCCTACAGCTAACTTACACTGATGATGACCACCGTCCCTACAGCTAACTTACACTGATGATAATCACCATTCCTACAGCTAACTTACACTGATGATGACCACCATCCCTACAGCTAACTTACATTGACGATGAACATCATCCCTACAGCTAACTTACACTGATGATGACCAGCATCCCTAAAGCTAACTTACATTGATGATGACCACCGTCCCTACAGCTAACTTACACTGATGATGACCACCATCCCTACAGCCAACTTACACTGATGATGACCACCATCCCTACAGCTAACTTACATTGACGATGACCACCATCCCTACAGCTAACTTACACTGATGATGACCACCGTCCCTACAGCTCACTTACATTGATGATGACCACTGTCCCTACAGCTAACTTACACTGACGATGACCACCATCACTACAGCTAACTTACACAGGTGAAGACCACCATCCCAACAGCTAACTTACACTGATGATAACAACCGTCAGTACAGCTAACTTACACTGATAACCACCTTCCCTACAGCTAACTTACACTGATGACCTAGATCCCAAGAACTAACTTACACTGATGATAACAACCAACACTACAGCTAACTTACACTGATGATGACCACTGTTCCTACAGCTAACTTACACTAGTGATGACCACCATCTCTACAGCTAACTTACACTGATGATGACCACCATCCCTACAGCTAACTTACATTGATGATGACCACCGTCCCTGCAGCTAACGTACACTGACGATGACCACCATCCCTACAGCTAACTTACATTGATGATGACCACTGTCCGTACAGCAAACTTACACTGATGATGACCACTATCCCTACAGCTAACTTACACTGATGATGACCACCATCCCTACAGCTAACTTACACTGACGATGACCACCATCCCTACAGCTAACTTACACTGATGATGACCACCATCCCTACAGCTAACTTACACTGATGATGACCACCATCCCTACAGCTAACTTACACTGATGATGACCACCGTCCCTACAGCTAACTTACACTGATGATAATCACCATTCCTACAGCTAACTTACACTGATGATGACCACCATCCCTACAGCTAACTTACATTGACGATGAACATCATCCCTACAGCTAACTTACACTGATGATGACCAGCATCCCTAAAGCTAACTTACACTGATGATGACCACCGTCCCTACAGCTAACTTACACTGATGATGACCACCATCCCTACAGCCAACTTACACTGATGATGACCACCATCCCTACAGCTAACTTACATTGACGATGACCACCATCCCTACAGCTAACTTACACTGATGATGACCACCGTCCCTACAGCTCACTTACATTGATGATGACCACTGTCCCTACAGCTAACTTACACTGACGATGACCACCATCACTACAGCTAACTTACACAGGTGAAGACCACCATCCCAACAGCTAACTTACACTGATGATAACAACCGTCAGAACAGCTAACTTACACTGATAACCACCTTCCCTACAGCTAACTTACACTGATGACCTAGATCCCAAGAACTAACTTACACTGATGATAACAACCATCACTACAGCTAACTTACACTGATGATGACCACTGTTCCTACAGCTAACTTACACTAGTGATGACCACCATCTCTACAGCTAACTTACACTGATGATGACCACCATCCCTACAGCTAACTTACATTGCTGATGACCACCGTCCCTGCAGCTAACTTACACTGACGATGACCACCATCCCTACAGCTAACTTACATTGATGATGACCACTGTCCGTACAGCAAACTTACACTGATGATGACCACCATCCCTACAGCTAACTGACACTGATGATGACCACCATCCCTACAGCTAACTTACATTGATGATGACCACCATCTCTACAGCTAACTTACACTGATGATGACCACCGTCCCAACAGCTAACTTACACTGATGATGACCACCATCCTTACAGCTAACTTACACTGATGATGACCACCATCCCTACAGCTAACTTACACTGATGATGACCACCGTCCCTACAGCTAGCTTACGCTGATGATAACCACCATCCCTACAGCCAACTTACACTGATGATGACCACCATCCCTACAGCTAACTTACATTGACGATGACCACCATCCCTACAGCTAACTTACACTGATGATGACCACCGTCCCTACAGCTCACTTACATTGATGATGACCACTGTCCCTACAGCTAACTTACACTGACGATGACCACCATCACTACAGCTAACTTACACTGATGATGACCACCGTCCCAACAGCTAACTTACACTGATGATGACCACCATCCTTACAGCTAACTTACACTGATGATAACAACCGTCAGTACAGCTAACTTACACTGATAACCACCTTCCCTACAGCTAACTTACACTGATGACCTAGATCCCAAGAACTAACTTACACTGATGATAACAACCATCACTACAGCTAACTTACACTGATGATGACCACCATCCCTACAGCTAACTTACACTGATGATGACCACTGTTCCTACAGCTAACTTACACTAGTGATGACCACCGTCCCTGCAGCTAACTTACACTGACGATGACCACCATCCCTACAGCTAACTTACATTGATGATGACCACTGTCCGTACAGCAAACTTACACTGATGATGACCACCATCCCTACAGCTAAGTGACACTGATGATGACCACCATCCCTACAGCTAACTTACATTGATGATGACCACCATCTCTACAGCTAACTTACACTGATGATGACCACCGTCCCAACAGCTAACTTACACTGATGATGACCACCATCCTTACAGCTAACTTACACTGATGATGACCACCGTCCCAACAGCTAACTTACACTGACGATGACCACCATCCTTACAGCTAACTTACACTGATGATGACCACCATCCCAACCGCTAATTTACACTGACGATGAACACCGTTCCTACAGCTACGTTACACTGTTGATGATCACCGTCCCTACAGCTAACTAACACTGACGATGAAAACTGTTCTACAGCTACATTACACTGATGATGACCACCATCCCTACAGCTAACTTACACTGATGATGAACACCGTTCCTACAGCTAACATACACTGATGATGACCACCATCCCTACAGCTACGTTACACTGATGATGACCACCATCCCAACAGGTAACTTACACTGATGATGACCACCATCCCTACAGGTAACTTACACTGATGATGACCACCGTCCCTACAGCTAACTTACAATGACGATGACCACCATCCCAACAGCTAACTTACACTGATGATGACCACCATCCCAACAGCTAACTTACAATGATGATGACCACCATCCCAACAGCTAACTTACACTGATGATGACCACCGTCCCAACAGCTAACTTACACTGATGATGACCACCGTTCCTACAGCTAACTTACACTGATGATGACCACCGTCCCTACAGCTAACTTACACTGATGATGACCACCGTCCCAACAGCTAACTTACACTGATGATGACCACCGTCCGAACAGCTAACTTACACTGATGATGACCACCGTTCCTACAGCTAACTTACACTGATGATGACCACCATTCCTACAGCTAACTTACAATGACGATGACCACCATCCCTACAAGTAACTTACACTGATGATGAACACCGTTCCAACAGCTAACTTACACTGATGATTTAAAACGTGGCCTCCAGCCTCCCCCAAGAGCCACACCTTCGCCCCTATTTTATTACCTCAATATTAAATATCCTAATACATAAGTACTGTAGCTATCCTATGTGTTGAATTAGTTGAGCCGCAGATCTATGCGGCATTCAGTGACTGTTGCCTCATAGTTAATATCTGCAGCTGTTGTCGGCATTGGTGCCGAAGCTCTCGTTCCCCTGAGGCAAACCAAAGCCGACCAAAGGAGAGAGAAGGACAGTCGACATCTCATCCAGGCTGTAACATAACTTCTGGGCTGCTGCTTCAGTTCGGAGATCACCTCCACGAGTCTAGTGTAGAAACATCTCGCACTTGGTCCCATCCCACCAGAGGTTGTGAACACTAGAGGAGTGAAGCTGCCTTGATGAACGTTTTGAATTCTCTCCCCATATGCCCTTATCTTGTCGTTCTAGTTCCTCCTGTGTGCAGCATCGAGAGCTAAGTTACGGTGACATGTGGCCATGGGATAAAAAATCCTGATGTCGAGGAAAGCTCGCTGTCCCAGCGTCCAGAATCCTCGAGCACTGATGTCAACACAGGCTTCGTTTGATGTGTTTGAAGTCCTATGTTGGAAGATCTCACCCTCCAAAGGAAGGAGGGTCGGTTCTACTATGAAATCCCGGCAGATTTCCTTCAACATATTTGCTGTGAGGTCCCTTACTTCATCATGCCTCATGCATATGAAACCCCCTTTCTTACACACCATGGCGTGATCGACGTCATAGAAAGAGCCACACACGCATTGGACGGGCAAACCTTCTACTGGCCAACCGTACCTTAGAGCAATGGCATCTGTAAATTCTTGTTTATTGAGACTGAAACCATTTGCCTTTATCGGTAACGTAGTTAACCAGTTCGAGGCGCCCACCTCCTGCGCTATAGCTACTTTTTTTTTCAAATTCTCTGGAATTTGCAGCAATAGTTGCTGCAACTTGTCGCTTTGGCCGTGCTGT
Organism: Homarus gammarus; assembly: GCA_958450375.1. NCBI lineage: Eukaryota > Metazoa > Arthropoda > Malacostraca > Decapoda > Nephropidae > Homarus > Homarus gammarus. The sequence continues at coordinate 1,158,063 of CAUDMG010001741.1, read as the reverse complement.
CGTTCTGTCGTAATGGAACTTCGGATCTTGTTTACTTCACTGGTATCCACCTCCCCTGTTGCGTTCTGAGCTGTTATGTGGTCTGTGAGGGCTGCCGTTAGCTTAACTGAGTTTTGATGCTCAGTGGCAGCAATCTCCTCTGGATTGGTTAGTCCCATTCCTCCCAGTCTCGGTGGTAGTGCAAGGAGTGATCTTTCTGCTGGGGTTAGGTGAGGGTGTTTCACTAATTTGGGAATGAAGTTGACGCTGATAGCTTCTTCCAGGGGGTGGAGGAGGGGTCCAATATCAGGGACAGTGCGCATCAGGTAGTTCCAGTGATGCTTGACTCCATGGGTGATTGCTGCAAAAGCCGCATGTGGCTCTGTGTTAGCAATCTCAGACAGAGCATGGATTTCCCTAACCCACTCATACACCTTTCCAGTTATGCACTTGGTCATGAAGTCCGTTGAAGTCCGTCGTGCTGATTACTGCGCCTAGGTGTCTTTGGCCATCCTTTCTTATTTTGACCTCACTTCCACCGAACACCTCCATTGCCCGTTTATATTGTTCTGGCTTCATAATGAGGAAGGACTTGCTGGCGTTTGGCTGGTACCCTATTTGTGGGCCTCGTGATGTTACCAAGTCCCACCACTTTTTGATGTCCTCCACTTTCCCTGCTCCTGTAAGGTCATCAGCGTACGCCACTTGCTTGACCTTCGTTTTTTCAAATTTTTGTGTGTGTTGGAGCACGGATAGGCCTATTGCATACATTGCCATTGCAACAGGGTCCCCCTGTGTTGTTCCCTCTGTTGACTGTATGATGGTATCCCTCTTAGAGCCTTGTTGTTTACTATATAAAGGTCTGATGGATTCCTATAAGTGTTTTCAACATACATTGCAAAGCTTGGACATTTGATCTTGATATTGTGCAGTGCGGCCTTGCGGTTAAGTATGTTGAATGCATTTGAGGCGTCCACCAGGAGAACGGCCTCACAGTCGCGTTGCTCAAATATCGTTCTCATGGCGTGAATGGCAGCTTCCCCTCCAGCTTGTTGGCCAGCACAAACTTGCAGGTTCCCTGCTGCTGCCCTGACATCATCATTTACCACCTACATTATGCCTTTTCCGATGATTCGCCTCAGCACTTCCCTCACTCCTATTGGCCTACAACTTGGATTCTTATCCAGGGGAATGAAGCAGCAGGCCGTCAGAGCATGAAGGTGATGGCAGCATGAGGATGCCAGCTTTCTTGCAAGGACGGCAATGGCCGTGCAGAGATCACTTGCTATGGGGCCAAACTTGTTAGTGCTGAGGATGACTCTCCAATCGTTTACATCCAGACCTGAAGGGCTGGCACCTCCCTGAGTCTTCAGTGCCTTTTTCCACACCATCCCTCCTGTTATTTTCTCGAACAGGACAGCATTTGGTGGGATATAGGCACCCTGAAACCTGATGCCTTCATCATCACTTTCAGAGGGATGTTTTTCTTTCAGTTGTTTTAAAGTCTCTCTGTTTATTGGCAGGACCCCACCGGCGGATTCCTCTGTGAGAGATCTTACCGCCAAAGACACTTTTCCCAAAGGCATTTTGTTTCCAAAATATCTTGCAACATCGTCGGTGTTTTGCTTTCCGTCTCCTGCAGATTTTAGTCTCTCCTGCAGTGTTCTTGCTTCACATAGGAGATCATCAAGGGCCCCCTTCTGCCACAGTGTCAATCTTCTCTTCATTGCTGCCGCATTTTCTTTGTGCTTAGTCTTTGTGTGTGTCCTCTGACAGAATAGATGTGGTATTATTGCCAGTATATGAAGAGCTAAAGGGGCAAGGAAGCGGTCTTGAGTGTACTCAGTTATGAGACGAATCATCTCCCGAATCATTTCTTTGGTGGCAGCACACTTGGGTGGTTCAAACAGGTTTGCTGGCAACCACCTGACTATTTCTGGGTAAGTTTCTTTAACCCATATGTCCGCATTTTCCATCAACATACCATTCCACTGTGGTGGCTATCTCTCATTCACCTCATGGACATCTGCTTCTATTGGCTCAGCGTTAATTCGTACTACAATTTCAGGTTGAGTAGACTCACTGCTATCATTTAGGATATCATCGGGCGGCTGGGTCCCGGCGATATCCACTGTGGCCTCCTGTGTTGGCTCCCTACCATGAGGGTTATAAAGGTTGCGGAAATTGTTTCCCTTTCTGCAAGCCATACATGGTCGGTTGTTTCTCGCACATTCAAAGCAAGTGCAATTTTGGTACTGGCTAGCACAGACACAACAACAATGTCTGTTACCCGGCATAGTGTTCTGCACCTTGGGCGACAGTTACGTCCGCCTCCGAACATCTGCTTTGGTCCCAGGCACAAGATTAAACAAGTTCTTATGAGGGAAGGGCGGAGAGGTGACAGGCTGGACTGCTGTGTCCAGGTAGTAGGGGCATACGTGCGCGACAATCCACACATCAGGATGATACACTAAGGGCAAGAATTTGTCACACGAGGCACTTGTTTATATATCCTTGTCACAAATAACCACTATTTATATGGTCTCACGGGTGTAATATCAGTTATATATACTCACTTGGTTTGTCGAGACCCTCCATGAAGTGTCTGTTAATATAGTGGGGAGGCGACAGCATGGGCAGAACTCTCGGCCCCATAGGGGCGAGAGTCTCGAAACCACCCGTGCCGAAGTAGGCCTATCGACACTGGCACTGAGCCTCCGCCTTAGCCGACCCACCAAGTACCCCCAGCTCACTACTCGCTTGGTGATCGCCGGTGAACACACGGAATATTTACAATTAATGCCGTAAGGAATGAGAAGAAACCTTGGGTGACAATGCTTAGGGTGACATCAGATACACTGATGATGACCACCATCCCTACAGCTAACTTACACTGATGATGACCACCGTCCGTACAGCTAACTTACACTGATGATGACCACCATCCCTGCAGCTAACTTACACTGATGATGACCACCGTCCGTACAGCTAACTTACACTGATGATGACCACCGTCCCTACAGCTAACTTACACTGATGATGACCACCATCCCTGCAGCTAACTTACACTGATGATGACCATCATCCCTGCAGCTAACTTACACTGATGATGACCACCATCCCTACAGCTAACTTACACTGATGATGACCACCGTCCCTACAGCTAACTTACACTGATGATGACCACCATCCCTACAGCTAACTTACACTGATGATGACCACCATCCCTACAGCTAACTTACACTGATGATGACCACCATCCCTACAGCTAACTTACACTGATGATGACCACCATCCCTACAGCTAACTTACACTGATGATGACCACCATCCCTACAGCTAACTTACACTGATGATGACCACCATCCCTGCAGCTAACTTACACTGATGATGACCACCATCCCTCCAGCTAACTTACACTGATGATGACCACCATCCCTACAGCTAACTTACACTGATGATGACCACCATCCCTACAGCTAACTTACACTGATGATGACCACCATCCCTACAGCTAACTTACACTGATGATGACCACCGTCCGTACAGCTAACTTACACTGATGACCACCGTCCCTACAGCTAACTTACACTGATGATGACCACCATCCCTACAGCTAACTTACACTGATGATGACCACCGTCCCAACAGCTAACTTACACTGACGATGACCACCATCCCTACAGCTAACTTACACTGATGATGACCACCATCCCTACAGTTAACTTACACTGATGATGACCACCATCCCTACAGCTAACTTACACTGATGATGACCACCATCCCTACAGCTAACTTACACTGATGATGACCACCATCCCTACAGCTAACTTACACTGATGATGACCACCATCCCTGCAGCTAACTTACACTGATGATGACCACTGTCTCTCCAGCTAAATTACACTAATGATGACCACCGTCTCTCCAGCTAACTTACACTGATGATGACCACCATCCCTGCAGCTAACTTACACTGATGATGACCACCATCCCTACAGCTAACTTACACTGATGATGACCACTGTCTCTCCAGCTAACTTACACTGATGATGACCACCATCCCTGCAGCTAACTTACACTGATGATGACCACCATCCCTGCAGCTAACTTACACTGATGATGACCACTGTCGCTCCAGCTAACTTACACTGATGATTACCACCATCCCTACAGCTAACTTACACTGATGATGACCACCATCCCTACAGCTAACTTACACTGATGATGACCACCATCCCTTCAGCTAACTTACACTGATGATGACCACCATCCCTACAGCTAACTTACACTGATGATGAAAACCGTCCCTACAGCTAACTTACACTGAAGACGAACACCGTCCCCTCAGCTAACTTACACTGATGACTGACACTGTACCTACAGCTAGCATACACTGATGATGAACACTGTCCCTACAGCTAACTTACACTGATGACTGACACTGTCCCTACAGCTGACTTACACTAATGATTGACACTGTCCCTACAGCTAACTTACACTGATGATGAACAACATCCCTACAGCTAACTTACACTGATGACTGACACTGTCCCTACAGCTAACTTACACTGATGAACACTGTCCCTACAGCTAACTTTCACTGATGACCACCATCTGTACAGCTAACTTACACTGATGACTGACACTGTCCCTACAGCTAACTTATACTAATGATTGACACTGTCCCTACAGCTAACTTACACTGATGATGAACAGTTGAACACCGTCCCTACAGCTAACTTACACTGATGACTGACACTGTCCCTACAGCTAACTTACACTGTTGATTGGCACTGTCTTTCCAGCTAATGGTGGTCACTTTTTAAGGTTAAAAAATTACAGCACTTGTGGACATAACTAAAGCCACTATGTTTAGATACCTCACAGAGCAGCTCTAGCTACCACCAGACAACCACACTGTTTGTTATAAAGACTTAGCTGAAGTTTTTAACTGATACTTGACATGTTAATAATCTATTAAGGAATACTGCAGAATAATGTGACAACTGTATATGGCACTTTTTCTTGAGTCTACAGCTTATGTAAAAAAAAATTACTTTATATTTTTTACAGCAACTGAATTTTTTCTTCTATAAACATACCTAAACAATAACAGAGCGCACACACACACACACACACACACACACACACACACACACACACACACACACACACACACACACATAAATGAGATTCAAAGAATTGGCTCACTATTTACAGTGCTTTGATGATTATGAGAATTATAAACAAACAGGACAACCTAGAGTGACTAGTGAACAAACAGGTGAACCTAGAGTGACTAGTGAACAAACAGGTCAACCTTGAGTGACTAGTAAACAAACAGGTCAACCTAGAGTGACTAGTGAACAAACAGGTGAACCTAGAGTGACTAGTGAACAAACAGGTCAACCTTGAGTGACTAGTAAACAAACAGGTCAACCTTGAGTGACTAGTAAACAAACAGGTCAACCTAGAGTGACTAGTGAACAAACAGGTGAACCTAGAGTGACTAGTGAACAAACAGGTCAACCTTGAGTGACTAGTAAACAAACAGGTCAACCTAGAGTGACTAGTGAACAAACAGGTCAACCTTGAGTGACTAGTAAACAAACAGGTCAACCTAGAGTGACTCTAGTGAACAAACAGGTCAACCTAGAGTGACTAGTGAACAAACAGGTCAACCTAGAGTGACTAGTGAACAAACAGGTCAACCTTGAGTGACTAGTGAACAAACAGGTCAACCTAGAGTGACTAGTGAACAAACAGGTCAACCTAGAGTGACTAGTGAACAAACAGGTCAACCTTGAGTGACTAGTGAACAAACAGGTCAACCTAGAGTGACTAGTGAACAAACAGGTCAACCTTGAGTGACTAGTGAACAAACAGGTCAACCTAGAGTGACTAGTGAACAAACAGGTCAACCTTGAGTGACTAGTGAACAAACAGGTCAACCTAGAGTGACTAGTGAGCAAACAGGTCAACCTAGAGTGACTAGTGAACAAACAGGTCAACCTAGAGTGACTCTAGTGAACAAACAGGTCAACCTAGAGTGACTCTAGTGAACAAACAGGTCAACCTTGAGTGACTAGTGAACAAACAGGTCAACCTAGAGTGACTAGTGAACAAACAGGTCAACCTAGAGTGACTAGTGAACAAACAGGTCAACCTAGAGTGACTCTAGTGAACAAACAGGTCAACCTAGAGTGACTAGTGAACAAACAGGTCAACCTAGAGTGACTAGTGAACAAACAGGTCAACCTTGAGTGACTAGTGAACAAACAGGTCAACCTAGAGTGACTCTAGTGAACAAACAGGTCAACCTAGAGTGACTAGTGAACAAACAGGTCAACCTTGAGTGACTAGTGAACAAACAGGTCAACCTAGAGTGACTAGTGAACAAACAGGTCAACCTAGAGTGACTAGTGAACAAACAGGTCAACCTAGAGTGACTAGTGAACAAACAGGTCAACCTAGAGTGACTAGTGAACAAACAGGTCAACCTAGAGTGACTAGTGAACAAACAGGTCAACCTAGAGTGACTAGTGAACAAACAGGTCAACCTAGAGTGACTAGTGAACAAACAGGTCAACCTTGAGTGACTAGTAAACAAACAGGTCAACCTAGAGTGACTAGTGAACAAACAGGTGAACCTAGAGTGACTAGTGAACAAACAGGTCAACCTTGAGTGACTAGTAAACAAACAGGTCAACCTAGAGTGACTAGTAAACAAACAGGTCAACCTAGAGTGACTAGTGAACAAAGAGGTCAACCTAGAGTGACTAGTGAACAAACAGGTCAACCTAGAGTGACTAGTGAACAAACAGGTCAACCTAGAGTGACTAGTGAACAAACAGGTCAACCTTGAGTGACTAGTGAACAAACAGGTCAACCTAGAGTGACTAGTGAACAAACAGGTCAACCTAGAGTGACTCTAGTGAACAAACAGGTCAACCTAGAGTGACTAGTGAACAAACAGGTCAACCTAGAGTGACTAGTGAACAAACAGGTCAACCTAGAGTGACTAGTGAACAAACAGGTCAACCTTGAGTGACTAGTGAACAAACAGGTCAACCTTGAGTGACTAGTGAACAAACAGGTAAACCTTGAGTGACTCTAGTGAACAAACAGGTCAACCTAGAGTGACTAGTGAACAAACAGGTCAACCTAGAGTGACTAGTGAACAAACAGGTCAACCTAGAGTGACTCTAGTGAACAAACAGGTCAACCTAGAGTGACTAGTGAACAAACAGGTCAACCTAGAGTGACTAGTGAACAAACAGGTCAACCTAGAGTGACTAGTGAACAAAGAGGTCAACCTTGAGTGACTAGTGAACAAACAGGTCAACCTTGAGTGACTAGTGAACAAACAGGTCAACCTAGAGTGACTAGGCAACCTGAGTGACCTAGGAACAAACAGGTCAACCTAGAGTGACTAGTGAACAAACAGGTCAACCTAGAGTGACTAGTGAACAAACAGGTCAACCTAGAGTGACTCTAGTGAACAAACAGGTCAACCTAGAGTGACTAGTGAACAAACAGGTCAACCTAGAGTGACTAGTGAACAAACAGGTCAACCTAGAGTGACTAGTGAACAAACAGGTCAACCTAGAGTGACTAGTGAACAAACAGGTCAACCTAGAGTGACTAGTGAACAAACAGGTCAACCTAGAGTGACTAGTGAACAAACAGGTCAACCTTGAGTGACTAGTGAACAAACAGGTCAACCTAGAGTGACTAGTGAACAAACAGGTCAACCTTGAGTGACTAGTGAACAAACAGGTCAACCTAGAGTGACTAGTGAACAAACAGGTCAACCTAGAGTGACTAGTGAACAAACAGGTCAACCTAGAGTGACTAGTGAACAAACAGGTCAACCTAGAGTGACTAGTGAGCAAACAGGTCAACCTAGAGTGACTAGTGAACAAACAGGTCAACCTAGAGTGACTCTAGTGAACAAACAGGTCAACCTAGAGTGACTAGTGAACAAACAGGTCAACCTAGAGTGACTAGTGAACAAACAGGTCAACCTAGAGTGACTAGTGAACAAACAGGTCAACCTAGAGTGACTAGTGAACAAACAGGTCAACCTAGAGTGACTAGTGAACAAACAGGTCAACCTAGAGTGACTAGTGAACAAACAGGTCAACCTAGAGTGACTAGTGAACAAACAGGTCAACCTAGAGTGACTAGTGAACAAACAGGTCAACCTAGAGTGACTAGTGAACAAACAGGTCAACCTAGAGTGACTAGTGAGCAAACAGGTCAACCTAGAGTGACTAGTGAACAAACAGGTCAACCTAGAGTGACTCTAGTGAACAAACAGGTCAACCTAGAGTGACTAGTGAACAAACAGGTCAACCTAGAGTGACTAGTGAACAAACAGGTCAACCTAGAGTGACTAGTGAACAAACAGGTCAACCTAGAGTGACTAGTGAACAAACAGGTCAACCTAGAGTGACTAGTGAACAAACAGGTCAACCTAGAGTGACTAGTGAACAAACAGGTCAACCTAGAGTGACTAGTGAACAAACAGGTCAACCTTGAGTGACTCTAGTGAACAAACAGGTCAACCTAGAGTGACTAGTGAACAAACAGGTCAACCTAGAGTGACTAGTGAACAAACAGGTCAACCTAGAGTGACTAGTGAACAAACAGGTCAACCTAGAGTGACTAGTGAACAAACAGGTCAACCTAGAGTGACTAGTGAACAAACAGGTCAACCTAGAGTGACTAGTGAACAAACAGGTCAACCTAGAGTGACTAGTGAACAAACAGGTCAACCTTGAGTGACTAGTGAACAAACAGGTCAACCTAGAGTGACTAGTGAGCAAACAGGTCAACCTAGAGTGACTCTAGTGAACAAACAGGTCAACCTAGAGTGACTAGTGAACAAACAGGTCAACCTAGAGTGACTCTAGTGAACAAACAGGTCAACCTTGAGTGACTAGTGAACAAACAGGTCAACCTAGAGTGACTAGTGAACAAACAGGTCAACCTAGAGTGACTAGTGAACAAACAGGTGAACCTAGAGTGACTAGTGAACAAACAGGTCAACCTAGAGTGACTAGTGAACAAACAGGTCAACCTTGAGTGACTAGTGAACAAACAGGTCAACCTTGAGTGACTAGTGAACAAACAGGTCAACCTAGAGTGACTAGTGAACAAACAGGTCAACCTAGAGTGACTAGTGAACAAACAGGTCAACCTTGAGTGACTCTAGTGAACAAACAGGTCAACCTAGAGTGACTAGTGAACAAACAGGTCAACCTAGAGTGACTAGTGAACAAACAGGTCAACCTTGAGTGACTCTAGTGAACAAACAGGTCAACCTAGAGTGACTAGTGAACAAACAGGTCAACCTAGAGTGACTCTAGTGAACAAACAGGTCAACCTAGAGTGACTCTAGTGAACCAAACATTAAGATCATCCTAAATACTGTATCAAAAACTTGTATAATTGTCCTAACTGGTCGTTGTAATGTACTTCAATGTATAATGAGTACTGTATGCATGCAGGAAGACTCTTACTAACTTGCTGGAATGATACTTAATAACTAACATGTAGTGACAGAGCATGTGAGCTTCTTAAATGGAGATAATGTCAATGCTCTCATCAAGCCAGCGTTTGTCCCACTCTTGTGGACGTCTGCCCACAAACAGAGGATCTGCATCGGACATGTGAAGAGGGCGAGTCTCATTCCTGGTTCTCTGTGAAGATCTGCAGTTGAGGTAGCTTGACGATGCATAAGTTTCTGTCTCTGCTGCCAGTCGCTTGTTGTGGGTCTGTAGTTGTCTTATGTTCAGTGATTCGTAATGCTTAGAGTCTTCAGAGTGCTTTGAGGGCTTTTTATTTGGCAACAGCGACATCCGTTTATTTTTCTCTTTTTTTTCACAACTTCGGAATACATAATCTGTTCCTGTGACCGTTGTGCAGGTGTCACTTGAAGACTCCACAGTGGCCATGGGCTTCCTACTCACAGTAGATTCCTCAACACTGTCACCTTCATCTTTACTTCCATTACCTTCTGATAATTCTTTAAAAGCCTCAATGGGTAGAATGGTCATTACTCTTAACTTTCCAGGTACAACCGGTTCTCTGTGCTTCTTTGCCAAATTAATATCTTTGCTTTTTTTGTTTTTTGAATTCCCACCCAGAATTCTAATCCCTTTACGGAATGTTGTTTTATTTAATCTTTTACATTTGTCATTTGTTATTTCATTGTGTCCTGTGATCTGGTGCTGCCAGCGGTGGTCAACGAGCTGCTCCAAGTCCTCCACGGTGAGGTCACACACGTCACACTTAAGGTGACCGTGTCCCGTGTCTTGTGTGTGCTCTATCAGTGCCACTCTGGTGGTAAATTTTGACACACAACCTGAACACTTGTACAATGGCACCAATAGACTCTGCTGTTGCACATTTGTATGTCTATGAACAGCACCCACGTGTAAGCAGAGTCCGTGTATGGAAGAGTAAGATGTACGACACTTGGCACACTGGTACGGTGTGTTCTTCATGTGAACCATTCTCACATGAGAGAGTAAACTTTGTCTGCTCGGGTAATTCTTACCACAAAAACTACATCTGGCTGTATCACTGCCTTCGTGTTGCTTCATAAGGGATAAACCATGTGTCTTTTTGTCGACTTTGCCAAACATTTCTCTTTCGTACTGTTTTCGGTGAGTCTTGCGATGTTCGCTCAGCCCTGAGGAGTTTCTAAATCTCCTTTCACACTCACTACATTCGTAGGGCCTCTCTCCCGTGTGCTGCCGACGATGATCCTGCAGTGATTTACCGATGGCAAAAGCTTTTTCACAGATATCACACTTGAATGGCTTTTCACCAGTGTGAATGCGTTCATGTTTAGTCAGATCAGATTTTTGAGCAAAGGCTCGTTCACAAAAATTACATTTAAAGGGCTTTTCACCAGTGTGAGTGCGCATATGAATTTGAAAATGTGCATTATGTTGACAAACAAGACCACAAACCGTGCACACAAGTTTACGGTTCCCTCTCTTTCTTACTGTCTCTGGACCACCTGATGGGAAGTGACTTACACCAGTGTCAGATCCCATTATTTTATAACTTTGTATTCTTTTCTTGATTTTCCAGCTGCTCTGACTGTTGCTACTACTACTACTACTGCTGCTAATATTAGTACCTGTATGACTACTGCTACTGCTGCTCACATCACCACTGTGTTTCTCACACTTACTCACTTCCTTTACATTACTGAGAAACATTGTCTTCTGTTGGTGGACTCTTACTGCTTGTTGTTCTCTGTTAATGAGAGATGTCTTCATCACCTGCCACTCTCGGTTAAGTTCTGCCAGTCTGATGTTTGACAGTTTATTGGTCTCAAGACTCCACTTGTGTAAGGCTAAAAAGGACTCCATGCCTATTGTGTTACTTGAGTTCATCATATATGCTGCACAACAGCTGTTCTGAAAGAATGAAAAACACTTAAAATTAGTTCTTGAGTAGTGTTCTGTGCCACCCCTCACCTTAGCAGGTCCCCTATACAGGCAGTTACTGGTTTACAAAATTATTCCAATTCTGAAAACCATTTGTAATTTTTTTCTCATAAATTGCATCACATTTTCCCTTAGACCCTTATTACTAAAGCTGCCACAAGTTCCTAAAAAAATTTCACCAAATGCTACAAAACGTGTTTTTAATGAAAATTTTTGTTTTACACAATGGTTGAGTCAATAAAAAACATATTAAGTTAAATACTACATGCAATGGTGGTCATAGACATTACTGGAAAACTGTGCCACACATTCACACAAACTCAGTTGAATGTTTGTTTCACTTCTTAATCTCTTAATGGTCACTGATGTAGTTTATGTCACATTCGGCTAAGGTCCAAATCTGTAGAAAAACTAATTTTATAAGACTTGGCAGCCCGTGGCTATAAATAAATGAGCGTGTGGAGGCCGCAAAACAGAGACAAGGTGGTTGGTGTGTGTGTGTGAGTTGCCACATCTCTCAGTGAAAACTTTCAGGACACTATCTGGCATACAACTTGGTGCCTCTAGTGTACATAGTGTATACTGTATATAGAAATAATTATATACTGCAGTTATATTGTTAAGTAAATAACATAAGGAAGTGGAAGTGATAGCAGATATGCTGACACCTGTGAACGACTCAGCGCCAGACTCTGGACTTTTAAACTAGCTTATAGGTGTGTTTTTTTAATCCAAGAAAAAGTCACTGAAAAAAACCTAACCTAACCTAACATACATGTAATGCCATCATATATAAGTTGTGTTGTCAATGTGTACAAGTCAATTAATAAGTGACAAAATATTTTTTGTTTTATTACTTTAAGTGTTAATGATATTTAAATAAAATGCGACTTTTTCTATGCCTTTTTTCCATTCACAATACTTTTCACCATTACCATGTGACTTTTGGGGTCCTATGGGGTTGTTTTAGCCAACAAAATAAATGTGGAAAATCTTTGACCCTCTCGGCATGACTTAGGTTAAATTAATTGACCATCGATGGGTTAAATAACAAAATAAGGAAAACACCATGGCATACAAACTTTAAATAAAGAAAACATTAAATAAAGTCTATATATAAGTTAATATTTCTCTGTAGCAAGTTGAGAAATTCACCAACAGTTGAAAGGTTATTATATTTATAGTGAACCTGAATTAATAGCACAATACAGTCGGTCCTTCACATACGCGGGTTTAGCATACACGGATTCGCAAATATGCAGATTGCTCCGCCGGAGGAATATTCTGTACATTGAAGTAATTTAAGTACATTCAAATCGCGCGCGGCACCGCACACCGCCCGCCACCCCACACACACAAACACACTCGTCACGCCACCCCGCGCTCCCTCAGCATTGTAGGTCGACCCTGATTTTTTGACCAAAAAATCGTTAATTTATGATATTCCTTGTTTATAGGTCGACCCAAGTTTTTGAGGGTATTGGAACAACAAAACCTTCAGTAAAAACACCCTACAGTGGTCCCTCGGTTAACGAGCACAATCCGTTCCAGCAGGTTGTTCGTTAACCGAAAATCTCGTTAACCGAAACCATTGTTTCAATGGGTTTTTGGGTAATTGGTTCCAGCTCACCTAAAATTGCCTAAATTAAACAAAAATGGTAGAAAGGTTCACTTACTTTGAGGTGTGTATGTAGAAGGCTCCTGGATGATGATGATGTGAATTTGAAGTGGGAGGTGGAGGAGAAGGGAGAAGAGAAGGAAGTGGAGGTGGAGGAGAAGCATTTTACTGCTTCTTGGAAGGTGAGTCACCTTCCATGAAAATGTCAGGAACCTCTGGACTGACAGATTCTCCACCATGAACATCCTCTCTTCTTCTTGAAGTGGAAGGCTGAGGGATAGCATCTTGTTCCCTCTGCCTTTTACTGAAGAAAGTGTCAATTGTGGTCTGTGGAGCATCTGTCCTCCTCACCATTAACTTATGTTTAAAGAAGGAGACCACTGAGTCCTCAACATGACACAAAGTTAGTTCAGTTTTTCCACTTCTGGGTGCTTTGAAGCCAGTTCCCTGAACTTCTCCCAGTGGTAAATCACATCTTTCAACTGTTTAGCTGACATATGGTCATCACTTTCAATTTCCTCCTCACCACTGTCAGCCTCTACCTGTAACATCTCATCTAGTTGCTTCAAGTCATCAGGAGTAAGTTCCTCCTCATGAGACATCACAAGCTCTTCCACATCATCCTCCTCCACTTCGAGGCCCAATGACTGACCAATGGAAACAATCTCCTGGTCCAACTCTGTTTCTTCCTCAATTCCCTCAAAATCATGGACTACTGATGGCCACAGTGCTTTCCATGAAGAATTAAGGGATCTAGTGGAGACTTCTTGCCATGATGACACAATCAATTTTACAGCCTCCAGGATGTTGAATTGTGTCTTCCAGAAATGTTTCAGTGTTAGTTCAGGATCATTGGAAGTTGCCTGATGACACCTCCTAAACATTTTCTTCATGTACAACTTCTTGAAGTTGCTTATCACATTCTCGTCCATTGGCTGTATGATTGATGTAGTCTTTGGAGGCAAAAACAACACTTTCACAAAGTCAAATCAATACTCCAAATTTCTGGCAAGGTCAGGGTCATGACCAGGAGCATTATCCATGAGGAGAAGAGCCTTTAAAGGGAGTTTATTGGTGGTTAGGTAGCTCTTGACAAAAGGGCAAAACACATCAACAGCCCATTCATTAAAGAGCTGTCTTGTCACCCATGCCTTACGGTTGGACTTCCAATAAACTCCAAGCTTTGTTCTTACCACTTTCTGTTGCTTGAACACCCTGGGGTTTTCAGAGTGGTAGACAAGCATAGGCTTCAGTCGGAAATCCCCTAAAGCATTGGCACCAAGCAATAGAGTGAGACGGTCTTTCATGGGTTTATGCCCAGGCTTCATCTTTGGTGATGAATGTTCTTTTGGGCATCTTTTTCCAGAACAGCCCAGTTTCGTCCACATTGAACACTTGCTGTGGAAGATAATTTTGTTCTTCCATCAGTTTTTTAAATTCATCTAAAAACTTTGCTGCCCCTTCCTTATCAGCACTAGCAGCTTCACCATGCCTAACAACACTGAAGATGTCACTTCTTTTCTTAAATTTTTCAAACCAGCCTTTGCTGGCCCGAAAATCTTCAAATTCTGTGCCTGAAGAACCAGGTTGATCTGTCTTTAAATGTTCGTATATCTCCCTGGCTCTTTCACAAATGAATTCAGTAGAAACTGAATCACCTTTCATCTATTTTTCCCTAATCAAGATGATAAGTAACCTCTCAGTTTCTGCAATTAGGGATCTACTTTTAAATGCTCTTGTAGATTTGTCTCTCACTTTCACTTCTTTAAATTTGTCTTTCTGAGCAAAATTTGTCAACATGCCATATTCTTTGCATAGCGCATTTGTTCTAATGCCTTGTTCATGTTTTTTTATGATTTCCTGCTTGGTTTGGATTGAAATCGCTTTTCTTGATCTCTTAGGCCCCATGCTGGATTCAAACAAGGTCAACACGTGCTTTTCAAAGTTAAACTTGTTGTAAATAAAGAATATTTTCTTTAAAATAACACTGCACTGCGCTATATATTGTCAATATGTAAAATAAATTTCAAAATGACCAATAATTTGCTTGGAAACACAGAAAAAAAGCGTTTAGTTGAAAAGAGTCTCAAGCAAGATGTTACCTCCAGTGAAAACAGAGAGTCTAACGCCTGTTTGCTGTATTAAGAGGCTGGATGCCGCGCATTAAACTAGTCACTTTACCTTCAATTATGTTCAATAATTGTTAAAATGACTAAAAAATTAAATATTAAACTTTTAAAATTATTGAATAGTATAAACATCTTGATATTTACTAAAATAGTAAGGAATTTAAGCCCTAGAACCGATTAATGTATTGGCGGACTGACACTAAAGCTGGTTGCCCGATCAGTGCAAGCGAAAAAATGCTGAGGTCGGTTCGTAAGAAATTTGTTAACCGAATTTTTGTTCGTTAACCGAATTGAAGATCCTTATGGAAGGCAGTTTGTTAACCGAAATTTCGTTAACCGAGGCGTTCGTTAAATGAGGTGTCACTGTATATATATATAAATATATATATATATATATATATATATATATATATATAAATATATATATATACAGTATATATATATATATATATATATATATATATATATATATATATATATATATATATATATATATATATATATATATATATATATATATATACTTCATTTTTAGTCCATTTAACACGCGGACTTTGAACATACAATCAACGACCTCACCAGCAAGGAATCGAACCCTCGACCTACTGGGTGTGACTAGGGAGCGCTTACCGGCTAGGCCACAAGGACACTAAAAGCAGTTCTAGACTCTGTTATATTTCACACAAAGCCTGTTCATCGAGCTGATGGCGCCGTGAACCTCAATGGGAAACTGCCCGTGCCTCGTATGTGGTGTCAGTAGCATTTTACCGAATCCAGCTGGTATGAAACGCGAGGTACATATATATACTTCATTTTTAGTCCATTTAACACGCGGACTTTGAACATACAATCACACCCAGTAGGTCGAGGGTTCGATTCCTTGCTGGTGAGGTCGTTGATTGTATGTTCAAAGTCCGCGTGTTAAATGGACTAAAAATGAAGTATATATATGTACCTCGCGTTTCATACCAGCTGGATTCGGTAAAATGCTACTGACACCACATACGAGGCACGGGCAGTTTCCCATTGAGGTTCACGGCGCCATCAGCTCGATGAACAGGCTTTGTGTGAAATATAACAGAGTCTAGAACTGCTTTTAGTGTCCTTGTGGCCTAGCCGGTAAGCGCTCCCTAGTCACACCCAGTAGGTCGAGGGTTCGATTCCTTGCTGGTGAGGTCGTTGATTGTATGTCCAAAGTCCGCGTGTTAAATGGACTAAAAATGAAGTATATATATGTACCTCGCGTTTCATACCAGCTGGATTCGGTAAAATGCTACTGACACCACATACGAGGCACGGGCAGTTTCCCATTGAGGTTCACGGCGCCATCAGCTCGATGAACAGGCTTTGTGTGAAATATAACAGAGTCTAGAACTGCTTTTAGTGTCCTTGTGGCCTAGCCGGTAAGCGCTCCCTAGTCACACCCAGTAGGTCGAGGGTTCGATTCCTTGCTGGTGAGGTCGTTGATTGTATGTTCAAAGTCCGCGTGTTAAATGGACTAAAAATGAAGTATATATATGTACCTCGCGTTTCATACCAGCTGGATTCGGTAAAATGCTACTGACACCACATACGAGGCACGGGCAGTTTCCCATTGAGGTTCACGGCGCCATCAGCTCGATGAACAGGCTTTGTGTGAAATATAACAGAGTCTAGAACTGCTTTTAGTGTCCTTGTGGCCTAGCCGGTAAGCGCTCCCTAGTCACACCCAGTAGGTCGAGGGTTCGATTCCTTGCTGGTGAGGTCGTTGATTATATGTTCAAAGTCGGCGTGTTATATGGACTAAAAATGAAGTGTATATATATATATATATATATATATATATATATATATATATATATATATATATATATATATATATATATATATATATATATATATATATATATCTTGATAAAATCACACGGGAAAATGGAAACAACGGAGTACCTTAGCTTTCGTCTTTATTCAAGACATCTTCAGAGGCAACTGGATTACATGGACAGAGAGAGGCTTAAATATACAGGGTGACCTTAAAAACATGAGGTCAGGTCATAATGATGACATCCACTAATCCCCACACCACGTTTTCATTGTGGATTTACATGAAATATATATATATATATATATATATATATATATATATATATATATATATATATATATATATATATATATATATATATATATATATATATATATATATATATATATACAGTGGGGTATGCTATAACAAACGGATCCTACTACAAATATTCCTATAACGAACGGTTTTACCTATAAAATTGAGAATGCTATAACGAACGAAACTCCTACAACGAACATAATTTAATTTTTTTTTTCTAATTTATTGTTTTATTATTACAAGTATTAATGATATTCTTTATTTCAGGGGTTTAGATGCATATTTATGCAGTTTTTTACAATTTTTACAATTGTATATTATATTTTTCAGTGTTAAGTGGTTGTATTTGGGGGCCTGGAACGGATTAATCCTTTAACAAACGAATGCTATAACGAACAAGGTTCTAGAACCAATTAGATTCGTTATAGCATACCCCACTGTGTGTATATATATATATATATATATATATATATATATATATATATATATATATATATATATATATATATATATATATATATATAATATTCAGAAATTTCAGAGTAATTTCAAATGCCCCGCCATTAGCGATACTGAGCGTTCAAGGTCATCTGAGGGAAGAGAGCGCTGCCTGCTCATAGCGAGAGATTGCGGAACTAGGCCTATATGATATTAAATGTAATTTACCGAATTAATAATGATGCGATTCATGAAGTTAAGGGACTATTATTGAATTTGAAATTATTATAGATCGTTTATCAGTCTGAATAATGTTACGGGTGTCCCAAGGAGTTATTAGTTAGGCGGAAAATATGTCACGTAGGCCTAAGCTAACGCCTTGAGAGGAGACGCGACGCTGGCTAGTCCTCAGTCACGGAGAAGCATTCAGACATACAAGACGTCCCTGCGCGTCCGTCACAGAAATAGTCACGTGGCCTAGTCACCTGTGCTGCGCTATTGCAGTATAACAAGTAAGTCTCATTCAATCTCAGACAGGGTTTAGATAGGGCAGTGGAAAAGTTAACTAGAGCTAACAGTGAGTTCATTTCAGGGTTTCCGTCAGAACCCACTTGACCGGAGTTGACTGCGAGAGATTGACTGCCGTTTGAGACTGCCGTTGATGATTGAGGGTGGCGATTGTCGCCATTGGACCGATCAGTGTAGGCCTGTCACTGTTTAGCGGGGTAGCAAAGGATCTCTTGAGTGAACGAGTGCTCCCGACAACTAAAACGACACGGGACCAGCATCAGCAGTGGGTGATCAGTTCTTACCACTCGGGTGCACAACACCACATGTTCCGAGCAGCTTAGTGAAACCCTCTTGCTAACGGGAAGCTAAAGCTTCTCTCAACTGTACAAGGTCTGATTGGCTCACTCCCTTCCGCTTTATGGACGCACTGGGAGTACACTGAGGCTATCTGAGTAAACTAATGGTCACACACTGAGACTGTGAATCTAGGTCTCTAGGAGATACCTAGAGGAACATTTTCCCTCCCTTATTACGGGTGTAGTTACTACCATTTCTCAGACTGATATTATCTTGACGTGTGTAGTTTAATAGTTCTTAAACAATTTTGATAGTATTGTTTTTGAATGTTTGTGTCATTAAGTGGAACCAGAGTGATACTGTGATTTGATTCTTTTAATGCATCTAATTTTTCTTCATAATTCTGATCTCAGGTATAACCTTGTTCCCCAGAGTAGTGTTTAAGTTAGGTTAGGAAGTGTGCATCTGTTGGGGTGATATAATTTTGTTGAGTGCCCTTAAGGCCTATTCATTGTGGAGTATTTAATTTCTTATTTTTAATACCATTTCCTAAATGACTGATATTATTTTGTGAAAGCCCTTAAGGCCTGTTTCATGTGTGCAAGCAACATTTCTTAATACTTCAAATTTATTGTTGCCTGAGTTTCTAATAATTTCTATATCATGTATAACTTTTATTCCCCAGGGTAGTGTTTTAAGTTTAAGTTAAGAGGTGCGCATATTGGTGTACCATTATTTGATTGTGTTTGTAGTGTTGGAGGGAATATAAGTGTCAAAATTTTACAGTGTGTCTCATTCATCCCAGTCACAGATGCTATCCTTCCACGGGTCACGGACAATTCATTTTGTTTAGTAGATTTAAGTGTTCTTGTGCTGGTTCGGGATTTTTCTCAAAGGGGCGGTTCCACTGCCATCACCATCTATTAATTTTTAATAAACCTCAAGTCAAGTGAGAAATTAAAGTCCAGTAAATTCCGACCGGTTACACACACACACATATATATATATATATATATATATATATATATATATATATATATATATATATATATATATATATATATATATATATATATATATATACCGTATATCACGGCCTATAAGGCAGCGGGGTGCATAAGACGCCCCCCCCCAAATTTCCATTTAAAAAGTAGCTTTTGAGCTCTATTTGCTGTATAAGACCAGTACCCCAAATGTGACACTTACCCACTGACTCAGTAGTCCTTTACCAACCATCCTTGGTTTTTTAAAATAAGGCCAATTCATTTCAAGTAATGTCATCAAATTATACCCGCTGGTGTAGTGTAAACACTAGTGACGTCACTGAAGCGTCTGCTATTTACCGGTAACTGGAACTAATGTCGGTATCGAGGAAAATTTTTCCATTTACTTGAAATGGATTTACCGATTTATTTGTTTATTTATTTATAATATACTGTAACATATTAAACACACTGCAAGTATTTTCTTTCATTTCTACGCTTGCTTCACACGAGACGATCGGTGGTGGGAGTGTTCCCTCGTCTCGGTGGTGTGGCTGTGTTCCGGCTATTTATACAACAGGTGGTTCAACAGCAACCACCGTATTCTAATTGTGGTGTTTCATTAGGATTTGAGTGAAAAAGGTTACCGGTATGTACTTACTACATACATTTATTACACAAATATATATATATATACATACATATATATATACATACATATATATATACATACATATATATACATACATATATATATATATATATATATATATATATATATACTTCATTTTTAGTCCATTTAACACGCGGACTTTGAACATACAATCAACGACCTCACCAGCAAGGAATCGAACCCTCGACCTACTGGGTGTGACTAGGGAACGCTTACCGGCTAGGCCACAAGGACACTAAAAGCAGTTCTAGACTCTGTTATATTTCACACAAAGCCTGTTCATCGAGCTGATGGCGCCGTGAACCTCATTGGGAAACTGCCCGTGCCTCGTATGTGGTGTCAGTAGCATTTTACCGAATCCAGCTGGTATGAAACGCGAGGTACATATATATACTTCATTTTTAGTCCATTTAACACGCGGACTTTGAACATACAATCAACGACCTCACCAGCAAGGAATCGAACCCTCGACCTACTGGGTGTGACTAGGGAACGCTTACCGGCTAGGCCACAAGGACACTAAAAGCAGTTCTAGACTCTGTTATATTTCACACAAAGCCTGTTCATCGAGCTGATGGCGCCGTGAACCTCATTGGGAAACTGCCCGTGCCTCGTATGTGGTGTCAGTAGCATTTTACCGAATCCAGCTGGTATGAAACGCGAGGTACATATATATACTTCATTTTTAGTACAAAAAATGAATGTTCAATGAATTATTTATGGTGCATGAGGGTACTGGCCACTTCAGACGGGCTATAAATAGCCTTGTTATCTCCCCTCCATCTCATCCCGAGCCAGAAGGAAGCGTCTTGGTAAATAACATGTTTGCTTATTTTCCATTTACTTGAAATAAATTTACCGAATTATTTGTTTATTTATTTATTTGTAATATACTGTAATATATTAAACACACTGTAATTATTTTCTTTAATTTTTGTATTTATTTATAGTTAGTTACTTAAAATAAGGCCAATTCACTTCAAGTAATGGCATTAAATGTTACCAGCTGGTGTAGTGTAAACACTAGTGACGTCACTTGAGCGTCTGTAATTAACCGTCGATAGTTTCAAGAATTAATGCACTCATTTACTGAATATTCTTTGTAAAAAAATAAAATTTAAATCAATTATTTATAGGAGATAAATATTATTATCAGTAAATATACCGATACCCGGTATGCATTACTGACCACCTCCACGGCTAAAAATAGCCCAATCTCGCGGTCACTTTCCCTTTTTTCTTGTCTCCTCACTGGCAAATGGGGGGGGGGGGGGCGTGTGATGATAGCTGTGTTTATTACAGGGGTATAAATCCCTTTTACGGTATGTTAGACAGGTTTATAATACATTTTTATTATTTTAATATACCGGTAATCTTAATTTGAATCCAGCTTGCCAAACGTAAGTTTCAGTATAAAATAATTAGTGGTAAGACCTTGTGAGTGGCTTACGATGTTTTCATCACCACTCTTGACACACTAAACCACAATATTTAAGAGGTAAGAATTTTAAACTTGGGGGTTTAGACGACCCCCTAACTTTGGGCAGATTTTTTTAATGTTCAAATTTCGTCTTATAGGCCGTGATATACGGTACTTAATTTTTAGTCCATATAACACGCGGACTAAAAATGAAATATACATGGTACCTCGTGTTTCATACCAGCTGGATTCCGTAAAATGCTACTGACATCCACATAAGCAGCACGGGCAGTTCCCAATGAGAGGTTCACAGCGCCATCAGCTCGATGAACAGACTTTGTGTGAAATATCACATAGTCTAGAACTGCTTTTAGTGCTCTTGTGGTATGGTCGGTAACGTTCCCTGGTCCCATGCATTAGGTGGAGGGTTAGAGTCCTGGCTGGTGAGGTCGTTGATTTTATATATATATATATATATATATATATATATATATATATATATATATATATATATATATATATATATATATATATATATATATACAGGTAGTCGTCGACTTACGACCTAGATTGGTTACGGCCGACCGGTCGTAAGTTGATCTGGTCGTAAGTCGGCCTATGTTATAATTACCTTACATATATTATACTGTAATGTGTAATGATAATATAATCATCTTTAAGTCATATTTTATCAACATTTTCTTTGTTCATTATTGTTACGGTCGTCAGGTTTAAGTAAATCACTGCATACTACAGTACAATTGGTTTATTATTTACACTGGGGCTGGGGCCAAAACTGTCGTACCGCCGGTCGTAAAGTCGAACAGACGTAAGTCGCATAGGTCGTAAGTCGACGACTACCTGTATATATAATCAACGACCTCACCAGCAAGGAATCGAACCCTCGACCTACTGGGTGTGACTAGGGAACGCTTACCGGCTAGGCCACAAGGACACTAAAAGCAGTTCTAGACTCTGTTATATTTCACACAAAGCCTGTTCATCGAGCTGATGGCACCGTGAACCTCATTGGGAAACTGCCCGTGCCTCGTATGTGGTGTCAGTAGCATTTTACCGAATCCAGCTGGTATGAAACGCGAGGTACATATATATACTTCATTTTTAGTCCAATTAACACGCGGACTTTGAACATATAATCAACGACCTCACCAGAAAGGAATCGAACCCTCGACCTACTGGGTGTGACACCACATAAGAGGCACGGGCAGTTTCCCAATGAGGTTCACGGCGCCATCAGCTCGATGAACAGGCTTTGTGTGAAATATAACAGAGTCTAGAACTGCTTTTAGTGTCCTTGTGGCCTAGCCGGTAAGCGTTCCCTAGTCACACCCAGTAGGTCGAGGGTTCGATTCCTTGCTGGTGAGGTCGTTGATTGTATGTCCAAAGTCCGCGTGTTAATTGGACTAAAAATGAAGTATATATATATACACCTAGACCCCGACTTACGACGGGGTTAGGGACCCAAATCCAGGTCGTAAGTCCGATATGGTCGTAAGTCCGATATAGATAAAAAAAAAAAAAAAAAAATTCCAAAAAAAAAAAAAAAAATCAAAAAATTTTTTTTTTCAAATTTTTTTTAAAAATCTACAATGAAATACAGTACACTAAACGTAAAAAAAATGAGGAATGGATACAGTACAGTAAAATAAATAAATAATGAGGAATGGATACAGTGTGACTGAGCACTTACCTTAAATGTAGTCAGCTGAATGCACACGGGGGCCCCATAATTTTCTATTTACAGGATACATGGAGACTATATTAATTGGAAGAAGCAGAAGAGGAGACAGGGCTGGGTGGGTCATCAATGTCGCTTCCTTCAGACAGGTTAATGTACTGTGGAAACTTGCTGGTTGAAGGTATTGGATCATCTTGAGGGAGTGAAGAGGCAGCACTGGTGGGGCGTGAGGAGCCAGTACTGGGGGACTTCTTGAAATAGGTGTCCAATTTAGACTGCACAGTTTGCTTTTTCTTTTCATTATAAATTTCTCTGTAGCAAGCAAGTGAATCTTGGATCATTCTGTCAACTTTGGCATAACGCTCATAATTTTGATCCATGTCATCAAACATTTGCATTCCTTTATTAATTGTAGCAAATGCCTCTGCCATATGTTTCACTGAAAACTTTTTGGGGGGTGCAGGCTCTTCTTCTACATTTTGTCTCTCTTCTTCCTCTGCAACTTTCTGTGCATCTAGTTCAATAAGATCCTCGTTACTGAGCTCTTCTGCTACACTTTCAACCAACTGTCCAACATCTTCACTATCAATTTCTAACTCCAGCTGTTTACCTAACTCCACTATCTTGTTACTAATATCCAAAATAACTTCACTTTCATTAAATCCTTTGAAACTGTTCACATATCTTTTCAGGATTTTCTTCCATATTCCAATCATGCAATGTTTTGTTACCTGATCCCATGCTGCACTAATGTTCTTTATACATGACAAAATGTTGTACTCCTTCCAAAACTGTCTGAGCGTTTTCTCACCTTCAGTAGCAGCAACAGCCTGAGCGAAGGTCGTGCGTAAATAATACGCTTTAAAGGCAGCAATAGCACCTTGATCCATGGGTTGGATGATAGAGGTAGTGTTAGGTGGCATGTACACTACCTTAACATCAGGGTGCATGTCGTCCAGGTGTGGTGGGTGTCCCAGAGCATTATCCAAAATCAGTAAAATCTTGAATGGAATCCTTTGTTGCAGACAATACTCCTTGGCTCGTGGAATGAAACAAGTCATGAACCAATCCTCAAATAGTACTAGGGTCATCCAGGCTTTCTTGTTACTGCCATAAAACACTGGCAGTGTGTGCTTGCTGACATGTTTAAAAGCCCTGGGGTTCTCTGAATGATAGATCATGAAGGGCTTTAGCTTGAAACCAGCAACATTCCCCCCCAACAGAAGTGTGATTCTGTCCTTGAATGCCTTGAATCCGGGCTTTTTTTTTGCCTCTTTGTGGATGTATGTCCGGTCAGGCATGCGTTTCCACAATAATCCAGTCTCATCCACATTGAATATTTGCTCTGGCAAATAATTCCCTTCCACAATCACATCATCTAACTCCTCCTTAAAAGCTTCGGCAGCACCAACATCGGCACTAGCTGCCTCTCCACTCACCTTAACACTGTGTAGACTGTAGCGTTTTTTAAATCTATCAAACCACCCTTGACTTCCTGTAAAGTTTTGATCACATTCTTCTCCTGCCTGCTCCTTCAGGCTTTGGAACAGGCTTCTTGCTTTAGCCTGTATGGTTAGAACACTTAAGGGTACACGCTTCTGCATCTGGTCTTCTATCCATATCACCAATAATTTTTCCATATCGTGGATAGGACCTTGTCTTTTCTTTGTTATTATAGTTCCCTTTATAGGTGTTGTTCCTTTCACTACTTCACGAATACGTTCCTTGTCCTTCAGAATAGTGGATATAGTCGAGTGTGAGAAACCTAGGTCACGTGAGATCGTTGCTACTGTTTTTCCATTCTCATACTGTGTTATTATCTTCAGTTTCATCTCAAAAGTAATTGCCTGTCTCCTTTTCCTTGGAGTACCACCAGCACTCTCACTTTTACGCTTTCCAGTCATTATAAAGTCATTTAAATACAATAAAAACGAAAGTTCACAGCGCGATCAGTATAGGATACGATAGCCAAACACAAACAAAGCGCTCCACTGAGTGAGTGCAGCCACGAGGCGACCCAAGCCACCCCTCCCTCTCGCCCGGGACGGAAACGTTTCGGTATAGAAAATGCACGCGTCATTTGAAAAAATTTTTGGTCACGGCGGTCGCAGTCGTAAGTCCCGTATGGACGTACAGTCAAAGCAGGTCGTAAGTACCAATGGACGTAAGTCCATATGGTCGTAAGTCGGGGTCTAGGTGTGTATATATATATATATATATATATATATATATATATATATATATATATATATATATATATATATATATATATATATATATTTGATCTAGTAGTAGTCTAATGTGCTTATCCTTTCGATATTGATCACATATCTATAGCTCTTATGTAAGGAAATACATACCTACTTTTGAAAAAGGGCTGTTTTGAAGTATTTAGAAGTGCACCTGTTATCAAAGCCTTTCTGCAATATTGATAAGTCATAAAATGTAAGCTGATCTGAAGGAGAGATTAATTATATGAGGATATATTCGGTTTTGTATTATTAATGCAAAATAAATGATTGATTGATTGATTGATAGAGATTTATAGTAACATATAGAGCTTACTATAACTTCATGTGTGAAGTGTGGTGGAGTGGATGAAGAGGAATACACAAAGAGGGTATGGACATGTGCCGAGGATGCAGGAAGACAGGGTGACAAAAAAAAGTTCATGAAGCAAAAGAGGGGGGAATGTTGGAAGGGGTAGACCGATTGCCACCTGGGAGAAAAGAGTTAGAGAGTTTGTTGAAGAGAGAGCGGGAAGGGAAGGAAGAGTGTTTGAGAGAGCAAGCGAGGTGTGCAAAGTTAAAATGGCCTATAGACACTTCTCCATGATGGCTCCTTGTTGGGGAGTTCCGGCAGCACTGCACTCCTGGTAGTGAACCCAGACTGGCCTCCCATAAGGTAATGTACCAAAGAAGAAGCAGAAAAGGGAGTGTGAGAGGAGGAGGAGGAACATATGAGGTTGTGTGAGGGGAAGAGGGACTGGGGAGGGCTTGAGGAAGAAGGGAGTGAAGGAAGCAACTCAACATGCTGAGTCCCTTATCTGTTTCGCCATACTGTACAAAGACACAGAAGAACAAAGAAGTCAAGTGATAAAGACAATAATCTACCCTCTCCCTGGCGCTGGTTGAATCTCTCGTCTATAGCGAGAAGTGTCAGTCTTGTTGTTGATGCAGCAGACGAAAATACTGTCTCTAGTTCTCCCTGAGGCTGGTAACAACCTGCATCTTTTCTCCAGATATATCACTTTATTTTATGTATTTTCCACGTTCATTTATAAAAAAATAAAACCTATATAGAGACATTAACAGATTTTGATTGATAATACTCGATAAAATCCCAATTATGACCAGGAAAAGGAGTTGACCGTGTAACTAACCCTGTTAAGAACTAAAGTCGCGTTGATGACAATACAAAACATTGAGGGACCGCCGGGCCCACACCGTTAAGGAGCTTAGTAACTAAATATATTAATAAAGTAGATAACTAAAATACGTGGATATATATAAATAAAATAACTATGAAAATAATGCTTATAACGATGATGATACCAACATAATATAATACTCTGATTGTTATAATAAACAAAATATTTCAGCAACATGTCGGATAGGGGATAAAACACAATACATTTTATCATTTCACCACTTATTATCATAGCTGTTCGGACGGTTGGTTTGTCCTTTGTTATTTTATGACTTTCATTGTCCAATGTTAGTACAGTGGGTGTTGTAGAACTGTTGTACAAGAAGAGGAGAATCGACCCAGAGGAATGTGAGTTCAGTATTGACGGATATGACTTATTTACTGTACTTTTTCTTTTTTCTTTTATCCTCTTCACCAATGATCAGCTCGTTAGCCGCATGGGCGATCGGTCACGTCTCTCATCAATTTTCCTTTTCTTTTATCCTCTTCACCTAAAGATCGGCTCGTTAGCCGCTTGGGCGATCAGTCACGTCTCTGTTTCGCACTGTTGGCAAGTACTGGGTATGCACCGGCTCCTGAATGTACCTGAACCTGCTCCAGTGTTGGTCAAGTCTGGTCTTGAAAGAGCTTACACTTGGTACGTTCTGCAACTCTTCACAGT
Source organism: Homarus gammarus (assembly GCA_958450375.1). NCBI lineage: Eukaryota > Metazoa > Arthropoda > Malacostraca > Decapoda > Nephropidae > Homarus > Homarus gammarus. The sequence continues at coordinate 1,130,650 of CAUDMG010001741.1, read as the reverse complement.
CCGCTTTGTTCTTGATTTCCCGAAATAACTTGGCGTCATCGGCAAACATTTCTATGGAGGAGTTATACAACGTCAGGCATGTCATTTATGAAACAAACAAACAACAGCGGGCCCAATACACTGCCCTGTGGTACCCCTCTTGTGACAGGTACGGATGATGATTTGGTGCCATTAATCACCACACACTGCTTGCGGTCATGTAGAAAGTCTTCTGTCCACGCTCGGACATTTCCCCGAATTCCGTACCCTTCCAGTTTGATTTTCAGCCTTTCGTGGGGTACACTGTCGAAAGCCTTGGCAAAAGCTAGGTAAATATTGTCGATATTACCACCCCGTTCCAGAATATGGGTCCAAATATCCAATACCTTGAGCAATTGTGTTAAGCAGGAGCGCCCTGGCATAAAACCGCATTGGCAATCCTTTACAATGTTGTTTCGTAGCAGATGTTCCGTCGCGGCATCTCTGATAATACTGTGGGGTATGGGATTGTTTGGTTCACACTCAGGATGGAATGGAGAAAGGAAACTCACGATGTGCTCTCTATATACATGTTGTATTGGATGTACAATGCAGCTTGGTGCTGGGAAGGCAGCATGGTTACAAGCGTGATGTAGAGAGAGCTGGTTGGTGAGGATGCTCACAGGATGACAGCTTGTGGGTCGCCATGCTCGCCAGCGGGAGAGAGGACCGCCAGGCAGGCGGAGGAGCGAGGCCCGCCGGGCAGCGGCGGAGAAGGAGGTGTTGCTGGCTGTGGCTGCAGGTAGAGAGAGAGCGAGAGAGAGAGCACCGCGAGGTCAGGTCTTAAATAGCGGGGGTAGGCGTGGCTTAGCAGTTGACCCCCGCTCCGTGGTGTATGGCGGCGCTGGTTGACCTAGACCACGAGGCATACACTGGGGAATAGGTGGGGTCGGCTAGGCAGCGACAAACAGCGTTTGTAGGGGAGAATTCCACTACAATACTCCCCCTTCCCTCCAGGCTGTGTAGGAGACTTGTTGTCTGCAGGGTTGCATAGCACATGTGAGGCAGAACGGGCGGTGCGTGCCTCATGTGAGACAACGGCGATGGCGTGGATGAGCCGGTCGCTGGGGACAACTGTCTAGATACACAATATCTGTGGGAGTAGAGAGGGAGAATAAGTGTGTGTGGAGGCGATGAATGTTGTGCTTCCCTCACGGCAGGTACAGAGTCGCCAGGTGCGCCTGCTGGGGTGTGTGGGCCTGGGTCAGGAGCAGGGGCTGTGTCAGCAGCAGCGTGGTTACAAGCGTGATGTAGAGAGAGCTGGTTGGTGAGGGTGCTCACAGAATGACAGCTTGTGGGTCGCCATGCTCGCCAGCGGGAGAGAGGACCGACAGGCAGGCGGAGGAGCGAGGCCCGCCGGGCAGCGGCGGAGGAGGAGGTGTTGCTGGCTGTGGCTGTATGTAGGGAGAGAGCGAGAGAGAGAGCACCGCGAGGTCAGGTCTTAAATAGCGGGGGTAGGCGTGGCTTAGCAGTTGACCCCCGCTCCGTGGTGTATGGCGGCGCTGGTTGACCTAGACCACGAGGCATACACTGGGGAATAGGTGGGGTCGGCTAGGCAGCGACAAACAGCGTTTGTAGGGGAGAATTCCACTACAATACTCTCAAATACTTTACATATTATGCTGGTCAGGCTCACCAGTCTATAATTGTTCGTGGAGTGACGATCGCCCTTCTTGAAGATAGGACTCACATGAGCCACTTTCCATTCACTGGGGACCATTCAGGGGCTCTGCAAGCTCATTGCACAACTCTTTTATCACTCTAGGATGCACCATGTCATGGCCGGGACTCTTATGGACCTTTAGCTTTGACAGTATATTTCTAATACCCTCTTCTGTGAACACAATGTGGGTCAGTACTGTGTCGAACCGTCTGTCCTCAAACGCAAGAAGGTTAGTTGCATCCTCTCTTGTGAACACCGAGGAAAAGAAGCTGTTCAATGCCTCAGATTTATCCTGGTCAGAATCTGCATAACTACCATCTTCTAGCCTCAGGTCTGATACTCCTACTCGCGTTTTTAATTTCGACTTTGCATAGCGGTAAAACGCCTTTGGGTTTGACTTCACCTTTCTCAAGAAATTATTAAGAGGGGTGTGGTTATCTATGCTAGAGCCAGCCAGAGGAGGGTTGGTTGGTTTGGTTTTATCCTCTTCACCGCTGATCGGCTCGTTAGCCGGTTGGGAGATCGGCCACGTCTCTGTTACGCACTCTTGGCAAGTACTGGGAATGCACCTGCTCGTTGAACCTGCTCCAGGGAAGTCTGGTCTTGAAAGAGCTCACACTCGGTGCCGTCACAACACTCTCTGGTAGTTTGTTCCAAGAGTTTACAACCCTCACTCCGAAAAAGCTTGCCCTCACGGTTTTCTAGACTTGCGGCTTCTTCAATCTTGAGCTGTGACCTCTTGTGGGGCAAGCGTCCGCCAGCTCCAAGCAGTGGCGTAGCTAGAGTGTGTGCCGCCCGGGGCGGCCCTTGAGTTTGCCGCCCCCCCCCCCCCGTGCCCCCACAAAAAATACATATTGCACAGCAGCACAGTGACTCAATCTTATATATATATATATATATATATATATATACAGTATATATATATATATATATATATATATATATATATACAGTATATATATTAAATAGTTTGTGTACCATTATAATATTACTGTACTTTCACATACTCAAATATAGTATGCTTTAAATACACACCAAACATACTTAAACTTTATAAGTTTCCTTAATCCTCAACAGGTTACAGGTTGTGTGTGTGGCGGGGTGGGGGGGGGGGGGGCGCATAGCAAGGGTGTAGCTCATGACGTGGCCGTGATGATGTGGGTCAGGTGTTATGTCAGACACGACAAGGATTAACTTGCCGCCGATACAAAGGGATGGATTAACGTCTCCAGTAGCTGCAGATATGGGTGATGAGCAGACCCAAAAGTGCCGCCCCCCCAAAAGTGCCGCCCGGGGCGGACCGCCCCCCCCGCCCCCCCTAGCTACGCTAGTGGCTCCAAGTAAGGACACTCGACTGAGTAGTGCCCTTTGAGATGCTTATACAACTCTATTAAGTCACCCCTTGTCACACTTTGAGCACCATTATTACCCGTGGCAATGACGCCAGTTACAGCACCAACCTTACTACTCAAACAGCACTAAAAATGGTAGCTTTTCTTCACCACGTGGTATCTTTGCACACACTCATTACAATTCAGGTGGGCACCTACAGGTATACTCGGAGGAATAACACAGCCACCAAATAGCCCTACTGAGTAATGGACTCATCCATAACAATGATGGGGGCTGGCAGTTGTTTGCTCGGCCTGTGATATCGACACACTGGGCAGTGAACGTGTCAGGTGAAGGCTGCCCAGTTCTTTGGGCCCTATAGGTGGTGGTGAGTTCCTGACGGTCGGGTTCACGAATTTACCCGAGTTTACTGGCCTTCATCCATCTCCCAAACTAGTGTGGAGGACGTCCGCAAGCTAAAGACTCGTGGCCTAGACTCCGAGAGGAACCTGTGGGTGGAGGGATTTTGGACGCTAGACTCACGTTGCTGACATGAACATCAACGTTTCAAAAGGACGTTAAGGGCGTAAGAATACTTCACTTAAACACATCAGTTACGTTACTGTATCACTTGCATATTCAAACTATTAACTAAGTCAAAATCACTTAAAGTGGCGAGGTATAATACGGAGAAGTGGACATACCTGTGGGTGGAGGGATTTCGGACGCTTGACTAACGCTGAAAGTGCCCGGGCTGCACTCCTCTCCCTCGCTAAGTTACGAATGCCACTCACTCAACTATTTCAATGTACTACGATACTGTATACTTTGACGTTTGAAACCGAGACTACGAACTCATTTCCATTTCCTAATATTCCCTTTTCAATCTATGCTCTGACTGCGCTATCGAAGACAAGAATTAAATTGATTTCAAGGTTCAGGATGGCAGTTACGGTGGGCGGAGCCTAAGACAAGTAGCAATTTCAATTCAATTTCAATTTCAATTGTTTATTCCTTGATAGAGGAAGCGGGATCCTAGTGCTGTCACTAGGTACCCCTGTACAATAACACCGGAAGCATCTGGCAAGTGTCACAAGTATATACATATTATAAAGGGGCTTACTAAAGCCAAAGGAAGGAAGGATATTCCTTTAACACATGATCAATGTTATTTACATAATATCTGGCCATTATGGAGAGGATCAGCGTGTCTCCGTCAGGGGGTCGTGGAGTGGTGGTCCAGCAGGCGTCACGGAAGCGTTGTGTGTGGGGACATCTTAGGAGGTAGTGGATAAGGGTGTGGCTGTCGGGTCTTCTGCATAATGCACAAGAGCATTGCTCAGGGGATGCGGGGATACCAATCTCCCAAGCAAAGTCATACCCAATGATGATACGGGCAGCAATCACGTCCCCTTTCCGCGACCCTTTCCCATAGACATACGAGAGGTCAGGAAGTTTACGGAGGACATTGTACCAGGTGGGCGGGGAGTCCAGGGGGATGGCTGCTTCCCGAGCTTCTCTCTGTTTGCGGTGAATTTGGGTCCTAAGCTGTAAAAGTGTTCGAGGAACAATTTAGTCAGGTGTCACCATGTTGCAGCCACTCTTGGCAAGGCCATCTGTTGCCTCATTCCCCAAGATACTGACATGACTGGGTATCCATAGGAATGTCACAGGACGGCCTGCACCCTGAAGTGTGGATGTTAACCCTCGTATTCGGAGGATGAGGTCCTCATTTTCCCCTGATCCAAATGCGATCCCGTCGAGAGCAGACCTGGAATCGCAGCAGACAAGCAAGGGGCAGAAACCATTTGCTTCTTCTTCAGCGAAAAGGGCAGCAAGGAGGGCTATTAGTTCAGCCTGAGTGGAGGATGCCCCGTCAGAAACTCTGAGAGACAGTTTGATAGGCTCAGGGGCATCAGGACGGGAGATGTAGACACCAGCCCCGGCCCGACCTATATAGCGGGGTCAACAGAACCACCAGTATAGAGGACGACCCTACCTGGGGACTAGTGGGCGATCCTGGAGAGGTGGTATTTGCAGAGAATAACAGGGTTTACGTGGGATTTCGGGAGCGGTCCACCGAGGGCAATCACCTCAGGTTGAAAATCCAGCCAGGGAGGAGACGAACCGACAGCAGGGGTGACAACAATATCAGGCAGGAGATCGTGTTCCTGAAGAGCTCGGATGAGTGACCCTCGCCACTGTGTTCTAGATGGAGGTCGGCCTCGGACAGCAGGAGTCAAATTGGCTTGGACATAGTTGCCCCGAGGATCCCTTGGAATGGAAACGGCAGTTTTTAGGTAAAACTCCTGGACACGATCCTGTAAGGGGGAAAGGCCAAGTTCGGTATATAGAGAAGTAGAGCATGTCCACTGAGGAGCCCCAATGATGATACGAGCAGCTTTCCTCTGGATAACTTCGAGACGGTTGACAGCAGTCCGACTGATGTTGACGAGGGCAGGGGCGGCATAGTCGACACAGGAACGGACAAAGGACTTGTACATGGTGAGAAGTACAGGGATGGTGGCACCAAGGGAACCCCTGCACATGGTAGAGAGGGGAGCGAGACGCCGAAAGCATATGTCTCGAAGATAGCGGACTTCAGGGATCTGACAACGTGTGCGAGTTACATACACACCCAGGTATTTTGTCTCATTAACCCAGTCCAAGGGCGTTCCTGATAAGAGAAGGGGTGGAGGTACAACAAGACCGTGCCACATGGCTTTTGTTTTCGCAGTTTAAAGAAGGAAACCAAGTGAATCACACTCTCTGGAGACCAGATCAAGGGCTTCCTGCATGCTGAGGTAGTCAGGGGCTTGGAGGAGGACATCGTCGGCATATCGTGAGTGGACAACTTCTGTCGCCCACGGGAGAGATGCAATGGAGTGCATGAGAGTGTTAAACAAGGTGGGACTCAGGACTCCACACCTTGAGGGGTGCCGAGGTTCTTTTCTTGAACAGGAGACATAGAGCCTTCAACGCGAACCCGGGCCTGACGTCCAGTGAGGTAAGAGGCGATCCATTGTAGAAGTCTCCCTTTAACCCCTAACCGCGCAAGTTCAGCTAAAATGAGGGCAGGCTGAGCCGTATCAAAGGCTCCCTTGATATCAAGGAAGACGGAGACGCGGGCAGTCTGATTGCAATAAAAGGAAGCAATGGAGTGTGCTGTGCTGTGCTGCGCTGTTGTATGAAACCATTGATGGAGTTGTGGAAGCCGCCTATGGTGTGAAGAAGGGGACGATGGAGTATCCTCTCCATCATCTTGCAAACAGGAGGTAAGACTAATGGGTCGATATTTCCCAGGATCTCCCGGCTTAGGGATGGGGATAATAGTGGCATTTTTCCAGTTAGACAGGAGAACCCCATGTTCATAAGACATATTGTAGAGAGCAAGCAAGGGGCCGTTAGGAATATTAGTACAGGCGTTGAGGACGGAGTAGGTTATCTGATCATCCCCATGAGAGGTGTCTTTTCTAGAGCGACGAGCAAAAGGATTACAGAGTAGAGTTTACAAAGGGTCATAATAATTAACCCCTGTTGTCAGGAAACTATGGCATTGAATGTTACACAGTATTTCATTTACATTATTTGTTTAGTTCTATACATAAAGGGTAACTTATTCACAAATGCGTGAGTACAGGCGTGTGAGGCAGTATGTCTGGCCTCACACTTTGTTATTCACATTTACGTGGGAGGTATTCAAGCACATTGCGTATTTGGTTCTGTACATGAGAATTGATATAGTTACTAAGTGCAAAAAAGTGGATACAATCTTAATATGTCGGCTATCTTGCCATTAGAGATGAAGTGTTGTGCCATTTCACACACAGTGTGCTTGGACCTGTCCCTAAAAGGTTCTATCTTCACACAGTCGAGGACGTAGTGTTCAAGTGTGTGGCCATATGTATGGCCACACACTTTACATTTAGTTTTGTTTACATCTGCTTGAGGAACATACTGCCAAAGGTACTTATATCCTAACCTTAATCTAGCGGTTACAACATCTTGTAATCTAGTGATCTTGTTACTTGCTCCATATACATGTTTCACTTGATACATCTCATCATGGTAACTTATGGATCGACTAGTACCTGTTTGCACTTGTTTACTTGCGTCAAACTCATCAATAAGTTTTTTCCTAATTACAGTTTTAAGGGTTCTTTTTGACAGACCCAAATTGTATTCAACGGTGTCTTTGTTAGACGCGAGTTTGGCGAGGGCATCAACTCTGTCATGTTTTATGAGACCTATGTGAGAGGGGATCCACAACAGTTTGACCTTGACACTCCGGTCAACAAGGCACGCATATTTGTGTCTGGCTTCAGAGACAAGAGCGTGACAACCTGAGTCGAGGGTGCCAAGGGCAAGTAGTGAGGATAGAGAGTCAGTGATGATGAGACTGTCAGTAACAGTGGTTTCAATGAATTTAATAGCTGTGAGTATGGCAACTAATTCAGTTTGTAGAGTGGATGCCCAGTTGTTACTTCTAACTCCTTTCTCAATTATATTACCGTCAGGTTGAGTCACAACAATAGCACTTCCAGCCCTCCCACAGGCGGTGTTTAGAGACCCATCAGTGTAGATGGTCTGTGTGATATTATCATCAGTCTGTAGAGTGTGTATGTGTTCAAGAGCTCTCAATTTGGCAGTGTGTTGGAGATAAATGCTTTGTATAATTAATTTTTTAGGCGGATACGTCGGTATTGTGATATCGAAGGGAACTGTCCGCCAGGGTGGCAGGAAGCGCTGTTGTGTCTCAACTTTGTACAGGTGGTCTAGTCCAAACATCTTCAAATGTGTAGCTGTAGTTTGGATCCATTTAGACTAAGTAGTCCCATGGTTCATACATTCTAGCAAGCTGGAAAGGCACCGTGCCAGCTGAAACCAAGTCGTGTCATAGGTGCCACAGAGACTTTAAATTTTATGTTGATTGTAAATTTTATGTTGATTGTGTGCTTTCTCAAGGACTGAAACTGTGCCTACAATACACCATTCACAGGGAGATACAGTGTACGCAGTCGCAGACGACAACTCCATAGGCAACAGAGAGTAGCTAAGTACTTTTTCTCTCTTTATTTTCTTTGAAATAGGTGTAGATTTATACACAGTCTGCACCCCCCCCCCCCCCCACAACAACAACAACCATGAGCTTGATATGTGATTACTGCAGGGAGACGTCGGATATGGAGGATACAGGCCTGACTAATGCAACGTTTAGGAAGTTACTAACTGCCGTAAAGCTTGATGGCTGTTGCTGGTATTGCTCTGGCTGCATAGTCAAGGTGAATGAAGCGATTGCAATCCATAAGGGAACGAGTTCTCTTGGGACGAAAATAGATGAAGCAGGAGCCCTGCTGGTTGACAAACTGGAGCAAGTTGGGAAAGAGATCCTTGCTAAGACTGAGGAAGTAGCTGATAGAATGGAGGTGGTTGCTAAGAGGAGTTATGCTGACGTATTAGGAGGGCCACGGGGGGGGGGGGGGGCGGAGAGTAATGCAGAATCAGTACAGGTTCTACAGCAGATTGGGACTCTGAAAAAGTGTGTCGAAGAAATGAAAATTAACGCACCTACTGTTAGGGGAGAGGAGGAACACCAGGAACAGCTCCAGCGCAGGAACAATGTAATAGTTTTTGGAGTCCCAGAGAGCCAGGCAGAGGGAACTGTGAGTAAGGAAACACACGACAAGGTGCTGTTTCAAAATATTTGCACAGAGGTTCTGAAGATTCCAGCAACCCCTCAGGATGTGAGGAGACTGGGACAAAAGCAGGGGGCTAAGCCTCGCCCCCTCAGGATCACACTAGGGAGTGAGGAGGAAAAATGGCAAGTTATTCGGCAGGCAAAAAACTTAGCAAGGAGCGAGGCATTTCGGGATGTATTTATTCACCCAGACCGCACGGTAATGCAGAGGGAACAGCACAAGAAGCTCCTGCAGGACTTGAAGCAGAAGAGGGAGGAGTCGAGGAGGAATGGGGACAGGTGCACATGGGTTATACTCAGGGGGAGGGTAGTGGAAACAAGTGTGCCGACACAGGGCCAGGGGGCAGCAGTGCACCCTCCACCCACTCAACCCCCCACCCGGGAGGCGGCACCAGCTCAGCCTACCGGACAGGAGGGAACGAGCGCCGTGTAAACAATGACATTTTTAACCACACCCTGCAAAATACAGTGTACTTAGCAAATGCTGCAGCTTCTGAGAATGTGGGTGGAGCGGGTTAATTACTAAGAGCAGAGACGTTACCGAGAACAAATTCTGGCTTGAATGTCATGTACACTAATACTGACACGTTCCTTGATAAGAGAGAGGAGTTTGAAACACTACTAAGAGTACACCAACCAGATATTGTAGGAGTTGTAGAACTGTTGTACAAAAACAGGAGAATCGACCCAGAGGAATGTGAGTTCAGTATTGCTGGATATGACTCATTTACGAACCTAACTCAAGAATCCTGCAGAAGGGGTGTGGTTATCTACGCTAGGCAAGACCTTAGAGCCAGCCAGGCGAGGGTACAGGGAGAGGATGTTTTTGAAGAGTCCAAGTGGTGTAAAATTAAATTAAAGGGAGGGGACTTACTTATCGTCGGGTGCATCTAAAGATCCCCGAACTGTGGCCCACTAAATCAAAGGAACTTAAGAACCTTAATAAACAATGCGGCGATCCTCAACCCCAGCCACCTCCTTATCATGGGGGACTTTAACTATGGCGACATCGACTGGAGAAACGAGTCCACCCCGAATGACTTGAATAATCCTGCTACTCTTTTTGTAGAAACTCTGAGAGATAATTTTCTGTTCCAATATGTGAGAGACCCGACACATTACAGAGGGGAGCAAACACCCAAGCCACTTGACCTCATCATAACAAACGAGGAGGGTATGGTGGCCAAACTGGAACACCTTGCCCCAGTTGGCACCAGTCACCAAACAGTGTTGTCATTCAGATTTAACTGTTACCTAGTTCAAGATAAGGCCAGGCCAAGGTGCAAATATTACAAGGGAAATTACAATGGGATGAGGGAAGAGATGAGGGGTATCAACTGGCCTGACTTATTAAGGTACAAGAACACAGACACTACGCTGAATATCATAACTAGTAAAACGACCCATTTGATCGATAAATATATACCCAAGACCAAACCCAGTGCTTCTAGGAATACGCGGGGGTCTCCCTACACATGAACCATGCGGCGGTCGACAAAATTAAGAAGAAAACCCAGAAATTCAAGACGTGGGTTGGGTCAAACGATGAGCAAGACAGGAGGATGTATGCAAGAACCAGAAACCAAGCAAAGATTGAGTGTAGGAGGGCTGAAAAGGAGTTCCAAAGGCTGGTTGCACGCGAGGTCAAGTCAAACCCAAAGGCGTTTTACCGCTATGCAAAGTCGAAATTGAAAACGCGAGTAGGAGTATCAGACCTGAGGCTTGAAGATGGTAGTTACGCAGATTCTGACCAGGATAAAGCTGAGGCATTGAACAGCTTCTTTTCCTCAGTGTTCACAAGAGAGGATGCAACTAACCTTCCTGCGTTTGAGGACAGACGGTTCGACACAGCACTGACCCACATTGTGTTCACAGAAGAGGGTATTAGAAATAAACTGTCCAGGCTAAAGGTCCATAAGAGTCCTGGACCTGACATGGTGCATCCTAGAGTGCTAAGGGAGCTGTGCAACGAGCTTGCAGAGCCCCTGAAGATTCTGTTTTGTAAATGCCTGGATGAACAAATGGTCCCCAGTGAATGGAAAGTGGCTTATGTGAGTCCTATCTTCAAGAAGGGCGATAGTCACTCCACGAACAACTATAGACCGGTGAGCCTGACCAGCATAATATGTAAAGTACTTGAGAGTATTATCAGAGATGCAGCGATGGAACATCTACTACGAAACAACCTTGTAAAAGATTGCCAACATGGTTTTATGCCGGGGCGTTCTTGCTTGACACAATTGCTCAAAGTATTGGATATTTGGACCCATATTCTAGAACGGGGTGGTAATATCGACAATATTTACCTAGATTTTGCCAAGGCTTTCGACAGTGTACCCCACGAAAGGCTGAAAATCAAACTGGAAGGGAACGGAATTCGGGGAAATGTCCTAGCGTGGATAGAAGACTTTCTACATGACCGCAAGCAATGTGTGGTGATTAATGGCACGAAATCGTCATCTGTACCTGTAACAAGTGGGGTACCGTAGGGTAGTGTATTGGGCCCGCTGTTGTTTGTTTGTTTCATAAATGATATGCCTGACGTTGTACACTCCTCCATACAAATGTTTGCCAATGATGGCAAGTTATTTCGGGAAATTAAGAACCAAGCGGACTGTGAAGAGCTGCAGAAGGACCTCTGTGGGCTCCAGGAATGGTCGAAGGAATGGCTGCTGAGATTCAATGTCACGAAGTGTAAGAGGATGCACTTGGGGCGTACCAACGGTAAGGAGGCGTACCATATGTCCCAACGGGATGAAGAAAATGTACTAGTTGAGACTGTGTGTGAGAAGGACCTAGGTGTGTATGTTGACAATGAGCTGAAGTTCTCGGGCCATTGTGAGAAGAAGGTAAATCAGGCAAATAAATTATTGGGTCTTATAAGAAGGTCGTTCAGATATCTAGACGGTCCGTCCCTCGTGACGATCTTCAGGAGTGAAGTGCTTCCCCATCTGGAGTACTGTCACCCCATCTGGTCCCCGAGATATGCTAGGGACTGTCAGTTGGTTGAAAATGTTCAAAGGAGGGCCACCAAACTGGTGCCTGCACTTCGGCACCTCAGCTACCCTGAGAGATTGGAGCGCCTGAACTTGCCTAGCTTATACTACAGACGGGCAAGGGGGGACCTAGTTGAGGTTTATAAGCATCTCAGGGGGCACTACTCAGTTGAGTGTCCTTACTTGGAGCTGGCGGACGCTCGCCCCACAAGGGGTCACAGCTCAAGATTGAAGAAGCCGCAAGTCCAGAAAACCGTGAGGGCAAACTTTTTCGGAGTGAGGGTTGTAAACTCTTGGAACAATCTACCAGAGAGTGTTGTGACGGCACCGAGTGTGAGCTCTTTCAAGAGAAGACTTGACCAACACTGGAGCGGGTTCAGGTACATTCAGGAGCCGGTGCATGCCCAGTATTTGCCAACAGTGCGTGACAGAGACGTGACCGATCGCCCGGGCGGCTAGCGAGCCGACCTTTTGGTGAAGAATATAAAGGAAAAGAGGCGTGACCGATCGCCCAAGCGGCTAACAAGCCGATCAGTGGCGAAGAGGATAAAAAAAAAAAAAAAAAAAAAGGATCACCACGCAGAAGCCTCAGGGCTATCATGAGGTTGACTTCAATTATTCTATCTTTAACACTGGGTATACCTAGTTCTTTCCTCATATTAAGTACTTTAGTTCTCATGAGACATCCAAGGATAATTCTGAGGGCTTTATATTGCATTTTCTCGAGCTTGTCAACGCCTTTCCCGTCACGAATGACCAGAGCTGGTGCGTGGTAATCTATCAGAGATCCTATATAGCCTAGGTACATTGTTTTAACAATTCTAATATTAGCACCATAGTGCAGGCTGTACCCCGCTGCACTTCTAAGAGGTCTCAGTCTGTCAGTACATTGGCGGGTTAGCTGTTGTATGGCAGGTAGCGTACAAGGGACGGAAACACCAAGATATTTAAAAGAAGAAACATAGTCAATAGTGTTGTTACCTATCTTGAACTTGGAGGGGCCGCGTTTGCGGTTACCAGCTTGTTTGTTGAACACCTTAGTTTTGTCAGTGGAGATAATAAGACCGAGGTGTTCACAGGCTGCGTATACATGGTTCAGGGTGGTTTGCATTTCACGATGATTTTTAGTATGTATAAGAATATCATCAGCATAGCTGATTGAGATATGCTGGGGTTGTCTGGTATTAAATTTAATAATGCATTCATAAGAACATTGAACAAAGTGGGGCTAAGTACTCCACCTTGAGGGGTACTAAGTTGCAGATCTTTAACTTCACTTTTGTAACCCTGAAACAGTGCAGCAGCCCTTCTGTTGGTTAGGTAACCACTTATCCAATGTAACAGCCTACCTCCTATATCCATTTTGGCTAGTTCGTACAATATCAGTTGCCTGGTGGGCAGGTGGTGGTGACTGTGTGGCAGGGCCGGCAACGACCTTGTTCCAAGAACGGTAGAGAGAGGGAGGGAGGGGAGAAAGGATGGGTGGTAGGGGTGATAGGGGGGGTGGTAGAGGAGAGGAGATCAATGAGAAATCCTTGGTGGATGGAAGAGGCGGTGGTGGATAGGAGTGAGGTTTGGTTGACAGGGGTTTCGTCAGAGATGAGGGCCGTGGTACAAGGTAAGTTTTCCCCGGGCGAGTGCCAGGACGCTGTGGGCAATTGGCATTTCAGGCGTGGTGACTGCCATGGCAATTGACACACCGTGGAATAACTGGGATTGTGTTCTGAATTTTTTATTTGCATTCCACTGTGTCGTGAGGACCTGCACAGAAACCACAGGCGACCATCCTCGTGCACTCCCAGGTGCGGTGTTTCCACGATTGGCAACGACCACATATTTTCGGGGTTCCTATAAATCGGTTGGGAGGACAGTTGTGAATTGATCCTACATTCACCTTCGAGGGGAGGGGGCCCACCCACCAGCCGATGAGTTCGTTGGATGGACGTTTGGAGACCGGGTTGATGCGGCGTTCCATGTCCAGTAGTTGTGGTAGAAGAGGGCGAAGATTGTCGACAGGGATCTCCCAGGGTACGTGGCGAACCATTACCTTGGTACGACGAGTTTCTGGGGTGATGGTGGTGAACTTCAGCATCACCTCCCCCTGGGGAGCAGGAAAGCCCACCTGAGTGAGCAGGCGTACCGTCTCGTCCATTTGTGTGGTGACTATCACGGCTGTGGGGCCTCGGCGGAGGCGAAGTGTTGATTCCTGAAGTGGAGAGCAGTGACGGAAGAACCAGGTCGTCCTTGTGCTCAGAGGCAAGTCCCGAGGAAAGGCGAGACGATGAAGGCGCGACGGGGCAGGGAGACAAAGGGAATCCCCTGTGTCCATCGTCGACGGAGGGTCGGTCATTAAGCCACATTTAAGCTCACTTGGGGACCCAGATGACAGGAGGAGGCAACCATCTACAGCCCCAGACGGGGTGCGGGGGGGTAGCCGTGGCCCCTGCTGGAGACCCTGACTTCTGAGGTTTCTGCTTCTTCTTTGACGTGTCTTCAAGAAGAAAGTCGTCAGCATCACTGTCACCTACTGCCTCCGTTTCCAATGAACGGGAGCGTTTAACGGCGGGCATAGAGCACGTTGACAACACTGCAGTCAGGTGGAGTGGTAATGACGTCACTGCTATGTCACACTATCACATTGCGCAAACTTGAAAAACTTTTCCCAGAAGGATCGGGTTGTAGGACCAGATGTTTTATCCCCCAAAAATGACAAAGTCCACAAGTAAAAAAAAAAATAGATGCCACTGGGCTGATAACTGGGTCTTACTATAGTTGTCTGCACAGGCTGGGATTAGTAGACTCGCTGAATTCGTCAGAAATACGACTTTTGAGGAGCAGTCTCTAACAGCCTTTGTTGACAATACGCACGCATGCGCGTTCTCCGACAAGTAGCAACTGTAGCATCCGATTACATTTTCAAAGAAAGCTGGCCTGATGGTTCCCTTCAGGTTGATTAATTAATTCCATAATTAACATCCTTAACAACAATTTCACTATGAATATCAGGTTCTCTGATATTCATAGGTGAAAAAGAGGTTATTAGTCTCGGTCAACAATCACTGGCATCTCTATGGCCGACGTCAATGATACTGTAGTGGATCCTCTCCCCTACAACTCCCAACTGAGCTCCGGCCGCTCGCCTACCAGCCAATCAGCATACAGCTTCTAAGTTTAGGAGCTCCAAAAAGTTATTGGTAGCGAAAGGCAGAGCGGGGAAGATGACAGAGGAAGGAGTAGGAGGTTAGGAAGAGAATTGTAGTGGGAGAGATAGTGCCGTGGCTTTACACGACTGTGTTTATTTGGTTAGCGCATAGCGCACGTATTTGGTTTTTGTCTGTGTTGGGTGTGTGATCCTCGGGTCACCACTCCTCCGGATTGTGTCAGTTCAAGTTTAGAAGCTCCAACAACTTTCCCTGAATACGAATTCGCAACCTTTCGATTTACAACAGGTACCTACTTACTGCTAGGTGAACAGGGACCAAGGGGGCTAGGAAGAGTGTCCAAACAACTTCCGCCTGCCTGGGAATCGAACCCGTGACATCTTGCTTGCGAGGCAAGAGCGGTACTGCTTCTACCACAAGCGCCCCAGTTTTGCCGAGAGACTAGGTCTATGCAGTGGACGTAGGGGTATGATCGCCGACCTAGTCTCGACCTTCAACTTCCAGCTCAGGATCAGAGCGTTTCACACCTTATGCTCCCGCTCCTGTGATTGGCTCTCGCGCTACGAGCACCTCATATCCTGAGATTCGTAAATCTCATAAATACGGCCCCGGCTCCTGAACTAAGAAGACCTCTCAACAAGACCTCCTGCTGGACCCGGAACTGTGAAGGCCGCCCTCTCTCTTGCGCCATTGTTGGCCATCATCCCAGACCGGACCATCCACGACTGACATCGTCGACAAAAACTCACGAGCGTTCTCGGTTTATCGAGCCTTAGCTTGCCCTCCCCACTGGTGGTGTGAGTGATCCACACTCCAGCTGGAGAGCAGCTATAGCGCGATATTCCCGACGTGGTTTGAGCTCTTTTCCTTCTACTGCTATTTTTCCTTTTTTTCGCTCTGGCCTAGGGACCTGCACCCTCAAAAGTGTATTCGTCCTGCGGTCCCCCCTGTAACTGTTCACCTCCCTCCCAGGAGATTGTGAACACGAAAAGGGGTTGGAGCAAAACCCATCCCAGCCGAGTCTTTCCAGGAAAACCGTGATCGTGCGAGTCCACCTGGAAAGAGGGTAGCAATCCTTATCCTTCCCAAATAGGCACACTTAGCTCACGTCTATAAGTGAGCAGTCACATACACTAGGAAGTAGGCTTCCCCAACGGGGCTCCGGGAGAGAAGCTCAGGAACCACTCTACGACCACCAGCTAGTGGGGAGTGCTGAAATTCCTCTGCTACTTACTCAACCGGAATAGGTAGGATTTAAAAAAAAAAAAAAAAAAAAAAAAACGGTTATGGAGCGCGTACGCCCTCCTAACCGCGACCCCCGCCTGAACCGCCAACCTGACGACCCGAACCACGACAGGCTCCGCACAGAGAAAGCGGACCAGTTACGCGCTTTCAATGAAGCCCTAAAAAGCAGGAACACTGCCACCACCTCCACCAACTCCACCACCACTGCTACCGCCACTGAGGACGACAACTGGATGAAGGTAGAAAATAAAAAACGCCGACGTGCTTCTTCGGGAAACGAATGCCGTCAAGCAGCCCAAAAGGCACCCATCACCACCACCAGCTCACCTCCAACGACACTGCCAAAATTCCGGATCACGAAAACGGACACAAAAACGACATATGCCGTCATCACAGAGATAGAAAAGCAAAATCCACTGGCCAAGTTCTCAGTGCGGCCCAACCTAAAGGGGGAGATGATTATTCACCCCAAAGACAAGGACTCCGCCACCACCCTCGACACTTACCTGCAAAACACCACCACCGTTGCATCAACCAAGCTAGACCCCGCCCAGAAACTGATGAAGTCGGTAGTCCTCCGGTACCCAAAGGAACTACCTCTCGAACCCCTGGAGAACCACCCGAAGATCTTAAAAGCCGAGAGATGCTCTCCCCTGTCCGACAAGACGGCCACCACAAAACAAGTGCTCATAACGCACTACGGTTCACCCCCCAGCACCATAGACCTCAAAACCTGGGGGATCTATGAAGTGAGGCCCTTCGTCCCAGAGCCCCTGCGGTGCTTCAGATGCCAGAAATACGGGCACCATCAGACAAGGTGCATGTACAAGGAAATCTGTGCAGTCTGCGCACAGAAGCACGGCACACACTCCTGCCTCACCAAGCTGAAAAATGGAGAAAAAATTGCCCCCAAGTGTGCCAACTGCGGGGGCAAACACCACGCCTGGAACCCTGGATGCTCCGAGAGGACAAGGAGGGTCCAGGCAAACCGGCCAGCTGCAAGACCGGCTCCCACCGCCTGCACACCAGCCCCACCAAGTACCTTCGTTTGGGGAACCCAAAGGCCAAAACAACAAAGCCAACCTCCTCAGCCGGTCAACACCCAAAGTGCAGCCCAGTTTCCTGGCCTCACTACGGCCACACCTCAGCCACCCAAGCAGCAGACAACGACAACCACGAAAAAGACAAAAGAAGCACACACCAAGGCACCACAAGGAATGATACACGTATCAGACCTAGCCAAGGTACTGACAACCTTCGCGGAGGGCCTAGCCGGACTACTGGGCCACAAGATCCAACCCACACAGCTCCAAATACTCATGGGGAGCGTCCTCGGGCAAGTCGCCACAGCTCCAGCCACCTCAGTGGAGGAAGCCACGCCGGTCCCCACACGAGTGACAGCCGAGGTACACTCCACACCGAAGAAGGCCACCAGAGAACCAAAGATACCGACAGCTCCCAGAAAGAAATTGGTCGTTTCAACTCCCCTGAACCGAACCACGGCACAGAAGGCAAAAACCACAGAACACGAAGATATGAACCTGATCCAGTTGGAATCGAACTTGGACATCTCCATCGAGGACCACCAGAAGTCCCTGATGAAACAGTGGTGGAAAACATCAGCACCCTGAACATCCTAACATGGAATGCTCAGGGCATCAAAAACAAGAAACACCTCCTGCAAGAAGCAGCAGCCAAGGACAAGCTTGACATTATACTGCTACAAGAAACACTTCTACAAGAACACCACTGTTTCAAATTCAGTGGTTACAAGACATACAGGAGGCATTTCACGCAGGCGTCAACAAGAGGATGTATGATCCTGGTCAAGTCAAGCATACCCTCCTCCAAGGTCATGCAGCAATTTCCATGTGGGGAAAACATCGAGACACAGGCCGTCAAAGTAACCCTCCAAGAACGGGAATTAACTGTTCACAACATCTACAAGAACCCAAGGGGCTCACTGGAGGTGACTTAATTATTTGCTTCGGCTGCTGACCACGCCACACTCATAGGAGGGGATTTCAACGCACATCATCCCTTCCTAAGCTCGGCAAGCCCCACAAATGAAGACGGCCTACACCTATACACCACCTTTCAAGATACACCCGAGATCTGCCTCCTGAACACCGGTGAGCCCACCCACACTAGGGGAGGAAGGCTAGATCTAACCTTCGTCTCCAGTGCACTACAGCCTTCGGCCTCCTGGCAGCTACACCCCACGCTGACCAGTGACCACTTCGCCACCCTAACAACGCTGAAGGTGAACAAACTCCCCACTCCACCCCCCCCCCCCCCGAGATGGAGATACAATACCCAAAAGGCAGACTGGGGACTCTTTAAGAAACACCTGGCTAAGTGGCGCGAAAAATCACAGCCGGCCGGCGCAGCACCCGTGGACGAGACAACCCTCCACCAACAATTGGTCGAGGCGTTTCACCAAGCGGCAGATGAGGCTATCCCAAAAACAAAACCCACATCAAGACAGTACAATGATTACTGGTACTACTGTCCCAGGGTGAAAGAACTCAACCACAGAGTGAACATGGCCCGAAGAAACTACAGGAGACATCCCACAGAAACAAACAGACATCTCCTGCAAGTCATAGTTAAGGATACCAGGGAAGAGAAGGAAGAAATAAAAAACGTAAGCTGGCTCAAGTGGTGCTCCGAACTGAATGAGCACACCTCCCTTGGCAAGATGTGGGCCCAAATCCGAAGGGCATCTGGAAAGGCAACACCACCACCAACCCATCCCAACCCAGAAGAGGAAGCCGAGAGACTTGCAAAACTGTTCTCTGACCGAGCAGCAACAAAAAACCTCCCGAGACAGGCGGAGGAGACACAACGGCGTCTGCGACAGGTCAGACTCCAGATGATCGAAGAGGCCTGCAACAGTGAAGATGACACCGATAGACCTTTCAACCAGCAAGAACTCCAGGAGTCGCTAAAATGAAGCAAGGACACAGCACCAGGGGCCGACAGGATAACCTACTCCATGCTTTCTCATGTCGGTACAGCCGGACACGAGGTTCTGCTACAAGCCATCAATGCTTCGTGGACAGCACAAAGACTCCCACCGGAATGGAAGAAGGCAGATATACAGCCCATTCCGAAGCCCAGAGAACCAGACAAACCGAGGCCCATCTCCCTTCTCAGCTGCATAGCGAAGACGGGAGAAAGTATGGCTCTCAACCGACTCAAGTGGAAAGTAGGCAGCCCACACCTTCACATCTTTGCTTACACCGAGAACACCGGCACAGGCAACAACATCGCCGAGATACTCAGCACAGTGGACTACAAACCAGCTCTGGTGGTCTTCCTCGACCTGGAGAAGGCCTTCGAACTTGCAAATCCACTGGCCATTACAACGACGCTCGCTGGAAAAGGCGTCAAAGGAAGGTTGCTGGGGTGGATCCAGAACTACCTCACACAGAGAGAAGCACGAGTACGCTTTCAGGGAGCAACCTCAAGCTACAGGGTCCATGAAAACGGAACCCCACCAGAAGCATCCTCAGTCCAATGCTGTTCAATGTCCTGATGGAAAATCTAGTCAAACTTCCTTTCAGACAAACAGCCAAGCTCCTATGCTATGCAGACGACTTACAGCTTATAGTAAGAGGATCAAACAGACTAGCCAACACGCAACAAGCACTCCAACTTATAGAAGAGGAGTGTAACAGACTTGGACTCAAGATAAATCCAGCCAAGTCGAAAGCGATGGCTATCTGCACAGATACACCAGACAAGATGCTCTCCATACAAAACACGCCGGTAGTCTGGACCAACACCCACCAGTGTCTTGGAATCTGGTTGGACCAGAAACTCACCTTCAAGCCGCAACTCGAGTATCTCAGGCACAGGACGAAGAGCAGACACAATATAATGAGGTCGCTCACCAGCAAATCCGCAGGAGCAAACCTTCATGTGCTCAAAGCCTACTACACGGCCGCCATCAGATCGCTGGTAGATTACAGTGCTCCAGCACTCATTGGACTGAGAGAAGACCAAATAGCTAAGCTAGAAGTCATCCAAAACAATGCTCTCAGGACCATGCTCGGAGCACCCATGTGGACCAGAATTTGCAATTTGCAAATGGAAACCGAACTACCACCCCTGGCAGTACGAGTCAAGCAGGTGACAGCCGGTCTCCTCGCCAAAATCTGTAGATCAGATAAGCCCATAGTTGCCAAAATTCGAATCAGTGCCTCCCTCCACCTCGACCACAGAGTGCGAGGGGCCACCTGGTCGCACGAGGCAAGCGAGGTCATCCGGCACCTGCAAGCAGAAACACTCGTCAAGAACAACCAAGACACACGAGACAATGGTTACGCTGTTCCTCCACCATGGAGCCCTCCACCAGCCACACTCAAAATTACCGACCTAGGCGATAGTAAGGCCAACCTCCAGAAGGAGGACCTCAAAAAAATAACTCTCGAAGCCATTGCCACCGAGACACCGGCTGATGCAGCATCATACTTCACAGACGGCTCGGTGGACCCAAAACATCATAGATCCGGAGCGGCCTTCTACACCCAAGGTCAGACCCTCCGATGGAGACTTTCCAATGACTGCTCCACCCTACAAACAGAGCTGGTAGCAATCTCAAAGGCCCTACAACACGCTGCAACACAACACAACAAGTCCATCATAATTCACACGCACTCGAGATTGGCCATGCAGGTGCTGCAACACAGTCAACCAAGAGACAACGTCCACATCATTACCTCGATCCTCGCACAGCTACAGGAACTCCAAAGCCAAAACCGCCCAGTCGTCTTACACTGGATTCCCAGTCATGTAGGGATCGGAGGAAACGACGTGGCAGACGAAGCAGCCAAGGCAGCTATACGTTCTAGTAGCGTACACATCCAAGTTCCAGCAAGCGTGCAACAGATCAAGAATCACCTCAGAAAGACTGGCAAGCTCCACATCAAAAAGAGCTTCCTTCACGCATTCAACGCTGGTTCCCAATCAGCCAAATGGTACCTGGCGGCCACAAAAGGGGAACCACCTTTCGCTGACAAGAAAACTCCAAGACAAACCCAAGTCAGCCTTCATCGACTACGACTAGGGTACAAGTGCTCCTGGCAGATGATCGGAAATGACGTCATGGAATGCACCTACTGTCAGGAGCCAGCAGCCAACCCACTTGAACACTATCTCCTCGACTGCGAAGTCACACAAAGCCTCCGAAACAGAACTCAAATCTCCCAAGAAACACACACAACACCAGCGGCCACTCTAACCCGAAAGGCCCAAACAGAAACACATTCACCACCTACTCCGGGTCATCACATGATACCCACCACCCAGATAGCTTAGAAAGTATCCTCTCCCAGCAAGTGCGGACCCCAGTTCGGGGGGCGCGCCACTCCGAAACTGACCACGTCCATGAGTGGGGGTTGGTGGTAAGCGTCCACTGATTGGGGGTCCGCTCACACTTGCAATCTGCAGTATCCTTCCAATCTGCAGGTGGGACCACCTCCAATCCCAATCTGGTCTGGCTGCTCCTGGAGCTCCAGCCGGAACCACCAAACGGGCCGCCTATAGGCAAAGGCCCGTGTCGGACTACGGTCCGACAATCTCAACAACAACCCTTCACTGCTAAGCAGCCAGCCTTCTTTCTACTGTTGACGACCTGACTACAACTCGACCTCTCTGTCTACCACCGGCCTTCCCAGAAATCTTTTCTGGGGCAACGCCCCTTGGGGGCCTCCGCCTTTGGAAACGACCACGACTGTCACCGGACTACCTCACGAGCGTTCAGGACTATCAACTCTAGTTAGCCCTCCCCACGGGTAGAGTGAGTGACCCATACTCCTGCTGGAGGGCAGCCATTGATTGGCAGTACTGACGTGGTTTGAGGTCTTTCTCTCTTGCTAAAATCCTTCCTTACTTACCCTGGCCGAGGCGCCTGCTTATATTTAAGTATTCGTGCTAGAGCCCCTCCAGTGGAGCACACCTCACAGTAGGTGGGATTGTGTGTGTCCGTTGGAGGTCGGGGGAACACAGGCCAATCCGGCAGTGGAAAAACAGTGATAGTGCAGTTACACCACTGTCCGGGGGTCGCCTATAGGCACACTAAGAAGGGTCTTCAATAACCTTCTTTATCACCCACAATTATATGCTAGGAAGACACAAACAAATAAACCAATGGCTACCAAGGTTAGACTCAAGATTATAGACAAGAGAACAGCCCCTTCACGTTCTCAGATAACTGAAACAGCGTATGGTACACTCAATGTACCCTTCACAAGGATTTTCTCCTCGAACGATGGATACACTGCAATATGCAGGGTCTACAGGGATGCGGATACCATTCTGAGCCCTGAGGGAATGCAAGCCTTTGGAGACATAGAACTCCAGGTCATTATGCCACCAGAGGTTAAAGCAAAAAGATCAGTATATGTACGTGGACTTGACTACGAATTTGGAAAGCACTCGGCACAAGAAATAAAAGAAGAACTAGAAATAAAAAACAACTGGTTAAAAATCGAAGAAATGGTAAAAATAAAGCAATACACTCATTGCCTAAAGCTGAGATTCACTGTCACTTCAATGGCAGACAAGGCCCTGGAATCTGGAATCTTAGGGTTCAACATGTCAGTACTCCCTAAACAACTAGAAAGGGAGAAATATGTTAATATTCTCACCTGCTTTATCTGCTATGCACATGAATCACATGCAACAAAAGACTGTCCTCAAAAGGAACTTAAAATATGCTCTGAATGTGCAGAAGAAGGCCATACCTTCCGGGACTGCAAGAATCAATCCAAAGCTTGTATAAACTGTAAAAATCAGAAGGAACCTGGATATAAGACCCACAGAACCCTAGCAATGGCCTGTCCATACAAAAAGAAAATAATAAATGAAAAAGTAGCAAAGGAAAAACAACAACAAGAACAGAAGGAGAATACAACATATGCTGCTATTGCAAAGAAAGTAGTTGAAGAAACAACACAACCACAGAATACCACCAAAATTGTACTGGACGAAATACGAGACTACAAAGTGCTCATCTGCCTATTATACTCTCACATAATGAACATAGGGAACCCAGGCACGTTCGAAATAGAAATGAACAAAATGCTTGGAAGAAACAATCTCCCAACAATGAGCTTCCCAGCGAACCCAGCTTCCGGATCTGTGCTACAAGCATCCCGCTTAACCAACCCAGATGCACCACAGGAGACAGTCAACGCAGAAGAAAAAGGAGCAACGGAGCAAACACTAGCCGCAACAGTACACGAAACAAACGAAGCTGACAAGGCAAAGTCACAAATGATTGAAACATTCACTCAAAGTACAGCAGAGAGGCAGGACCTTCAAAATAACATCCAAAGAGAGACAGGAGCCGTAAGGAAAAAAGTCTCAACAGCAACCATGGATACCCAGGGCGAGGAAACGCTACTGACTTTAGAATGTGCAGATGACTGTGAACTACAGCTTCACTGGTGTGACAAAATATTTATCCCTAATGAATGCAAAACGATGCCAGACATTATACAAGCCATAACGAAACAAGAACTAAAATGGACCTACTCTAACGACATATACTCTGAAGCACTAGTGGAAGTTTACCTGATAAACCAAAGGACTAAAATAAGGAGACACAACTTCAAAAAAGAAGAACAATGGAAATTCCAAAGAATCCGTAACGGACTGGTTCCGGACAAGAGATCGCCATCCGCGCAACAAACAAGAAACAAAAAATCAAAACACAATGAATAAAGAAAAACCCAGAACACTTACCATCATACAACACAACGTCCGCAACTGGGAAACAAATAAAAACAACCTTGCAAACACATACCTCAGCATTGATCCCGACATAGTAATTTTAATAAATAGTCACGGCAATTCAAATTCCAAGAAAATAAAAATATTTGGATATACAATCTATCAAAGAAATAAAACAGAAGAATTAAATGATGGCGTGGCCATTGCTGTAAAACACATACTCAAACATCAAATCATCGACAAATTCCAGGATGAATTCCTGGGAATCAAAATAACTACCACACTAGGAGAAATAGCAATAG
Organism: Homarus gammarus; assembly: GCA_958450375.1. Lineage (NCBI taxonomy): Eukaryota > Metazoa > Arthropoda > Malacostraca > Decapoda > Nephropidae > Homarus > Homarus gammarus. The sequence goes on along the minus strand of CAUDMG010001741.1, from coordinate 1,106,492 downwards.
CCACAGCATATTTACCGCCAAGACGGAACTACCTGCCGGCCCCAGACTTGATAAAACTATTGAATTACAACTGCCCAACATACATAATAGGAGATCTGAACCCAAGACATCCAATATTCGGCCACGGAAACAGGAACAGGGTGGGCACTGCACTGCATACCATAATGAACACAGGGAAGCTGATCCACCTAGGACCACACTTCATCACATTTATTGGCAATAACAAAACAACAACCCCAGACAAAGTCTTCACCAATAACAAGGCATTCCTGAATTACCATATAAAACAAGGACCACTAACTACCAGCGACCACATTCCAATGATAATAAAACTATCCACAAGCCCAATCCAAGTACCAACAACCCCACGTTTCCAAATGCAAAAAGCAGACCGGGAAGGCTCCAGGAAGCAACTAGAACAAGTTAAGATCCCAGATCTCCAAGGCAAAACGCTAGAACATATTGACAACGAAACAGATACCCTTACACGTAACATCAAAAAGGCAACAGAGAACAACATACCAATCACAACATATCGAACGCTACCACACATCAGGACATCCCATGAACTGCGAATGCTCCAAGTAGAAATACAATATCATAATGATGTACATACAAAACTATCCACTAACAACAGAGCTTATTAGAAACTTAAGGCAAATACAACAAAAGTTAAGAGATGAAAGCCTGATAGCACACCAACAGATATGGAACGAACTAATAAACAACCTGGATACCACAAGAAAGGACAAGAACTTCTGGCAGAACGTAAACAAAATGCTAGGAAACGACAAGCCCCAACAAAAATACATAAAGGAGCAAAACGGGAAAAAACTCTTTGAAGAAAAAGAGATAGAATCCGCATACAGGAAAGAATATCAGAAGAAGAAAATGAGGAATTTGATGAGGAACACGAAAATCATATCTGCAGAGAAATGGCTGAAATGATACATAGGATAACCCCATACCATGTGGTGGACAAAACCAGGCTCAACCCGATAGAACCAATTACAGAAGGAGAACTGCTACACTACATCAGGCACACTAAAGAAAAAGCACCAGGATTTACAAAACTCACAAGAAATATGATCCTATACCTACCCAACAACTGCACACAAGGCATCCTTGAAATATTTAACTCAGCTTTGGCAAGTGGATACTTCATTGATGCATTTAAAAACGCAAAACTCATATTCATACCGAAACCAGCCAAAGACCACACCCAAGTAATTAACTACAGACCGATTTCCCTACTCGAAGTTTTAGGAAAACTATTTGAAAAGGCAATAAACAAGAGAATCAGAAAACACAGAAGTGAAAACGGACTACTAAACCCCAGACAACATGGATTCACTGAAAAAAAGGGAACACATACTGCACTAGCCATAATCACGGAAACGTTAGCCAACAAGAAAGCAGAAAGAAACCAAGTCAACATTGTATTAAGAGACGTTAAGAAAGCGTTCGATAAAGTATGGCACCTAGGATTAAAATTTAAACTGCTTCAATTAAATCTTCCAGAACCAATAGAAGAAATCGCCTGTGACTTCCTAGACGATCGCACGGCACAAATACAAATTGGCAGCTTTATAGGACCACCCATGAAACTGAAAAGTGGAGTACCCCAAGGCAGTGTCCTTTCACCCACGCTGTACAATATCTACACAGCAGACTTACCAGAACCAGCTCCCAACAGTGAATACATAAGTTTTGCAGACGATATCACACAAATCATCACATACCCTGGCAAATCAACAGCAATAATGGCACAACATACTGCCAACGCAATAGAGAACATCAACCAGTACGAAAAAAAGTGGAAGATACAAACGAACACCAACAAGTTCAAAATAATCCCAATCGCTAAAAGGAAAAAAGACCCCATTATAGTAGACAACAAAGTGATTCCATATGCCATGGAAGGCACTGTCCTAGGGCTGAAGATAACAACAAAAGGCTACAAAACATTCATCACCGAAAAACTTGCAAAAACCAGAAACATGGTAATTAAATTAAAACGCTTCAGAAGCCTGTCAGCAAAAAACAAGTTAAAGTTATATAGAGCCTTTGTCCAATCCCGACTAGTATATCCACCAATTCCCCTACATGCAATAAAACAAACAAACATAAAGAAACTACAGACAATTCAAAACTTAGCCCTAAGGGATGTATATAACATCAGATATCCTGACCTAGTCACCAACCGTCAACTACACCAACGAGCGCAAATAGAACCCCTAAACGTTTACCTACACCAACACTCAAAAAGAATATGGACAAAGTTAGAAGAAATAGAGCCAGGACCAATCACAGAATGGATGGAAGAGACAGAAGACGGAAGAAGAGAACACTCGTGGTTCCCTAAAAGTAAAAGAAGAGCCCTAGAACCCACACCAACTCCACTCTATTAAAAGATGCAACGTTACCCCAGTGACAACCTTGGCAGCCCTACCACTTACAACATTAAATCATAAAAAGACAGGATGTTCTTGGCAGAAACACAAGTACCTGCCCTAGACTCCTCACCATTGGCTAGGGCATAAGACCCGAAAATGTAAGGCATAAAATTGCAATATTTGCTAAGCATACAAACACCTGACATAAATATAATACCTAAGACGATATTTAGCAGAAACACAAACATGAGAAAACAGAAGCACTTGGGTTGAGGCCCAAGACCTAGCATTCTACTACTATTTTCCAATTTCCTCGCTTTTCTTCTGCACTATCCACCAACCCCAAGTCCCTCCAAATTCCACCGTTATTCTTCAAGTCCAGTTCCCGCACCACCAATCTACGCACCTGTGTAGTGGAATTCTACCCTACAAACGCTGTTTGTCGCTGAGTAGCCGACCCCACCAATTCCCCAGTGTATGCCTTGTGATCTGGGTCAACCAGCGCCGCCATACATCACAGAGCGGGGGTCAACTGCTAAGCCACGCCTACCCCCGCTATTTAAGACCTGACCTCGTGGTGATCTCTCTCTTTCTACCTACACCAACCAGCCAGCAACACCTCCGCCTGCCTGGCGGTCCTCCCTCCTCCTCCGCCTGCCTGGCGGTCCTCTCTCCCGCTGGCGAGCATGGCGACCCACAAGCTGTCCTTCTCTGAGCGTCCTCACCAACCAGCTCTCTCTACATCACGTCTGTAACCATGCTGCCTTCCCAGCACCAAGCTACATTGTACACCCAATACAACATGTATATAGAGAGCACATTGTGAGTTTCCTTTCTCCATTCCATCCTGAGTGTGAACCAAACATCTCATACCCCACAAATGGTGACTCCTGGAGATTCGCACTCACACAGGATGGAGGAGAAACTGATCACGCTCCCAGTCTTCAAGCAACATGGAAGACTGGCTTATCCACCCATAAGCAGCTCTCATCGGCTCTACAGCTACTGTCTCTACACCGCAGGTCAGACACCCTAGAGCAGCTCTGCTACTCTAAGCAGACAGTCGCTCCTCTTCCGACCCCAGCACACCCGTCCTGCCTCAGACGCCGACCCCGGCCCAGCAGTAACCCCTGCCGCCCCTGATGCGGCCTCTGTTCCTGAGTGCGGACCCACACACCCCTCTTTTCTCCCTCAGGTACTCCCTGCTAATGTCCTGCACCCTGCTGCTGTCGTGGACCCAGCTGCTGTCACGAGCCCTCATCCGCTTCTGCTGACATAGCCCCTGCTCCTGACCCAGGCCCACACACCCCAGCAGGCGCATCTGACGACTCTGTACCTGCCGTGAGGGAAGTACAACATTCATCGCCTCCACACACCCTTATTCTCCCTCTCTACTCCCACAGATATTGTGTATCTAGACAGTTGTATCCAGCGACCGGCTCATCCACGCCATCGCCGTTGTCTCACATGAGGCATGCACCGCCCGTTCTGCCTCACATGTGCTCAGCAACTCTGCAGACAACAAGTCTCCTACACCGCCTGGAGGGAAGGGGGAGTATTGTAGTGGAATTCTCCCCTACAAACGCTGTTTGTCGCTGAGTAGCCGACCCCACCAATTCCCCAGTGTATGCCTCGTGGTCTGGGTCAACCAGCGCCGCCATACATAAGAACATAAGAATGGAGGAAACTGCAGCGGGCCTATTGGCCCATACTGGGCAGTCCCGTTTACACCCAACCCCTATTGCTCATATGAGCATCCAACCTATGTTTGAAGCTATTCAGCATATTCGAGTCAATGATGATATTTGGTAACTTGTTCCATTCATCCACTACTCTGTTTCCAAACCAGTGTTTACCTATTTCACGCCTAAATCTAAATTTGTCTAATTTAAAACCATTGTTACGAGTTCGCTCCTGGTTGGATAGTTTGAGTACCTTTGTAATGTCCCCTTTGTTTAGCCCTGCCTTCCACTTATACACCTCTATCAGGTCGCCCCTCGCTCTACGTCTCTCAAGGGAGTGCAAATTAAGATGCTTTAACCTGTCTCTATACTCAAGGTTCCTAATGTCCGGGATTAGTCTTGTCATTCTCCTCTGAATTCTTTCCAAGGATTCTATATCCATTCTGTAATACGGTGACCAGAACTGAACTGCGTAATCCAGGTGTGGTCTCACAAGAGCAAGATACAGTTTTAGGATGACCTCGCTAGTCTTGTAACTAACACTCCTTTGTATGAACCCAAGTACTTTATTAGCTTTGTTACGAGCAAAAACACATTGTTTACTTGGCTTAAGGTTCCTACTTATCATTATCCCTAAATCTCTCTCGCAGTCGGATTTCTCTATGGCATCGTTGTTCATCTGGTATCTGGTTTCCCTGTTTACATCTCCTATACTGAGTACTTTACATTTGTCGACGTTGAATTTCATCTGCCATTTTTCAGACCATTCGAAAAATTTGTTTAGATCTTCCTGTAGTTTTGCCGAGTCCTCGTCAGATTTGATAACACGTCCTATTTTAGTGTCATCAGCAAATTTACTTATGTTGCTGTCTATGCCGATATCTATGTCGTTTATGTATATAATAAACAATAATGGTCCAAGTACTGAGCCTTGGGGAACTCCACTTGTGACGTTGCTCCAATGGGACTTAAAGCCGTTAATGCTCACTGGCTGTTTCCTGTCCTGTAAACCACGCCCTAATCCATTTAAGGATGTCACCTTTGATGCCATGAGCTTCTACCTTTCTAATTAGTCTTTCGTGGGGGACTCTGTCGAAGGCTTTACTAAAGTCGAGATATACCACATCATAATTGTGCCCCTCGTCCACCGATTCGAAAACTGATGAAAAGAATGTTAATAGATTAGTTAGGCAAGAACGTCCGCTTGTGAAGCCATGCTGGGAATCATTGATCAATCGGTGCTTCTCCAGGTGATTTCGAATAGAGTTTGAAATGATTGCTTCCAGTAATTTGCCTACTATTGATGTTAGACTGATTGGGCGGTAGTTAGAGGATAGTGATCTAGCCCCCTTCTTGAAAATCGGTATTACATTCGCTATCCTCCAGGATTCTGGTACTACACCTGATTTTAAGGACATGTTAAACAACTTTGCTAAGGGCATACTAAGCTCTTCCTTACATTCCTTTAATACTCTGGCAAATATCTCATTGGGACCAGGTGACTTATTAGGCTTTAATTTGTCTATTTGCTTACTAACATCGTTACTAGTCACTAGTATCTAACTTAATTTGTTTTCTTCACTATCTCTGAATAGAGTCGGTGCCTTGGGAATCATGTTTACATTTTCGGTGGTGAAAACTGTTGAAAAATATTTATTCAAATTATTGCTCATTTCTCCGTCGTTATCAGTGAGCTCGCCGGAGTCTGACCGTATTGGTCCAATCTTTTCTCGTGTTTTGGTTTGATACATTTGGTAGAATCCTTTGGGGTTTGTCTTCGCCTCCCTTGCTATCCTTACCTCATTATTCCTCTTTGCTTTCCTTATCTCGGTTTTAACCCTACTCGCCAATACCCTATAATAGTCCCGGAGGTGAATTTCGCCACGATTTATCCTTCTACCTATAGCCTTCCTTTGGCCAATGATGTTCTTTAAATAATTATTTATCCATTTAGGGTCATTGTTGTCTGATCTGAGTTTTTTGTATGGTATGTTCTGCCTTTGTGCATTAAGTAACTCACAATTTAAATTGTCGTGGAACTCGGCAATCTCAGATCTCGTTATCAGGTCGGTGTCATCTGTCAGGTTCACGGCCAAGCGCGACACCCCCTCTCTCAGCTGCCTCTTTAAACTGTCAAAGTTTGCCCTTCTGAAATCTGGTACTTTAGTGGAATTTTCCTTACGTCTGCCCTGAAAATCTAACTGGAATTGAATTTCTTTGTGATCGCTGTTTGCAAGTTCGTTCCCTACCTCGACATTGCTGATGAGGTTTTCTCTGTTCGACAGAACTAAACCCAGTATATTATTACCCCGTGTGGGTTTGGTTATATGTTGACTTAGGAAACAGTCCTGGATCGTCTCGAGAAAATCCTCTGATTCTGAGTTGCCCGTATGGTCAGTCCAATCTATTTGGCCAAGGTTAAAGTCGCCTACTATACAGAATTTGTTGTGTATGGAAGCCCTGCGCATTTCATCCCAGATAAGTCGCTCATTGACGCTATCAAGATTGGGGGGTCTATATATTACTCCTGTGATTAATTTTTCCCGACCGTCGCTTAATTCTATCCAAATTGTTTCTGTATTCCTCTCAGTTTTTATTTCCTTATTTATTTCACACTTCAGATTATCCCTAACATAGATTGCTACTCCGCCTCCTTTCCTGGTCTGCCTCTCGGTATGGAACAGTTTGTAACCCGCAATTTGGTATTCGACTGGTAATTCACGTGTGTCTAGGTTGATCCATGTTTCAGTGAATGCAATTACATCGATTACTTCGGTACATACCAAGGCCCTAATATCATCCATTTTGTTTCTCATACTTCTACTGTTCGCGTAGTATACATTTAAGTTAGTTGTGTTCTGAGTCCTCCCCTTACCGCGTTTAGTTTTAAACTCCCTGTCTAATTTAGTTTTGTCATCATTCCTAACACTATTTCCCTGTAATCTTTCGCCTTGTTTACCCGCTCCCACTGCAGTCTCCTCCACCCCCGTGCCCATATGTTCTCTTAGCAGTTTAAAGACTTCGATATCTTTTGAACTGCCCCCTCTAGAGCCCCAGCCAGGGTTGCTACTCCATCCCTTGACAGGTGCACCCCATCCTTAGCATAAAGGTCCCTTCTGCCATAGAAGTTGTCCCAGTTGTCAATGAATGGGACTGATATTGACTTGCAATATCTGTCAAGACGGTCGTTGACACCAACTGCCCTTGACAACCATTCACTGCCAACTCCCCTTCTAAGCAGGACACGGCATATGATAGGGATCCCTCCCTTAGTCCTAATACGATCTATGGCTGCCTTGAACTTATCAAGAAGTTCCTCGCTCCTACACCGGCCAATATCATTGCCTCCTGCACTGAGGCAGATAATGGGTTTGTTCCCATTACCAGACAAGATATTGTCCATCCTGTCAATTATATCCCCCACCCCAGCTCCTGGCAAACACACCCTCATCCTATTTTTGTTTTTACCACAAAAGGCCCTGTCCATGTACCTTACCTGTGAGTCACCAACAATTAAAGTTTTTATACCTTCCTTGTCATCCCTGCCCCTGACTGTACTAGCATCCAATTCGTCTATCAAGGGACTGAACGAGTTGGTACACTTAGCTGTTGTTGTCGTTGTTGTCGCATCCTTCGTGTGCTTCTTCACCACCAGCTTTGTCTTCCCATTACTCACAATTTTCCACTCGCTTGATTTTTCGTCAGACACTGGCTTTACTCGTCCAGTCTCTCCTTTTAACTTCGCCAGCTCTTTCCTTAATTTCAGGTTCTCCAACGTGGCCCTCTCAATTTCTAACTTGGCCCTCCCCAATTCTTCAATGGACCACCCCAGTTTGGTCAACAAACTCTAATACCCAAGACCGCACATAGCACTGGCCATAGCTGATAATTATCTCTCCGGAGCTAACCCTGCCGTGACCTTTCCCCTAGTGAGGTCAGAACACAACCATACATCACGGAGCGGGGGTCAACTGCTAAGCCACGCCTACCCCCGCTATTTAAGACCTGACCTCGTGGTGATCTCTCTCTTTCTACCTACACCAACCAGCCAGCAACACCTCCGCCTGCCTGGCGGTCCTCTCTCCCGCCGGCGAGCATGGCAACCCACAAGCTGTCCTTCTCTGAGCGTCCTCACCAACCAGCTCTCTCTACATCACGCTTGTAACCATGCTGCCTTCCCAGCACCAAGCTGCATTGTACATCCAATACAACATGTATATAGAGAGCACATTGTGAGTTTCCTTTCTCCATTCCATCCTGAGTGTGAACCAAACAATACCCATACCCCACACCTGCATCAAGATTTCTTCATACTTTACTTCATCCATCGATCGATCTGGAGACCATTCTACACTCGGCTACTGGACCAGCAACATCTCTCACAGCTCCTCACCACTCAGTTTCCTCAGAAACCTCTTCGCCCTAGAGGACCTCTGAGCAAGTTTCTCCTCACCTAGTCACTCCTAAGCACTGTGCTGTACAACAATATATATGCAGAAAGCGCATTGTGAGTTTCTATCCTACCTCATTCCTGAGTGTGAGATATCTTCATGTACGTACGTTTGTGTGCCCATGCTAAGAGAATTGACAACTGGCCACATACAGTACTCTACACCCTCCCCTACAAACGCTTTTGTCGCTGTGTAGCCGACCCCGCAAATTCCCCATATACACTCGTGGTCTAGGTCAACCAGCGCCGCCTTACATGACGGAGGTCAATTACTAAGCCACGCCTACCTCTGCTATATAAGACCTGACCTCGTGGTGACCTGTCTCTCTTTCTACCTATACCAACCAGCAAGCAACACCTCTATCTCCTCCTGCCTGGCGGCCCTCGCTCCCGCCGGCGACCATGGCGACCCAAAAGCTGGTCCTCCTCTGAGCACCCTCACAAACCGGCTCTCTCTACATCACGCTTGTAATCATGCTGCCTTCCCAGCACTAAGCTGCATTGTACATCCAATACAATATGTATAAAGAGAGCACATTGTGAGTTTCCTTTCTCCATCCCATCCTGAGTGTGAACCCAAAAATCCCGTACCCCACAGTATATACAAGACCAAAGACCCCAAATATTAAAATGTGAGTATCTCCTCTTTAATTATCGCTAATTTTAATAGTTTAGACATTCATATACTAGATGTATCCATAATTCTCCACAAAAAGTGTTTACAATATTTTAATGGGAATGGTAGAGACGCCTAGGGAAATTTCATGTCAAAAAGGGAAATTTTGAGGGCGCTGCTAGGGAAATTTGGCCGAGTGGACCTGGCAATACTGGGCCGCCAGTCGGCAAAACAGTAAACGCGCTGTGAGATATTGGAGGAACTTTTCTGTCGGTCTGCTGTTATGCTCGCCATTTCTCTTTTTCTGGACTGGATTTCATGAAAGGTAATACTTGCACATGTTAACCTTCTTGTGCAGTAAGGGTGGAAATGATCTTATATCTGGATTCATGAATTTAGAGTAGTTAAATGATGAATATAATTCATAGCATGGTTTTAGTTGTTCTGCCATTGTTTGTTAACTTTCGGTAGCTCACAAACACCGATGTATTGGATCGATTTATATACCCTGTATAATATGTACCATTGCAAACGTATATAAATGGTTTCAAATATATAACAGGGGTTTAAGTAAGTATTCTAGTATTTATTTTCATTGAGTGAACAAATGTTTATACGATATATGTACCAGGGATACACCCCATTTCGTCACCAATAACAAATCCGTTTCGTCACCAGTAACAGTCGCTGGTGTTAGTGACAATTTGTAAGTTATTATTTTAAAAGAATAGAAATTACACATTACACACAGACGACTCTAGAAGTATTGTGTTGTTATATTAATTATTTAATAAAGAAAACGACTAAAACATTGGTAAATAAACCAAATGCAGAACAATGAAGAATTATTGTTATTACTCTACATGAATATTAATTGTTTTGTGAAGAAAACGATGCAACATTGGTAAATAAACAAAATACAGAACAAATGAAGGTGATTTTGGCACCAGCGCATAAACCACCAAGCAGTGAGATCATTGCTGGCATATTAACAATGTTTTATTGGTTAATGTAAAAGACTAACCCGCCAGGGCTGCATAACACCGACGCAGCCGTATCACGTCCGGCAAATGCCTCAAATTGCATCATATCATAGTAAGTTGTTTCTGTTTAATATACTGGGGAAGTTAAGTAAGGTTAGGTAGGTCTGTTCTTCATGCCCACAAATGTTAAGTAGCATTATTTTAAAATATTCGTTTTTTAACATATTTCCATAAACTACAGCAGTGTCCACTATAATATAACAATGAAAATTCGGTGCTTTTATGGTTGTTCCCAGTCATTATTGCTCGTGGGTTAGTCCTTTATAATTACCTTTTTATTTTTTATTGTCGTCTTTAATAAATTTTCATAGTGTTTTTTATTATGTTCTATCCCAGGCAACAGTTATTTTCATGTACTGTAAATATTGATGGGAATGAATGCGGTGACGTTAGTCAGGCTCTCTTTGGTTTTATGCATTATCGTGTTAATTTATATGTTAAACAACTTACCCTAATATTGAGGTTGTTATACACCAGCAATGGTGAGGAGGAATACGTGGAAGCATTCACCATCATTTAGGAAACGTCTCTTGAACAGGTATTCAGCGAGGTAAACAACAAAAATGGCACAGGGAGGAGAATTGTGAAGCGGGATAGAGTAAATAAAAAGATTGTCAGGTTCTATTAGGTTCTATGCATTGTCGTTTCCATTTCTGTGTTTAATATCATGTTATTAGCATTATGAAAAATACATAAAAAATATATATATATATATATATATATATATATATATATATATATATAAATATATATTTTTTTATACATATATATATATATATACTTCATTTTTAGTCCATTTAACACGCGGACTTTGAACATATTATCAACGACCTCACCAGCAAGGAATCGAACCCTCGACCTACTGGGTGTGACTAGGGAACGCTTACCGGCTAGGCCACAAGGACACTAAAAGCAGTTCTAGACTCTGTTATATTTCACACAAAGCCTGTTCATCGAGCTGATGGCGCCGTGAACCTCATTGGGAAACTGCCCGTGCCACTTATGTGGTTCGATTCCTTGCTGGTGAGGTCGTTGATTATATATATATATATATATATATATATATATATATATATATATATATATATATATATATATATCATGTAAATCCACAATGAAAACGTGTATAAGATAAATCTTGATAAAATCACACGGGAGAATGGTACTCCGTTTTTTCCATTCTCCCGTGTGATTTTATCAAGATATATATATATATATATATATATATATATATATATATATATATATATATATATATATATATATATATATATATATATATATATATATTATGTAGATCCACAATGAAAACGTGGATAAGATAAATCTTGATAAAATCACATGGGAAAAGGGAAACAACGGAGCACCTTAGCTTTCGTCTTTATTCAAGACATCGAAACATCAAAAGAATAAAAATGAAGCATTGGATTACGTTAACACTGCATAAACATATAAAAACTATCACTGAAATTAACTAACGTGAAACAACACTGAATTACTTGAATACAACTAAGCAAATACTGATGGACACAAACAGAGACATAAATAGGTACTCGCATAGATATACCACATTGGTGGCGACAGGAACAACACAAATAAATTAAATATAAGTAACAAGTGTTACTCAAAGGATGTGGACTGTATGACAAGAGGACTGAACTGACTCAAGTCAGTTGGTGGGTCCTATATATAAGGTCGCCTCCCGCCACGCGACCTGCCGGTGGGCCGTTTAGCGATGCAGATGGTCGTTAGAGAACAAAGAATACTGGTTACAATACAAAATAAAGAAATAAGATGGGCTTGAACAAATAATGACAGTTAAAACATTAACAGCACAGGGTAAGGTGACTAGAATATATAATAGTAAATTTAACACATCATTACAGGAATAATATGGAACATGGGGGCAGGTTATATATAAAAAAAAATAGAAAAATATGACACGGTCGTAACAATATTAAGGGTACAGGTACAGTATTAACCCGGGCTACGGTGCCACCGGCCGTACCCCCAATGTAGGTACAACGAGAAAAATAAATTTTTCCAAAAATAATTTTTAACCTTCATAAATAAATAAAAAAAGAGACGTAAGAAAAACTATACATTGTCTCTCTATATTCTTCCGTGGCGCCTCAGTGACGAGACAAATACTAAGGGGAAAGTTTGTTTTTACATCGAGCGCTCGCTGTCACTCTGCACTTAGGGGTCATTTTTCCGCTTGCTGTTGTGTCCGAGCTGGCCAATAATGCATTTATTTACTGATCATAATACTTATTTCCTATAAATAATTCATTTAGACTTTATTTTATCTGCATTATTTTTCATAACAAATGCTTGGTGACACACAGCAGTCTGTCACCAGCTCTGGCTGTGTTTGGTAGATCAAGTAATATATAAAATAATAATAATTCCACAAATAAATACATTTATAACATAATCATAGCATTATTTTACAGTAATACTACACTACAATACAACTACTACACTACTTTAGCAATATTACAACATGATAAAATGAACAAACAATGGAAATGAAACAAACAAAAGTAGGTAATTATGCTCAGGAAGCTTCCCTGTGGCCGAGGTGTGGTGTGACAGGCAAGTACAATGCTATAACGCCTGTTTTGACAACGCGAATTGGCTCTAACGTGGTTTATGAATAGAGGAACGATATTTGCATAACGTGAACGCTTGTTTGCTATAACGCGATTTTTGCTTACTATTTCTCCAATTTTGTGGTATTAACTGTGAATATGGTAAAGAAGAATATCTCCAAGAAGCGTTCTGGTGATCGCATTCCCGGTGATGATCGTAAAAGAAAGACTATAACACTTGAAGAGAAGCTCGATGTTATCTCCCTCAAAATCACCCTTCTCCCCCATGAAGTTTTGTTCATATTTTTTCAAGGTAAAGTGTTGCATTTACTGTATGATTTCATTATTAGATATGAATGTAACATTTAATTAGACTGTGCTATCCTTTGTATTTGGCTAACTATTAATTTTTTTTCGATTTCGAGTAGTAATCTGCACCTAACCCTCTTTTCTCCATAATCCCTGTTATTTCTATTACGCGAATTTCTATAACACGATGTTTTACAAGAACACAACTATCGCGTTATAGCAGAACTGACTGTAGTCACACGGAAACCTGATAACCCGCGCTGGGCATTTGAACAGTGGCGGGAAAAAGCGCGCATTCTGGAACGTCACCCGGGGCCTAAGGGTTAATAAGCACAGACTATCACAGTAATGTATCTCTACTAATTAATGAAAAACAAATGAACAATACAGTACTGTATCATAAATGACTCAATGGGGTGACCCTTTGGGGGAGGGGGGTGGCACAGTCACATTTACCCCCCAATGACTCTTCTTCCTCTGGTTGGGAGTAGGGGAAGTGGAGGTGCTGACAGCCAGGATTATGAAAGGCAGAGGGGGTTTAATATTTGTGCTTATAAAATGTCACTGAATTGACCTAGGAGAATATAACTTGCATTGCTGGAATTCTTGTAAGATAACAATTAATTTAAGTACCGTATATACCCGTGTATAGCACGAGTTCTTCAGACCAAATTTTTTGGCATAAAGTTGGGGGTCGACCTCTATACGGGTAATAGTTTTGTTAGGTTGAAAAATATTTACCAGTAACTACCAGTAAACAATGGAAACGACGCACCAACGCACCACCCGCTGTGAGTGTCGGTACAGTTGCCAGGGCAGATCTCTTGCGTCATCATAGCAAGCCCAAAGTAGCCAAATGCATGGTATGGTAGCACAGGAGTATGTAAAACATAAGGTATTCATTTTTAAAAGTTTATTTATAGATACATAAATTTTTGTTAATTAAATTTGAAACATCAATCTTTGTTAAATAAATTTGAAACAAAAGAAAAATACGATACCTTATTTATAAATATTTTCATTGAAATATTACATCACAAGTATATTTTACCTTAACTGTGCCTGAATGAATATATTCTCAGAAATAAATATGGAAATGTAATATTTTTGCTGAAATGATGTACGTATTACAGTGGAAAGTGGGATAAAATTGTGACGAAAACAATGACTTTCACTTTCTTTCATCGTTCAAAAGTTTTTACTGTAATCGCTTTTCGAATGGTTTTCAGTTAAAAAACTGTTGAATTACAATAATATTCTATCCTAATTGACTTTAATAAATACTACGATACCATATTTCTGAATATTTTCATTAAAATCCATCAAAATCATTTTCCTTGTCATCATCCGCAGCACCAAACAGCTCCTCCCAGTCCTCTCCTTGAACTGCATCGTCATATGGATCAACACCATCATCAGCCATAGGATCATCAATATCTTCATCCTCATTCATGCTCTCATTAGCCTCATAATCCCACAACAAGTCGTCTTCTGTTCCATCAAGAGCATTCAAAATCCCACATTTCTTAAAAGATTTCACCACAATTTCTGGTCTGATTGCATCCTAGGCCTCTACAATCCATTCACATAATGTTGCTAGTGATGGAGCTTGGATGTTGCCTCCCTTTGTGTATGTCTTATCGCCTTCTATCATCCAGTTGTTCCACATCACTTTCCGCATCTTTAAATGGTTTGTTTATGGAAACATCCAGTGGTTGGACAAGACTTGTTAATCCACCAGGAATCACAGCTGTATCAGTGTTTTCCTTTCTAATCCCAGCAGTAACACTGTCAACAAGATGTGACAGAAACATATCCCACACAAGAAGACTTTTTTCTTTGCGCAGTCCCCCTGGTCTAAAGTTCAGACTTTTTTAAGCCATATTTGTATGCCGCCTTCATCCATCCATCCTTTCTCGTGCACATGGATGATTAAAAAAATGCTGTCTGACTTGCAACACTGTTGGTAGTGTCAGGTGGTTCTAACGGCACCTGCCAGGACCCGGTAATCAAATTTATAACAGTGTCTAACCTCAATTACTGTAGTTTATCTGATGTAGGCAATATGAAGTAAAAAATACCAGTTAAAGTGAGAAATTGGAAGAGAATAAACAAGAAAGATGTCGTTGGGCTATTTTTGGTAGGGCTGAGGGAGAGAGTACCAGCTGTTTGGTCTTTTTTGGCGGGAGAGTCAAGCAAATAAGCGTAGTACAGGTTGTACCTCTCTAGTCCGGCAACCTCGGGACCTGACCGGTGCCGGACCATGGAAATTCATCCTTTTCCTGGTTAGATAGTGACTTGTGCTTATGCTTGGAAGCACTAGCACCACTTTCTCTGCATCATGATCTCTTTGAAGACATATTGAAGGGTTAAATGTCGTATAGTAGCTTCTCAAATTTCGTGAGTTTTTAATTCTTAACGTATTTTATTGGAACACACAAAAAATAAATCAATAAAACTTTTGACGGCGGAAACTTGAATTTTGACGGGTTTGAACGGCCCGCCAACGTGCAGACGACGTGCATAATCGTGTAAACAGCGTCATTTCTCTTATGTACAAAAGATTCATTATTGTTTATTACTGAATGTCTTTTTTATTGAATTAATGTTTGTGTGTGCAAAATGAGCAATACAATTCATTAATAATACGTAGAATATTAGAACACACGAGGAAATGACACAGCATTGTTTTCGTTGATTACAAAACCAGTGACTGACTGGTTCTACATATAAAACTGAAGAAAATAAGACCTTGGCTGTAGCTGCAGTAAAATTAATATGGTTGTTTTATTTTATGTTAATAAATGGAACAATAGAAGTAGCTAACGATAACGGTAAAGAAAAGAGAGAGATCGCGTATGTAAGTGCACATGCGCACACGTGAAAACATATCGTCATTACTTTACATAAGAATATAAAAGCAACACTTATTTACTGTTCATATATATTTTAATTAATGTTTCTGAACTTGTTTTTATTGAATTAATGTTTGTGTGTGTGTGCAAAATTAACAATACAATTTATTAATAATACGTGGAATATTAGAGGAGACGAGACGGCTGCCGGCATTGTTTATGTTAAAGCTTACAAAACCAGTGACTGATTGGTTCTACATATAAAACTGAAGAAAATAAGACCCTGAGTTTAGCTGCAGTAAAATTAATGTAAAAAAATTAATATGGTTGTTTGAAGTACCTGTAATGTTATTTAATGTTAATAAATGGAACAATATAAGTAGCTAACCATTAATGGTAAAAAAAAGTGAGACTGCTCGTATGTAAGTGTGCACATGTGAAAACATAACGTCATTACTCTACATAAGAATATGAAAGCAACACTTATTTACTGCTTTATCTGTGTTATTTTCGTTAGTTTATTAGGATGTTGCTTTATTAGAGGTAGTAATCCGGCAAAAAAGTAAGGTAAATAAGGCAAAATTCACCCTCGAAACACCCTACATAAAGCATAAAAACAT
This sequence comes from Homarus gammarus, assembly GCA_958450375.1. NCBI lineage: Eukaryota > Metazoa > Arthropoda > Malacostraca > Decapoda > Nephropidae > Homarus > Homarus gammarus. Next base: position 1,089,927 of record CAUDMG010001741.1, on the reverse strand, counting down.
AAGATAGGAAATAAGTAAATAAGAATACATGGTACTATTTCATTAACCTTTAATGCTACCAAAATTCTGCTTCCAAAGTGAAGTGATGGTACGGTACTGTGACTCAAATTACATTTGAGTTCCATCAGGGATGTTGGCTGTGGTGTCAGGGGTCGTGGCTGTGGTGACATTAGGTACATCGGGGGCAGAGGAAGTGCTGGCAAGTGGATTTGCTATGCTAGAGTGCTCTTCACTGTTTTTGTTGGCCATCTTCTTGAACCACTCTTGCAAAGTTGTTTGCTTCATGTACTTAGGTTTCTCTTTATTCAATTTACATTGAATTAAATAGACAGCCATGATTTCTTGCTCCGTAATAAAACTCTTTTGTTCTAGTCCCGTGATTAATTCTGTGCACAGCTGGATGCACCTGTCAATAGAAATTCTTTCTTTGATATCCTCTTCCTCCTCGTTGCTTGCTTCGTCATCTTCCTCCTCTCTTTTCTTAACCATCTCCACAATCTCTTCATCAGAGAGTTGATACACAATAGGGGCATCTTTGTCAACATCCATCCACTCTTCCAGCTGCTCTTCACTCAGTTTATTGGCCACTTCAACACACACAGGGTTTGTCATTGTATTAGCATACTCAAGCAACTCACGAATAACTTGCTTTTCTTTTGACACATGAAATCCAGCAAAGTCTTGGTCCACATCTGCACTCTCCTCAAACATTAAGGCTGGCCACAGATTATGCCATCCATTCTTCAAAGTTGATGGCGTCACCTTATCCCAGGCATAGGCAAGTGTCCAAATAACATCCTTTAGGTTAACCTCTTTCATGAATGCTGAAACATGCTTCCCATTATTCACTGCAGCGAGCAAATGGCGCATGAAAGCGGCTCTATGCCCTGATCACAAGGCTGAATCAGAGATGTACAATTTGGGGGTAAAAATAGTCCAACCACATTGTCTTTCACTAAAAGTTCAGCCTTAGGGTGGGCAGAACAATTGTCCAGAATCAACACTATTTTACACTTTGAATCTAGGCCTACCGAGGTGCAGTGTGCTCTAGTCTCATGCACAAAATACCTTTCAAACCACTCTAGGCATAGTTTTGTAGTTATCCACCCCTTCTTGTTACCACGGTAGATAACTGGAAAAATTTTCACACCTTTAAATGCCCGTGGGTTGACACTTTTCCCAATTACCATTAGCTTACACCGGTGAGTGCCTGCTGCGTTGCTACAACCAAGGACCGTAACCCTATCCTTCGAGTCCTTACCACCTGTTGGTGCCTCCTCACTCTCTGTAGCTAGCGTTTTTCTAGGCATACAACGCCAATATAGAGCAGTCTCATCAGCGTTATACACTTGTTCTGGGGATAACTTCTCCTTTGCCACAAACTGTGCGAATTCGTCCACATACTTCGCAGCTGCTTCACTGTCTACTCCTCGCATTTCACCACACACATAATGTAAAGAAATACCATGCCTATTTTTAAACTTGTGTAACCATCCTTGCTAATAATCACAGGCATGCTGAAGGTTTAGTTGTTCATGAAAGATCTTTGCTTGCGCCACAGTCATCTCGCCTGAAATGCTTACTCCATCATTACGCCGAAGCTTAAACCACTGTAATAAAGCACTGTCTAACTCACTACTTTTGCCTTCTTTCAATGTCTTACGAGTTATCATAACTTTCTTGGTCTCACTGTCTGCAAAAAACTTAAATATCTTGTCCTTCTGCTTCTTTATGTCATAGATCGTGGATGACCCAACATCGTACTTTTCACACAAGTTGCGTACCGAAGCACCTTTATCCAATTTCTGCTATAGTTCAACCTTTTCCTGGATAGATAGTGACTTGTGCTTACGCTTGGAAGCACTAGCACCACTATCACTGCTTCATGGTTTCTTTGAAGACATATTGAAGGATTAAATGTTGTGCTCTGTATTGACAAACAGAGAGAGCCGAACTGCTCGATGTAAACAAACCCTAATTTCCTGCGCCTTTGTTGTTTTTATTTTTTACGGGGATTAGCCCACCCGGGCACAGGTCACTGACCCACATTGGAGCCTGAGGGGCAAAAATGTAATACTCCTGTAATAATAATAATAATAATAATAATTCAGATAAGTAAAAAAAAAAAAAAAAAAAATTGCCTATCTACCTAATGGGCAAACTAAAATCGTGCCGGACTACGGGAGTTTCCGGACCACAGAATGCCAGACTAGAGAGGTACAACATGTACTGGTATTTGTTTGGTGTCTTCTGTATTTTTAAAAATGAATACTTGTAAATTAAAAGTACTGTAACATTGTATTATATACAAACTAGTCATGTTTCTGGAAAATAAGAAGCAAGAAAATAAGAATATACTGGTAAACACAATTTCAACGTACGCTAAAATTAAAAGTTGCTTAAGAAGGGCCGATGCAAACACAAAGCCTCCGCGAGCAGGGATCTGCCATATCAGCTAGACAGTACACGTGTTTTTCGAGTCGTTTTCAGTTAAAAAACTGTTCCATCACAAGTGAATTAGGATAGAATATTATTGTAATACAACAGTTTTTAACTGAAAACCATTCGAAAAGCGATTACAGTTACATCTTTTCAACGAAAGAAAGCGAAAGTCATTGTTTTTGTCACGATTTTATCCCACTTTCCACTATAATACGTACGTCATTTCAGTAAAAATATTACATTTCCATATTCTCAGAAATAAATAGTAGTTTTGCTGAAATGTGATGTATTTCAATGTAAATTAGGATAAACTACATGACGAAAACAAAAGACTTTACCAAACCTTCTGATGTTCAAGATATGTTACCTGTACTCGTTTTTTTAATAGTTTTTGGTTAAAATACTGTTATATTAGTGATATTCTATTCATACTGTGGTTGATATAATACATTCACGGAAATGTAATATTTTTTGCTGAAATGATGTACGTATTACAGTGGAAAGTGGGATAAAATTGTGACGAAAACAATGACTTTTACTTTCTTTCGATCAAAATATGTTACCGTAATCGCTTTTCGAATGGTTTTCAGTTAAATAACTATTGTATTACAATAAAATTCCCTCCTAATTGACTTGAATAAATACTTGAATGGAAATATACAATATTTTTGTTGAAACTACCCACATTTCAGTGTAAAGTGTCGTAATAATAAATGGTATACAAGCTTATAGGACGTAGTGTTTTTCTGAAGGTTTTGTTGTTCCTTTACCCTCAAAAACATGGGTCGACCTATAAACGAGGAATATCATAAATTAACGATTTCTTGGTCAAAAAATCGGGGTCGACCTATATACGAAGGGGGGATTATAGACGAGTATATACGGTATAAACATCCCCTATTTAGCACCATGCAGAATAATTTTAGTAATTAACTTAGTTCATTTGATTACTGGTTATGATAATTTATGTGGTTGCAGTTTCAAAGCTTTGTGACATAACTAGTGTATAATGAGTCTCCATATGCCCTGGTTTATTCATTGATCAGTCGTCTAAGTGCAAATGTTGTCCTGTCGAGCCATCAGGCATCAATTAATTTTAAAATATAGATTATAATGTAAAATGTTACAAGACAATGGTTTAGTAGTGCTGTTAATGTGTGTAAGTGTCTTGGCATGTCACCTCACCTCACCACCTGACTCCTGAACAAACTCTTCATCTACTTCTTCAAATCCTACAATGTGCTCGGCAAGCTCAAAAAAACAAAAACACACACACACGCACTCACGCGCACGGGGGGGGGGGGGGGGGGGTAATATCTGAATATCCACGTTTTCATTGTGGATTTACATGAAATATATATATACAATACTGAATATATACTGTATATATGTATATATATATATATATATATATATATATATATATATATATATATATATATATATATATATATAGATATATATGTGTGTGTGTGTGTGAATTACACGAAAGCGCTTGGGACCTTCGTGTTTTCTTCTTTCCTTGTGGTTATCAGCATATATATACATATATATATATATCTTGATAAAATCACACGGGAGAATGGAAACAACGGAGTACCTTAGCTTTCGTCTTTATTCAAGACATCTTCAGAGGCAACTGGATTACATGGACAGAGAGAGGCTTAAATATACAGGGTGACCTTAAAAACAGGAGGTCAGGTCATAATGATGACATCCACTAATCCCCACACCAACACACACGTAGAGGAGCTAAAGAGAAGTGTGGTGACGTGACTAACCAGGTCAGGTCAGAAAAAAGGGACCCACAAAATAACTAACCTACATCTAGATCAAAGGTTTTCAAAGCATTTTTAACCTTGGGCCACTGACAAATAAATTTATGTAACACATTATCAGTTTTGAACTGACCATCACTAAGGTTTATTGATTTTAATTCCTTAATCAAACTAGCTTCAACCAGAAGTCGACCCTTCACATACGCGGGTTTAGCATTCACGGATTCGCAAATACGCGGATTGCCCCGCCAGAGGAATATTCTGTACATTGAAGTAATTGAAGTACATTCAACTCGCTCGCGGCACCGAACAAGGGACACCGCCCGCTCCCGCAACCTCACACACACACGCGCATAGCTCACCCTCACTCAGTCATTCTCGCTGTAACCACACTTGTGTTGACATCAGCATTGTCGTTGCAAAAATATTACATTTCCGTGAATGTATTATATCAAGCACAGTATGAATAGAATATCACTAATATAAGAGTATTTTAACCGAAAACTACTGAAAAAGCGAGTAACATATCTTGAACATTGGAAGGTTAGGTAAAGTCTCTTGTTTTCGTCATATATTTTATCCTAATTTACATTGAAATACATCACGTTTCAGCAAAAGTACTATTTATTTCTGAGAATATGGAAATGTAATATTTTGCTGAAATGACGTACGTATTACAGTGGAAAGTGACGAAAGCAATGACTCGCTTTCTTTCGCTCAAAAAATGTTACCGTAATCGCTTTTCAAATGGTTTTCAGTTAAAAAACTGCTGTATTACAATAATATTCTATCCTAATTCACTTGTGATGCAACAGTTTTTTAACTGAAAACCATTCGAAAAGCGATAACGGTAACATCTTTTGAACGAAAGAATGCGAAAGTCATTGTTTTCGTCACGATTTTGTTCCACATTCCACTGTAATGCTTACGTCATTTCAGCAAAAATATTTAATTTCTGTGAATGTAGTACAGTAAGTCCCCAAGTTACGTACATAATGGGGACCAAAAGGTTGTACTTAACTCGAAATGTACTTAACTCGAAAATCCCCCAACCCTATAATGTTATCTGGAAAATCCTGTGCTGTTTTCCAATCAGCACTCGCCGCCTCACCAGTCACTCGAACATTATGCAGCTTATTTCGCACCTTGAATCGGTTAAACCACCCATTGCTAGCATTGAATGTCACAGTATCATCAGGGTGATCTTTCTTTAGATCGTTGAAAAGACTTAGGGCTTTCTCCTGAATCATACTGAGACACCACAACAGGGGTCAAAACCTTACCAGGTACCGGCGCGCCACAGGACGGTCTGCACTCACACCTCACTCGACGTGAGTTCCGACCGGCAAAAGTAGCCGATGCGTTGTTCCGACCGGCAAAAGTCGCCGATGCGTTAATTTCATGTTTATGCATTTCTGTAGAGATGTTGTATTAAACATACTACAAATTGTACTATTGACTCAAACTTTTAATATCCTTGTGTTTTAACTGAATGTTTTCTCGAAGTCTACTTTTAAATTTACTCCATGGATAAAACGAAAAGATGAACGAAATAACCATCGCTGTGCGCGAGACCTGGAGTAAACAAACGTCCTGTACAGCGCCGTCCTCTCTGGGACCGGCGCGCCAGAGGACGGTAAGCTTTTGAACACTACTCTGAGACACAGAGGCTTACGTTTTTGTGTGCAGTCCTCGATCCACAGCGCTAGATTTCACATGTTCCTTGATCTTTTCTTTGCCCTTATCAATTGTATTAACAGTTGACCGACTCAGGTTAAATTTGCGGGCAACATTGGTCAACTTTTCACCACTTTCAAGCAGTTTTATTATGTCCATTTTTACCTCTAGTGAGATTGCTTGACGTTTCGTAGCACTCCCACTGGCTTCACCACTCTTACGCTTTACACCAGTCATTGCACACAGAGTAAAGTGTACAAAATAGGGCAGAAATTCACAGGAGAAGTACTGTATGCACAATGACCACACTTGTTGTTTTGGTGCGTCTAGCGTGTCGTCTGCATGGTCAGTGATAGTGGCGGCGCGGTGCGGCTGGCTCGCCCGCCAAATTTAAAAATTGCTCGCCCTTTTAAGACAATATTTTTGCAATTAAAGACTTCAGAAACGATGTACGTATCGGCCGTTTGTACGTAATTCGGATGTACGTAATTCGGGGACAAACTGTATATGAAGCACAGTATCCTATTTTACATTGAAATACATCACGTTTCAGCAAAATTACTATTTATTTCCAAGAATATATTTATTCAGGCGCAGTTTAGGTAAAATATACGTGTGATGTAACATTTTTTAATTGAAAACGATTCGAAAAACACGTACCCTCTAGCCCTGTTCAAGGAGAGGACTGGGAGAAGCTGTTTGGTGCTGCAGACGATGGCAAGGAAAATGATTTGGATGGATTTTAATGAAAATATTCAGAAATATGGTATCGTAGTAGTTATTCAAGTCAATTAGGATAGAATATTATTGTAATACAACAGTAGTGACGATGTGGAGGAGGCAGAGGGATAGAGCGGGGAGGAGGCGGAGGGATAGAGCGGGGAGGAGGTGACTGGCGGGAGCAGGGACAAGTGGAGATGCCAGCCAGTACATTACGGATGTATTAATTGTTTATATAGCTATTTTTGCATTTTAATGTTAAATACTGTACATTACGTTTCAACAAAACTACCATTTATTTCTGAGAACATGGAAATGTAATATTTTTGCTGAAATGATGTACGTATTACAGTGGAAAGTGACGAAAGCAATGACTTTTGCTTTCTTTCGTTCAAAAGATGTTACCGTAATCGCTTTCAGTTGTGGGATTATAAGGCTAATGATAGGATAGAATATTATTGTAATACAGTACGAGTACAACAGTTTTTTAACTGAAAACCATTCGAAAAGCGATTACGGTAAAATATTTTGAACAACGAAAGAAAGCGAAAGTCTTTCGTCATGATTTTATCCCACTTCCCACTATAATATGTACGTCATTCCAGCAAAAATATTACATTTCCATATTTATTTCCGAGAATATATTCATTCAGTCACAGTTAAGGTAAAATATACTTGTGATGTAATATTTTAATGAAAATCCAGTATCGTAGTTTTCTCTTGTTTCAAATTTAATTAACAAAGATTGATGTTTCAAATGTAATGAACAAAAATTTAACTCCAGTATCTATAAATTAACTTTAATAAATGAATACTTTGTTTTACATCGTCCTGTGCTACCATACCATGGATTTGGCTACTTTGGGCTCGCAAGAGATCTGCCCTGGCAACTGTACCGACACTCACAGCTGGTGGAGTGTTGGTGCATCGTTTCCATTGTTTACTGGTAGTTATTGGTAAATATTTTTCAACCTAATGAAACTATTACCCGTTTAGAGGTCGACCCCCAATTTTTGCCAAATAATTTGGTCTTAAAAACCTCGAACTACACACAGGTATATACGGTAAATAAGGACATGGGGGGCCAGGGATTTTTTAGGGGGGGGGGGGGCAGCAATAGTACACGGATTTTTAACATTCACTGGTATCTCTGTTACCTAACCCCCGTGAATGTTAAGGGCCGACTGTATATACATATATATTTATATAATATATATATATATATATATATATAATATATATATATATATATATATATATATATATATATATATATATATATATACTTCATTTTTAGTCCATTTAACACGCGGACTTTGAACATATAATCAACGACCTCACCAGCAAGGAAACGAACCCTCGACCTACTGGGTGTGACTAGGGAACGCTTACCGGCTAGGCCACAAGGACACTAAAAGCAGTTCTAGACTCTGTTATATTTCACACAAAGCCTGTTCATCGAGCTGATGGCGCCGTGAACCTCAATGGGAAACTGCCCGTGCCACTTATGTGGTGTCAGTAGCATTTTAACGAATCCAGCTGGTATGAAACGCCAGGTACATATATATACTTCATTTTTAGTCCATTTAACACGCGGACTTTGAACATATAATCAACGACCTCACCAGCAAGGAAACGAACCCTCGACCTACTGGGTGTGACTAGGGAACGCTTACCAGCTAGGCCACAAGGACACTAAAAGCAGTTCTAGACTCTGTTATATTTCACACAAAGCCTGTTCATCGAGCTGATGGCGCCGTGAACCTCAATGGGAAACTGCCCGTGCCACTTATGTGGTGTCAGTAGCATTTTACCGAATCCAGCTGGTATGAAACGCCAGGTACATATATATACTTCATTTTTAGTCCATTTAACACGCGGACTTTGAACATATAATCAACGACCTCACCAGCAAGGAAACGAACCCTCGACCTACTGGGTGTGACTAGGGAACGCTTACCGGCTAGGCCACAAGGACACTAAAAGCAGTTCTAGACTCTGTTATATTTCACACAAAGCCTGTTCATCGAGCTGATGGCGCCGTGAACCTCAATGGGAAACTGCCCGTGCCACTTATGTGGTGTCAGTAGCATTTTACCGAATCCAGCTGGTATGAAACGCGAGGTACATATATATACTTCATTTTTAGTCCATTTAACACGCGGACTTTGAACATATTGTGGTGGGATGAAATCCTAGACAAGGTTCTTCAAACTCCAGAGCACGAGCAGTAGATATATTCAATAAGTGGTACAAGACTTGGCGTGATAGCCGACCGATACAGAAGCGGGAACTAGGGACCCCGGGCCGTGTGTAGGCCGAGGCTGATCTGAGGCAAGTTGTCTAGCTGGGCAAGGAGAGTTGCTAGACATCACTAGGACAATAAATGAGGTCTTCTAATTACTCGACTAGCGCGGTACAGACATAGTATATCGGGACATAGTGAGTGAACATAGGCATTAGACATAAGCATAGATATCAGACATGCTATGATAATATGGTAATACAGACATGTGAATAAATGGTATAATGAATGGTAACAGAGTCCTGCCGTCAGGCGTGTTCACATATCTTGGTACCCACATATCTATACACCTCCCTCCCCCTTTACGCTCGTAGTGCAATCTCGAGCGGCTATGGACTCTTTTTCATGAGTCGGGGGGAGCGGCGAGGGACGATGGGGGGATCAACTGACGACCTTCGTTCCTGGTCTGGGCAAGGGGACACAGGGGACGGGGAGGAAGGTTCGTCACTAGAGGATGGCACTGGGCGGAGATGGCGTCTGTTTCGCCACCACACACGACCACTGGGGAGGCGGACTTGGTACGAACGAGACTCGCCACGGCCCATGACGACCCCGACCTTGTCCCAGCGGTGTGACGTCGGGTCCTGGATTCGTACTTGCTGGCCGACGGTCAACCTGGGAAGGGGGCGGGCGTGGGCGTCATAGTGGCTTGTCACTTGGGCCATCCGGGCAGCCTCACGGCGGTCACACTCGTCCGCCTTGATCTGCCATTCATCTAAGAAGGACTGGGGGTGGGCAGGCACACAAGTACGAAGGGGGCGGCCATACAACACCTGGGCAGGAGAGCGTCCGGCAGGGGTAGGGGTGTTACGGAGTTCTAGTAGGCCCCTGTCGAACTCCTCGCAGTCCAGGTTCCCCGTTGGTGCTGTCTTGAGGATGAGGTATTTTACGGACTTTACCGCTGCCTCGGCGTGGCCATTCGCCTGCGGGTAATGAGGGGAGGTGACGATGTGGTGGACGCCCCAGCGTTCGGCGAAGCTCTTGAACTCGTGGCTATTGAACGGGGGCCCACCGTCGGTTCGGAGGCGGAGAGGCACTCCGACTTCCCGGAAGAAGCAACAAAACATCCGGATGACCCTGGAAGAGGTGGTGTCCCGACCACAGGGAACTACCACGGGCCATCCAGAGAGCCTGTCGGCGACCACCAGGAAAGACTTTCCGGCCACATTAAAGAAGTCGGCGGACACGGATTCAAAGGGCCGCTTTGGGAGGTCATTGCACAGGTACGGCTCTTGTTGCTGGCTGGGCTGGAGTTGCTGGCAAGGCTCACAGGCCTCAACCGTGCTCCTAATATCGGCGTCAATACCAGGCCAGAAGACGGTCTGACGGGCTCTGCGCCTGGTGGCTTCAACGCCGCGGTGGCTGTCGTGGAGGCGGGATAAGGTGCGCCGGCGGAGGGCAGCGGGGACGACGATCCTGGGGCCGTACAACACCAGCTCTCCGTCCGCATAGAGGCTATCCCTTAGCTTCCAGAAGGGGAGGGCGGAGGCGTGAATGTTGTAGCGGTTGGTGGGGAATCCAGTGGAGACGTAATCGAGGAGTTGGACGTATGCCGGGTCTTGAGCGGCGGCGATGCGGAGCTCCTGGAGAGTCCTATCGTCTTCGATGGGGGGCGTCGTCGTCATCTTGTCAGCAAGAGAAGTGGCTGTGTGTGTCACTAAAGACCGAACGTGAGCCGCGGCCGTGGTACAGTCGACTTCATCTTCAGGTGTGGGGCGACTAACAGGGGCTCGGGAGAGGGCGTCTGGTATGCACAGAAGTTTCCCGGCGCGCCACACAGCTGTAAAGACGTAAGGGGCGGTCTTCTCTTTGAGACGTTGGAGGCGAGGATTTTCGATGGCGTCCAACGTGTAGTGATTGAGGATGGGTATGAGCGGGCGATGGTCCGTCATGAGGGTGAAGTGCCCAAGGCCGAACAAGTAAAGGCGGCACTTGGCCATAGCCCAGGCGACTGCCAGCATCTCTAGTTCGATGGTGGCGTATCTGGTCTCCGTGTCCGTCAGAAACCTGGAGCCACACTGAACTAAGCGCAGTCTACCCTGGCCGTGATCTTGAAGGAGGGCATATCCGAGGCCGTATAGACGGGAGGCGTCGGTCTGGAGGACCACTGGTAAGGACGGGTCGAAGGGTGCCAAGGCTGGTGGTGACAGCAACGCCTTCTTAACATTCCTGAACGCTAGGTCGTGGTCAGGAGTCCAGAGGAAGGAGCGCTTGGGGCTCATGAGGGGGCGTAGAGGTTGGGCTGATGTGGCGAGTTTAGGGGAGAAGTCTGCCAGCTGATTTACCAGGCCCATAAACGAGCGGAGGTCGGTCAGGTTCGCTGGAGTAGGGAAGTCCTTGATGGCCTTGACCTTCTCCTCATCAGCTGAGATCCCCTCTGGCGAGATGTTGTAGCCGCAGTAGTTAACTTGGGAGGCGGCGACCACAAATTTATCTTTGTTCAGGGTGATACCATGGGCACGGCATCTTGTGAGCATCAGATGAACTCGGTTCAAGTGGGCCGGGAGATCATCGTCGAAGAGCAGGATGTCATCTACGACCTTCACGCAGTTGGTGACACCCTGCAGAGCCATATCCCCACGGAGGCAGTACGCATCCCCCGTTGCTGCGAAGCCCATGGGTCCGCGGCAGTGTTGGAAGCGGCCGTGGGGCGTGATGAATGTAGTGAGGTGGCGGTCTTCTTCCGCCAGGTCGACTTGCCAGTACCCGTGTAGTGCATCCGCCGTGGTAAAGAACTTTGCAGACGGGGTGACGCTGCGGACTGCTTGGATGGGCGTAGGCGATGGATGGGCGGGACGGGAGACCTGCGAGTTGAGATGGGTGAGGTCCACTGTGATGCGAACACCTACAGGCTTGGGTGCCAAGACCATAGGGTGGCACCACTCGGAGGGCTCCTCGCCGGCGTGTCTGATGATCCCCTGCTGCACCAGAGAATCGAGCTCCGCCTTCACCTTGTCCCGTAGGGCAAAGGGGATAGGCCTGGGTGTGTGCGTGGCGAAAGGCGTCGCGCCAGGCTTGAGGTGGATTCTCATCGGGGGGCCTGTCATCTTCTTGAGCGGCGTGTTCTGGAGGTCGGACTTGGAGACAAGGACGTCGCTGAACTGGCGAAGAAAGAACTCCCGGGCGGCAGCAGGTGTGGTCATGGCTGAGACAGGTATCTCTGCACACCTGTTGAGGTGTGTCACGGCGAGGATGGGCTTTGGGAACTCGGATGAGACGATGGCCAAGTCCTGACAATGGCCACATGACAAGAGAGGGGTTTGGATGCCCTCGTGGACGTGGACTGTGGCAAGGCAAGACTTGGGACCGAGCTGTAATGTTGCCTTGAAGCAACCCAAAGCTGGAGACATCGGGGACCCGTCCGCTGTGAGCACGTCGTTCATGGCTGTGGGTGACAGGCTACTCCTGGGAATGTTGAGGGCGTCCAGGTGTGTTGGTCCAATCACCGTGATGTCCGCGCCCGTGTCAGGTATCATCAGGAGGTTGGAAGAGTTGGTACCGTAGGACAGACGAACATTGACGGGCTTGGGGGACCTGTCACTCGAGGCATCATCCACGCGTCGGCATCCTTTGTTGTTCTTGGGAGACGGTGAAGAGACGTTTTGACCTGGAGATGGAGGCTTCTTGGTGGACCCGCAACACTTGGCGAAGTGTCCTTGCTTGTTGCAAGCGTTGCATGAGGCCTTGTTGGCGGGACATCGAGGTGTGCGGGGCCAATGGCCTTGAAACCCGCAGTTTCGACATGTACTATCAGCCGCAGGGCACTTTCCTGGACCGTGCTGGCGCTGACAGCTTCTGCAGGATTCGGGAGAAAAAACTGGTGACTGTGACGGGGGCTGTGGAGAGGACGCCGTCTGCATCTGGCGTTGATTCCTCTTGTAGGTGGAGACGGCGTGAACTTGAGATGGCGATGAGTGTATAGCTGAGGCAGCCTCTCTTGTGGCCTCATACGACCTGCAACAGGTGACGAAGTCGGTGAGGGGAGAGGCGGCGTCAAGGGTGAGGAGTTTCTGAAGCAGGTCCTCGTCACGTACACCCATCAGCAAGATCATCTTGAGCTGGATCTCAGCACAGGTTACAGGATCGCCTGTACATAGGTCCACCTCGGCTGCTAGGTCCTTAAGTCGTGCATAGAAGTCTGAGAATGATTCCCCAGAAGCTTGTTTGCAGGATAGCAGTTCCCTGCGACGCAAAGCTTCATTACGGAGGCCACGGAAATGACTCTGCAAGGCGTCTAAGACCTCTTTCACTGACATGGAGGAATCAGGGGGAATGGCTAGCGTGTGCTCTAGGAGGCGTTGGACTTCGAGGGAAATGCACGATCTTAATTGGATGAGTTGTTTATGAGGGGGCATTCGGTTGAGGTCAGACATGACAGCAAAGTCTTCGAAACGACGTCGCCATTGACGGTATACTTGATATGTTGCATCAGATTGAAGGGGTGGGGGGCTGGTAACTGAAGACTTGCTGTGCAGGGGTGTGCTCGGGACGGCAAGCGGTGGAGGAGGCACGGAGAGGTCGACGAGAGTTGAGACTGGAGCAGGTGGTTGAGAAGGCACTGAGGTATACCCAAGGGGGCTAGGTGACATGTGAGGAGGCGTTGTCTGAAGGATAGATGAAGAGGCTGAAGCTGGCGAATTGGTTGTGGCAGCTGGTGAAGTCGTCCTCGTTGTCAGCAATTCCAATAGTCCCAGGAATTTGTGGGTATCAGCTTGGTGTTGTTGTTGAAGTTGAAGACGGTAAGCTGATTCCTCTGACTGTCTTGACAATTCCTCTTGACGTCTTGACAATTCCTCTTGACGTCTTGACAATTCCTCTTGACGTCGTTTTTCCTCCTCTAATTGACGTCTTTGGGCTTCCTTCTCTTGGGAAACTTGTAGGAAGTGAATTAACTGACGTATATCCTGGCTCCCATCCTTTGAATTTGGCGCGCTCGGCGTGTGAGGCGTGAGGGGGGGTGGGAGGGTCTGTGAGGCTTCGTCTTCCTCATAATCCTCATCTAAATTTCCCAGCAAATCGTCGTGGTCAGACATCTCGTGTTTGGTATGGTTGCGATGGGAAAGACAAGGAGAATAAGGTGGAGTGCTATGTTTTCGTCAATGTACTTGCCTAAATGCAGGAACTGGCGGGCAAGTAGAAGAGTATTGACTGTAATATTTGTGAAGTGAGAGGAGGGCTGGCAGCGGTGTACTCCGCGCGCCCGGGCGAGGCTGGTGGTGACTCAGTCGCGGGGAGTCAGTCAGTGGCTTGTAGGCCTACGTGGACGGGGGGTGTATGCCGGAGGTGCTGTCTTGGAGACTGGGCTGAAGGCGTTTCTGCTACCTGTAGGGCCGCAGAGACATAGCAAACAGACATAAAAGGCACTGCACTTCACTTAGGGCACTTCACAAGGTCACAAAGCACTTTAAATCCAGGGGCACCGTGGAGTATACCGCTGCCAGCCCTCCTCTCACTTCACAAATATTACAGTCAATACTCTTCTACTTGCCCGCCAGTTCCTGCATTTAGGCAAGTACATTGACGAAAACATAGCACTCCACCTTATTCTCCTTGTCTTTCCCATCGCAACCATACCAAACACGAGATGTCTGACCACGACGATTTGCTGGGAAATTTAGATGAGGATTATGAGGAAGACGAAGCCATAAGCATAGATATCAGACATGCTATGATAATATGGTAATACAGACATGTGAATAAATGGTATAATGAATGGTAACAGAGTCCTGCCGTCAGGCGTGTTCACATATCTTGGTACCCACATATCTATACACATATAATCAACGACCTCACCAGCAAGGAAACGAACCCTCGACCTACTGGGTGTGACTAGGGAACGCTTACCGGCTAGGCCACAAGGACACTAAAAGCAGTTCTAGACTCTGTTATATTTCACACAAAGCCTGTTCATCGAGCTGATGGCGCCGTGAACCTCAATGGGAAACTGCCCGTGCCACTTATGTGGTGTCAGTAGCATTTTACCGAATCCAGCTGGTATGAAACGCGAGGTACATGCAGTAAGTCCCCAAGTTACGTACATAATGGGGACCAAAAGGTTGTACTTAACTCGAAATGTACGTAACTCGATAATTTCCGCGAGTTTCTTTGGAAAATCCTGTGCTGTTTTCCAATCAGCACTCGCCGCCTCACCAGTCACTCGAACATTATGCAGCTTATTTCGCACCTTGAATCGGTTAAACCACCCATTGCTAGCATTGAATGTCACAGTATCATCATGGTGATCTTTCTTTAGGTCGTTGAAAAGACTTAGGGCTTTCTCCTGAATCATACTGAGACACACAGGCTTTCGTTTTTGTGTGCAGTCCTCGATCCACAGCGCAAGATATTTTTCCATTTCTTCCAGAACCTTCCCTCTTCTTTTAGTTATAATCGTAGATTGCATTGGCACTGCAGATTTCACATGTTCCTTGATCTTTTCTTTGCCCTTATCAATTGTATTAACAGTTGACCGACTCAGGTTAAATTTGCGGGCAACATTGGTCAACTTTTCACCACTTTCAAGCAGTTTTATTATGTCCATTTTTACCTCTAGTGAGATTGCTTGACGTTTCGTAGCACTCCCACTGGCTTCACCACTCTTACGCTTTACACCAGTCATTGCACACAGAGTAAAGTGTACAAAATAGGGCAGAAATTCACAGGAGAAGTACTGTATGCACAATGACCACACGTGTTGTTTTGGTGCGTCTAGCGTGTCGTCTGCATGGTCAATGATAGTGGCGGCGCGGTGCGGCTGGCTCGCCCGCCAAATTTAAAAATTGCTCGCCCTTTTAAGACAATATTTTTGCAATTAAAGACTTCAGAAACGATGTACGTATCGGCCGTTTGTACGTAATTCGGATGTACGTAATTCGGGGACGAACTGTATATATACTTCATTTTTAGTCCATTTAACATGCGGACTTTGAACATATAATCAACGACTTCACCAGCAAGGAAACGAACCCTCAACCTACTGGGTGTGACTAGGGAACGCTTACCGGCTAGGCCACAAGGACACTAAAAGCAGTTCTAGACTCTGTTATATTTCACACAAAGCCTGTTCATCGAGCTGATGGCGCCGTGAACCTCAATGGGAAACTGCCCGTGCCACTTATGTGGTGTCAGTAGCATTTTACCGAATCCACCGTTTCCTTGCTGGTGAGGTCGTTGATTATATGTTCAAAGTCCGCGTGTTAAATGGACTAAAAATGAAGTATATATATGTACCTCGCGTTTCATACCAGCTGGATTCGGTAAAATGCTACTGACACCACATAAGTGGCACGGGCAGTTTCCCATTGAGGTTCACGGCGCCATCAGCTCGATGAACAGGCTTTGTGTGAAATATAACAGAGTCTAGAACTGCTTTTAGTGTCCTTGTGGCCTAGCCGGTAAGCGTTCCCTAGTCACACCCAGTAGGTCGAGGGTTCGTTTCCTTGCTGGTGAGGTCGTTGATTATATGTTCAAAGTCCGCGTGTTAAATGGACTAAAAATGAAGTATATATATGTACCTGGCGTTTCATACCAGCTGGATTCGGTAAAATGCTACTGACACCACATAAGTGGCACGGGCAGTTTCCCATTGAGGTTCACGGCGCCATCAGCTCGATGAACAGGCTTTGTGTGAAATATAACAGAGTCTAGAACTGCTTTTAGTGTCCTTGTGGCCTAGCCGGTAAGCGTTCCCTAGTCACACCCAGTAGGTCGAGGGTTCGTTTCCTTGCTGGTGAGGTCGTTGATTATATATATATATATATATGTAACCGGTCGGAATTTACTGGACTTTAATTTCTCACTTGACTTGGGGTTTATTTAAAATTAATAGATGGTAATGGCAGTGGAAGCGCCCCTTTGAGAAAAATCCCGAACCAGCACAAGAACACTTAAAACTACTAAACAAAATAAATTGTCCGTGACCCGTGGAAGGATAGCATCTGTGACTGGGATGAATGAGACACTCTGTTACATTTAGACACTTATATTCCCTCCAACACTACAAACACAATCCAATAATGGTACACCAATATGTGCACCTCTTAACTTGAACTTAAAACACTACTCTGGGGAATAAAAGTTATACATGATATAAAAATTATTAGAACCTCAGGCAACAATAAATTTGAAGTATTAAGAACTGTTCCGTGCACACATGAAACAGGCCTTAAAGGCTTTCACACAATAATATCAGTCACTTAGGTACCAAAAAAAGAAATTAACTACTCTACAATGAATAGGCCTTAAGGGCACTCAACAAAATTATATGTCACTGAGGAATGGTAATAAAAATGAGAAATTAAATACTCTACAATGAATAGGCCTTAAGGGCACTCAACAAAATTATATCAGTCACTGAGGAAATGGTAATAAAACATGAAATTAAATACTCTACAATGAATAGGCCTTAAGGGCACTCAACAAAATTATATCAGTCACTAAGGAAATGGTAATAAAATATGAAATTAAATACTCTACAATGAATAGGCCTTAAGGGCACTCAACAAAATTATAGCACCCCAACAGATGCACACTTCCTAACCTAACCTAACCACTACTCTGGGGAACAAGGTTATACCTGAGATCAGAATTATGAAGAACAATCAGAGGCATTAAAAGAATCAAATCACAGTATCACTCTGGTTCCACTTGATGGCACAAACATTCAAAACAATATTATCAAAATTATCTAGAAACTATTAAATTACACCCGTAATAAGGGAGGGAAAATGTTCCTCCAGGTATCTCCTAGAGACCTAGACTCACGGTCTCAGTGTGTGACCATTAGTCTACTCAGATAGCCTCAGTGTACTCCCAGTGCGTCCATAAAGCGGACGGGAGTGAGCCAATCAGACCTTGTACAGTTGAGAGAAGCTTTAGCGTCCCGTGTCGTTTAGTTGTCGGGAGCACTCGTTCACTCAAGAGATCCTTTGCTACCCCGCTAAACAGTGACAGGCCTACTTTGATCGGTCCAATGGCGACAATCGCCACCCTCAATCCTCAACGGCAGTCTCAAACGGCAGTCAATCTCAGGTCAACTCCAGTCAACTTCAGTCAAGTGGGTTCTCACGGAAACCCTGAAATGAACTCACTGTTAGCTCTAGTTTACTTTATCACTGCCCTATCTAACCCTGTCTGAGATCGAATGAGACTTACTTGTTATACTGCAATATTTCAGCACAGGTGACTAGGCCACGTGACTATTTCTGGGACAGACGCGCAGGGACGTCTTGTTCGTGTGAGTGCTATCCGGGACTGAGAGAGAGCCCGCCTCGTGTCCTCTCAAGGCGTTAGCTTAGGCCTACGTGACCTATTTTCCGCCTAACTAATAACTCCTTGGGACACCCTTTAACATTATTCAGACTGCTAAACGATCTATAATAATTTCAAATTCAATAATAGTCCCTTAACTTCATGAATCGCATCATTATTAATCCGGTAAATTACATTTAATATCATATAGGCCTAGTTCCGCAATCTCCCACTATGTGCGGGGAGCGCTCTCTTCCCTCAGACGACCTTGAACGCTCAGTACCGCTAATGGCGGGGCATTCGAAATTACTCTGAAATTTCTGAATATTACAATCGACCCCCCTAAAAAAAGACAGCACTGTCCTCATGTGCTGAGAAGACCATTCATACGACCCCCCTAAAATTTGTTCTAAGAAACTGCATCTTACCCCTTTTGCTAAACGCAGCATTCCCGTCTTCTCTTCTCTCCTGCTAACACTCGACCCCCCTAAAAGAAAAACAGCACTGCCCTCATGTGCTGAGAGAACAACTTAGACCCCACCTTCAACTCTGTACTATTCCACTCACAGCTAACAACTCCATTTCTTCCCCATTTCTTCCTAGCCCAACTCATAACCAACCAGAACATCACGCTCCCCTTTTGCCTGGCCCTTAACTAGAGAACCAATGTCAAAATTAATACCAGCCCAAACAAACATGCTCTCCTTTGCCTGGCCCTTGAACTAAGAGGAACCAGTGTCAAACCAATACTCAGTCCAAAGCAAACATGCTCTCCTTTTGCCTGGTCCTTGAACTAAGAGGAACCAGTGTCAAAACAATACACAGTCCAAAACAAACATTCTCTCCTTTTGCCTGGCCCTTGAGCTAAGAGGAACCAGTGTCAAAAAAATACTCAGTCCACGTCTCCGAACCTCATGCCGGCAGACCAACCCTCTGACAATGTACCAGTCCATGTTAGTGAGGCCCTGGACATTACAACTGTACTCTCAATCCCGCTCATGACAGCAACCACTACTCAACGCACATCTCTGACCTAACCATCTCTCCAATCCCCCCTGCCCTACTCACAACTCCTCCAACTCACCCTCGACAACCTGCCCCTTCTCATTACCCTGCAACCTAAACTGTAATTTGTCGGCTTCGTCTTTCAGTTGCAGGCTCGATCGACCTCTCTGAACTACTTCTCTTCATCTTGCTCATCTGGAGTGGGGGCTCCTCGTCTTCCTCCTCAGATTCATCCATCGCTGGGTCTCCCGGATGCCTTAGGGTTGGAGCAGCCTTCAAGTTGCTCCGGTTTTCCACTCTCGCTTCCAGGTCTTCTTCCCCACTGGGCTCAATGCGATATAAACCAGGCCTTGGATTTAGGACCTCAACAATGTGCCATCTCGTATCAAACCAATGGTTTTGCAGCTTACACCGGCCTATTTTTACATTGTTCCTCAGCAAAACCTCCTGGCCCACTTCCCAGCTACTCTCGTGGGCTTTCTCTTCTCTTTTTCTTCTATTTATTTCCTTGCGTCTCCGAACATTGATCTCCACTGCTTCCTGCAATCTTCGTTGCCGGTCTCTAATCACCATCACCCACTCGTCTACCGGCTCTGGGTCTACTTCCGGCCTAAGGTCAACGGCAGGTTTGGTTCTCTCCCGTAAAACAACAGGAATGGGGAAAACCCTGTCGTGGCATGCGGAGTCGCGTTGTATTGTGACACCACTGCCGGCAGATGCTCTGGCCACCTATTCTTTTCCTCTGCCTCGAGGGTGGCCAGCAGACCGTGCAGGGTTCGATTGAACCGTTCCACCATGCCATTTCCCTGTGGGTGATATGCTGACGTCCTTATTTTCTTCACCCCAAAGGTGGCACAAGTTTGTCGGACCAATGCACTGCCAAAATTCCTCCCCTGATCGGTCAACAGTCGCTCAGGTGCACCCACTGCCAGGAAGATTCGATTCACCAGGATCTTTGCAATCGTCGCGGCTTTCTGGTCTTTGGTGGGAAAGGCCCAAGTGTAACGACTGTATATGTCAACCATTATCAGGACATTCTCCAATCCTTGCCGCTTGTCCAGCAAGGTGAAATCTGCGGCCAGTGTCTCTAATGGTTTGGCAGCTTCAATCGTCCCTACATGCAGTTGGGGTTTCGGCACTTCATCTTTTGCTACTCCACACCTCTCGCAGCTGGCTATGTAGTCTCGCACTGTTTCTCCCATGCCTGACCAGAACCCTCGCTCCTGCACCAGCGACAGGGTGCGATCTCGCCCCTGGTGGCCAAACTCGTCGTGGCAGGCTCTAGTCAAAGCCTCCTGCAAGTTTGGAGTTAACACTGGCACCTCCCTCCATAGATTCTTCCCTTCGGGTCTTCTATGCCAGACAACATCTTCTCTTACGATCAGGGATTTCCTAGCTCGGTACATCTTGCGGAAATCATCATTTTGGAGCTCTACCTGTACCTCATCCTCCGGCAGCTCTCCCACCAACCATCTTCGCAGTTTTGTCATATAGTCCATGCCTTCTTGCTCCTTACGCAGCCCATCCATCGTCCACAGTTCCTTCCTTCCTGCCCCGTTCTCCTCTAGTACATGCATCGCTGTATACTCTTCTTCACTATCTTCCTCCTGTTCCGCCGGGATTCTAGATAGAGTATCCGCCACAATGTTGTTCTTCCCCGGCTTGTACTCTATAGTAAAGTTAAACTGCTCGAGATCCGCATTCCACCTACTTTCCACGGCACCTAGTTTAGCCTTCTCCCGGTGACTGAGTGGGTTGTTATCTGTATAGACTGTGAAATGTTTCCCTGCCAAATAATCCCTGAATTTATCCACGACTGCCCATTTGAGTGCTAACATCTCTAACTTACGAGAACTATAGTTGTTCATGTTACGTTCTGATTTCCTCAGGCCCCGACTCGCATAGCACACCGGATGCAGCCTGCCATCCTTCCGCTGGGACAGCACCGCACCTAGCCCACGAAAACTTGCATCTGTTTCTAATATAAACTCCTGAGTGAAATCTGGGCAAGCCAACACTGGTGTCTGCGTCACCTTGTCTTTCAGCTCCTCAAAAGCCTGTTGCTGTTCCTCTCTCCATTCACTATCTACCCGATCCTTAGATTTCCCATGCATCAACGCATGCAGTGGAGCAGCTATTTGGGCAAACCCTTTAACAAATTTCCTATAAAATGATGTGAACCCTACAAAAGACCGCACATCTTTCACCGTCTGAGGGACTGGCCAATCTCTTACTACCCTAATCTTCTCAGGATCAGCTGTGATGCCTTCAGCTGACACCTGATATCCTAAATAACTTACTTTTGAAGCCATTATTTCACACTTTTTAGGTTTAAATCTTAAGTTATTCTCCCTCATCCTGCAAAATAATTCCCTCAATCTGACTATATGTTGATCTATTGTACTTGAAAACACCATCACATCATCAAGGTATACAAGCAACGAGGAGAAGATCTTATCCCCTAAAATCCGCTCCATGTATCTCTGAAAGGTTCCCGGACTATTTGACAATCCCATAGGCAGTCGCCTGTACTCAAAGTGTCCGAAGCTTGTGCTGAAGGCAGTCTTTGGACGGTCTGAAGGTTTTACTTCTATCTGGTGATATCCCGCCGCCAGATCAAACGTTGAGAAAAACTGGGCCCCCGTCAGAGATTCTAGAGTTTCATTTATCCTAGGCAGAGGAAACGCATCGCGTACCGTGACCTTATTTAAGTCACGATAGTCAATGCACAACCTCAGCGTCCCGTCCTTTTTCCTCACTACTACAATGGCGGCAGAGTACGGACTCTCACTATGCTGAATTACTCCCTGATCTAACAGCTGGCTAATGTGCTGCTTCACCTCTGGTACCTGGTTTGGAGGGATCCTCCGATATGGCACCCTAACTGGCCTGTCTGTGGTCACTGGGATCTCATGCTGAACCCCAATAGCCTTTCCTATGGGCTGGCCCTCTTCTTCAAAAATATCACTAAACTCTTCTATTAAACACCTAACTGCACTCTCTTGTCCCTCATTCATTTCCTCCGTGTGCACTTTGACCTCCGTACGGGCATCCGGTTGCACTGTCCTCACATTCACCTCTTCACTGATGTCTTCCTCGACTTCCGTCCCCGAAGCCACTTTCCCAATCCGCCAATTGCCCCTCAAGCTCCTACGACTATCAGACAGATTTGCCACCAACACCTGGGTCATGCCTCTCACCACTCTTACAGCTGTCGGCAACACTATCACACCCTCAGGCATCCAACCTTCATCCTCTATTGTTAGAGGTTCAATCACTACTTCTTTGTTAGCTACCTGGCTTAATGAGGGAACACATACTGACAGCAACCGAGTACTCCGGGGAGGAATGGTTGGTCTTTCCTTCCTCTCTGTCATACAATACCCCAGGCTGATGGCCTCTATTGCACATAACTGCCTAACCTCATGCAAGCAATTTTCCCACTGAGCGGTGCTCCTGGCTTCCCTGCACAAGTGATACATGTGCGGCCAGATCTCCGCAACCTCCCCCAGCACATTCATCCCCAACAACCCGACATGAGATTGCCCCTTACCCTGGGTCTCAATCCCTGGACAAACCAACATCCCCACATCAGTGACTTCCACCCCACATACGACCATAGTGACCCGAATACACCCCACACACGGCACTGGAAACCCTGACGCCCCTTTTACCCTTATTCGAGTGGGCTGCAACACCACGCCTGCAGGCTCCAGCTCCCGACGGTAGAAAAGTTCATCAATTAGCGACACTTCTGCCCCAGTATCTGCTAAACCCCACATTTCACGACCCGCTACCAGCACCGAGACCTTAGGACACTCTGCTTTCAGCCTTAAGGTACCTTCTGTTGTGATTAAATTTGTCATGCGAACCACGCTTGACCATGGGTCGGCTCTCTCTTGACTCATAACATCGCCGGTGGAATCTATTGGTGAGGCCAGGAACGGTTGGCGAGGACTGCCTGGCCTTGGCCATTTCCCGACCGCCAGTTCTGATTGTTATTTCCAACTCGATACTGGCCATTGGCCACGTATCCCCTTGGGACACTCTCTCCTGGTCTGGACCCGTTCGTGCAATTGAAACTGAAATGGCCCTCTTGTCCACACGCATAGCACCTCGGGGGAATCGAGCCTCCAGTCTGCGGCTCGTTCTCTCTTCCTTTAGTCAGCGGTACCTCCCTCAAAGCCTCTCGTTTTTGTTCCGCCTCTCTCAGCCCCGTGATCCACTCGTCTAGACTATGGTGAGGATACTTCTTGATCTCATCCACTAACCACATACGGCTTTGTTCCTCCTTGAGCCCCCGAGTGATTGCATCTCCCAACAGGGCCTTATCATATTTATGATCATGGTGGTTCAACTCATCGTTTAAATCTAACATAGCATCATAATATTCAAGAAGCGTTTCGTTGCTCCCTTGTTTCCGCGTCATCACCTTCTGAATGGCGTCGTACGTGGCCGTCTGTCCGCCATATTGCTGCTTCAAATAACAAGTTAACTCATCTACGGTTTCCCAGTCTCTGCGTGCGTTGTATACGCGATCTGCCGCAGGCCCCGCAAGATGCCTTATTATGAATTGGATTCGACTGACTTCGTCTCCGTCTAGCAGCTTGAGGGTTCGTTCAACCTCTCTTAACCACTTTCCTACCTCTATTCCTGGCCTACCGTCGAACTTAGACATGGTCAACCCGGCCCCGAGACTAGTTCCCTCTCTACTATTGTGTCTCCTCATCTCCCACATTGTCTCCTCGTGCTGTATTTTATACTGTGTCTTTACCCTATCTAGTGCATCCCCCAACAGAGCTAAGTGTTGTTGGTGTTCCGTCTCTAACTGTTGCAATTGTGTGTGGTACTCCCCCCTTAACTGTTGTACATATACTCCATACTCCCCCCTGATTTGGTTCGCCCATGCCTGACATTCCCCATTGATCTTCCCTTCTAACTGTTCCAATCGTTCCTGGTACTCTCCCCGGATTTTCCCCTCTAGCTTCCCAATACGTTCCACGAACTCTTCTCTCAACTGCACCAACCCCGGGCTGTCTCTTTTTTTTCCGAGTAACCCCGCACCGTCAACCACAACAAACCCATTCCCACGGCGAGCATGAGTAGAGTTGGGGTCACACTCTCTACCGTTTCCATCCACTCCATGATTACGCTCATTATCCCAACCACAGAACTATCAGTCACGAAATAAAATAAACTACGCTCTGCTACCATTTGTAACCGGTCGGAATTTACTGGACTTTAATTTCTCACTTGACTTGGGGTTTATTTAAAATTAATAGATGGTAATGGCAGTGGAAGCGCCCCTTTGAGAAAAATCCCGAACCAGCACAAGAACACTTAAAACTACTAAACAAAATAAATTGTCCGTGACCCGTGGAAGGATAGCATCTGTGACTGGGATGAATGAGACACACTGTTACATTTAGACACTTATATTCCCTCCAACACTACAAACACAATCCAATAATGGTACACCAATATGCGCACCTCTTAACTTGAACTTAAAACACTACTCTGGGGAATAAAAGTTATACATGATATAAAAATTATTAGAACCTCAGGCAACAATAAATTTGAAGTATTAAGAACTGTTCCGTGCACACATGAAACAGGCCTTAAAGGCTTTCACACAATAATATCAGTCACTTAGGTACCAAAAAAAGAAATTAACTACTCTACAATGAATAGGCCTTAAGGGCACTCAACAAAATTATATGTCACTGAGGAATGGTAATAAAAATGAGAAATTAAATACTCTACAATGAATAGGCCTTAAGGGCACTCAACAAAATTATATCAGTCACTGAGGAAATGGTAATAAAACATGAAATTAAATACTCTACAATGAATAGGCCTTAAGGGCACTCAACAAAATTATATCAGTCACTAAGGAAATGGTAATAAAATATGAAATTAAATACTCTACAATGAATAGGCCTTAAGGGCACTCAACAAAATTATAGCACCCCAACAGATGCACACTTCCTAACCTAACCTAACCACTACTCTGGGGAACAAGGTTATACCTGAGATCAGAATTATGAAGAACAATCAGAGGCATTAAAAGAATCAAATCACAGTATCACTCTGGTTCCACTTGATGGCACAAACATTCAAAACAATATTATCAAAATTATCTAGAAACTATTAAATTACACCCGTAATAAGGGAGGGAAAATGTTCCTCCAGGTATCTCCTAGAGACCTAGACTCACGGTCTCAGTGTGTGACCATTAGTCTACTCAGATAGCCTCAGTGTACTCCCAGTGCGTCCATAAAGCGGACGGGAGTGAGCCAATCAGACCTTGTACAGTTGAGAGAAGCTTTAGCGTCCCGTGTCGTTTAGTTGTCGGGAGCACTCGTTCACTCAAGAGATCCTTTGCTACCCCGCTAAACAGTGACAGGCCTACTTTGATCGGTCCAATGGCGACAATCGCCACCCTCAATCCTCAACGGCAGTCTCAAACGGCAGTCAATCTCAGGTCAACTCCAGTCAACTTCAGTCAAGTGGGTTCTCACGGAAACCCTGAAATGAACTCACTGTTAGCTCTAGTTTACTTTATCACTGCCCTATCTAACCCTGTCTGAGATCGAATGAGACTTACTTGTTATACTGCAATATTTCAGCACAGGTGACTAGGCCACGTGACTATTTCTGGGACAGACGCGCAGGGACGTCTTGTTCGTGTGAGTGCTATCCGGGACTGAGAGAGAGCCCGCCTCGTGTCCTCTCAAGGCGTTAGCTTAGGCCTACGTGACCTATTTTCCGCCTAACTAATAACTCCTTGGGACACCCTTTAACATTATTCAGACTGCTAAACGATCTATAATAATTTCAAATTCAATAATAGTCCCTTAACTTCATGAATCGCATCATTATTAATCCGGTAAATTACATTTAATATCATATAGGCCTAGTTCCGCAATCTCCCACTATGTGCGGGGAGCGCTCTCTTCCCTCAGACGACCTTGAACGCTCAGTACCGCTAATGGCGGGGCATTCGAAATTACTCTGAAATTTCTGAATATTACAATCGACCCCCCTAAAAAAAGACAGCACTGTCCTCATGTGCTGAGAAGACCATTCATACGACCCCCCTAAAATTTGTTCTAAGAAACTGCATCTTACCCCTTTTGCTAAACGCAGCATTCCCGTCTTCTCTTCTCTCCTGCTAACACTCGACCCCCCTAAAAGAAAAACAGCACTGCCCTCATGTGCTGAGAGAACAACTTAGACCCCACCTTCAACTCTGTACTATTCCACTCACAGCTAACAACTCCATTTCTTCCCCATTTCTTCCTAGCCCAACTCATAACCAACCAGAACATCACGCTCCCCTTTTGCCTGGCCCTTAACTAGAGAACCAATGTCAAAATTAATACCAGCCCAAACAAACATGCTCTCCTTTGCCTGGCCCTTGAACTAAGAGGAACCAGTGTCAAACCAATACTCAGTCCAAAGCAAACATGCTCTCCTTTTGCCTGGTCCTTGAACTAAGAGGAACCAGTGTCAAAACAATACACAGTCCAAAACAAACATTCTCTCCTTTTGCCTGGCCCTTGAGCTAAGAGGAACCAGTGTCAAAAAAATACTCAGTCCATGTCTCCGAACCTCATGCCGGCAGACCAACCCTCTGACAATGTACCAGTCCATGTTAGTGAGGCCCTGGACATTACAACTGTACTCTCAATCCCGCTCATGACAGCAACCACTACTCAACGCACATCTCTGACCTAACCATCTCTCCAATCCCCCCTGCCCTACTCACAACTCCTCCAACTCACCCTCGACAACCTGCCCCTTCTCCTTACCCTGCAACCTAAACTGTAATTTGTCGGCTTCGTCTTTCAGTTGCAGGCTCGATCGACCTCTCTGAACTACTTCTCTTCATCTTGCTCATCTGGAGTGGGGGCTCCTCGTCTTCCTCCTCAGATTCATCCATCACTGGGTCTCCCGGATGTCTTAGGGTTGGAGCAGCCTTCAAGTTGCTCCGGTTTTCCACTCTCGCTTCCAGGTCTTCTTCCCCACTGGGCTCAATGCGATATAAACCAGGCCTTGGATTTAGGACCTCAACAATGTGCCATCTCGTATCAAACCAATGGTTTTGCAGCTTACACCGGCCTATTTTTACATTGTTCCTCAGCAAAACCTCCTGGCCCACTTCCCAGCTACTCTCGTGGGCTTTCTCTTCTCTTTTTCTTCTATTTATTTCCTTGCGTCTCCGAACATTGATCTCCACTGCTTCCTGCAATCTTCGTTGCCGGTCTCTAATCACCATCACCCACTCGTCTACCGGCTCTGGGTCTACTTCCGGCCTAAGGTCAACGGCAGGTTTGGTTCTCTCCCGTAAAACAACAGGAATGGGGAAAACCCTGTCGTGGCATGCGGAGTCGCGTTGTATTGTGACACCACTGCCGGCAGATGCTCTGGCCACCTATTCTTTTCCTCTGCCTCGAGGGTGGCCAGCAGACCGTGCAGGGTTCGATTGAACCGTTCCACCATGCCATTTCCCTGTGGGTGATATGCTGACGTCCTTATTTTCTTCACCCCAAAGGTGGCACAAGTTTGTCGGACCAATGCACTGCCAAAATTCCTCCCCTGATCGGTCAACAGTCGCTCAGGTGCACCCACTGCCAGGAAGATTCGATTCACCAGGATCTTTGCAATCGTCGCGGCTTTCTGGTCTTTGGTGGGAAAGGCCCAAGTGTAACGACTGTATATGTCAACCATTATCAGGACATTCTCCAATCCTTGCCGCTTGTCCAGCAAGGTGAAATCTGCGGCCAGTGTCTCTAATGGTTTGGCAGCTTCAATCGTCCCTACATGCAGTTGGGGTTTCGGCACTTCATCTTTTGCTACTCCACACCTCTCGCAGCTGGCTATGTAGTCTCGCACTGTTTCTCCCATGCCTGACCAGAACCCTCGCTCCTGCACCAGCGACAGGGTGCGATCTCGCCCCTGGTGGCCAAACTCGTCGTGGCAGGCTCTAGTCAAAGCCTCCTGCAAGTTTGGAGTTAACACTGGCACCTCCCTCCATAGATTCTTCCCTTCGGGTCTTCTATGCCAGACAACATCTTCTCTTACGATCAGGGATTTCCTAGCTCGGTACATCTTGCGGAAATCATCATTTTGGAGCTCTACCTGTACCTCATCCTCCGGCAGCTCTCCCACCAACCATCTTCGCAGTTTTGTCATATAGTCCATGCCTTCTTGCTCCTTACGCAGCCCATCCATCGTCCACAGTTCCTTCCTTCCTGCCCCGTTCTCCTCTAGTACATGCATCGCTGTATACTCTTCTTCACTATCTTCCTCCTGTTCCGCCGGGATTCTAGATAGAGTATCCGCCACAATGTTGTTCTTCCCCGGCTTGTACTCTATAGTAAAGTTAAACTGCTCGAGATCCGCATTCCACCTACTTTCCACGGCACCTAGTTTAGCCTTCTCCCGGTGACTGAGTGGGTTGTTATCTGTATAGACTGTGAAATGTTTCCCTGCCAAATAATCCCTGAATTTATCCACGACTGCCCATTTGAGTGCTAACATCTCTAACTTACGAGAACTATAGTTGTTCATGTTACGTTCTGATTTCCTCAGGCCCCGACTCGCATAGCACACCGGATGCAGCCTGCCATCCTTCCGCTGGGACAGCACCGCACCTAGCCCACGAAAACTTGCATCTGTTTCTAATATAAACTCCTGAGTGAAATCTGGGCAAGCCAACACTGGTGTCTGCGTCACCTTGTCTTTCAGCTCCTCAAAAGCCTGTTGCTGTTCCTCTCTCCATTCACTATCTACCCGATCCTTAGATTTCCCATGCATCAACGCATGCAGTGGAGCAGCTATTTGGGCAAACCCTTTAACAAATTTCCTATAAAATGATGTGAACCCTACAAAAGACCGCACATCTTTCACCGTCTGAGGGACTGGCCAATCTCTTACTACCCTAATCTTCTCAGGATCAGCTGTGATGCCTTCAGCTGACACCTGATATCCTAAATAACTTACTTTTGAAGCCATTATTTCACACTTTTTAGGTTTAAATCTTAAGTTATTCTCCCTCATCCTGCAAAATAATTCCCTCAATCTGACTATATGTTGATCTATTGTACTTGAAAACACCATCACATCATCAAGGTATACAAGCAACGAGGAGAAGATCTTATCCCCTAAAATCCGCTCCATGTATCTCTGAAAGGTTCCCGGACTATTTGACAATCCCATAGGCAGTCGCCTGTACTCAAAGTGTCCGAAGCTTGTGCTGAAGGCAGTCTTTGGACGGTCTGAAGGTTTTACTTCTATCTGGTGATATCCCGCCGCCAGATCAAACGTTGAGAAAAACTGGGCCCCCGTCAGAGATTCTAGAGTTTCATTTATCCTAGGCAGAGGAAACGCATCGCGTACCGTGACCTTATTTAAGTCACGATAGTCAATGCACAACCTCAGCGTCCCGTCCTTTTTCCTCACTACTACAATGGCGGCAGAGTACGGACTCTCACTATGCTGAATTACTCCCTGATCTAACAGCTGGCTAATGTGCTGCTTCACCTCTGGTACCTGGTTTGGAGGGATCCTCCGATATGGCACCCTAACTGGCCTGTCTGTGGTCACTGGGATCTCATGCTGAACCCCAATAGCCTTTCCTATGGGCTGGCCCTCTTCTTCAAAAATATCACTAAACTCTTCTATTAAACACCTAACTGCACTCTCTTGTCCCTCATTCATTTCCTCCGTGTGCACTTTGACCTCCGTACGGGCATCCGGTTGCACTGTCCTCACATTCACCTCTTCACTGATGTCTTCCTCGACTTCCGTCCCCGAAGCCACTTTCCCAATCCGCCAATTGCCCCTCAAGCTCCTACGACTATCAGACAGATTTGCCACCAACACCTGGGTCATGCCTCTCACCACTCTTACAGCTGTCGGCAACACTATCACACCCTCAGGCATCCAACCTTCATCCTCTATTGTTAGAGGTTCAATCACTACTTCTTTGTTAGCTACCTGGCTTAATGAGGGAACACATACTGACAGCAACCGAGTACTCCGGGGAGGAATGGTTGGTCTTTCCTTCCTCTCTGTCATACAATACCCCAGGCTGATGGCCTCTATTGCACATAACTGCCTAACCTCATGCAAGCAATTTTCCCACTGAGCGGTGCTCCTGGCTTCCCTGCACAAGTGATACATGTGCGGCCAGATCTCCGCAACCTCCCCCAGCACATTCATCCCCAACAACCCGACATGAGATTGCCCCTTACCCTGGGTCTCAATCCCTGGACAAACCAACATCCCCACATCAGTGACTTCCACCCCACATACGACCATAGTGACCCGAATACACCCCACACACGGCACTGGAAACCCTGACGCCCCTTTTACCCTTATTCGAGTGGGCTGCAACACCACGCCTGCAGGCTCCAGCTCCCGACGGTAGAAAAGTTCATCAATTAGCGACACTTCTGCCCCAGTATCTGCTAAACCCCACATTTCACGACCCGCTACCAGCACCGAGACCTTAGGACACTCTGCTTTCAGCCTTAAGGTACCTTCTGTTGTGATTAAATTTGTCATGCGAACCACGCTTGACCATGGGTCGGCTCTCTCTTGACTCATAACATCGCCGGTGGAATCTATTGGTGAGGCCAGGAACGGTTGGCGAGGACTGCCTGGCCTTGGCCATTTCCCGACCGCCAGTTCTGATTGTTATTTCCAACTCGATACTGGCCATTGGCCACGTATCCCCTTGGGACACTCTCTCCTGGTCTGGACCCGTTCGTGCAATTGAAACTGAAATGGCCCTCTTGTCCACACGCATAGCACCTCGGGGGAATCGAGCCTCCAGTCTGCGGCTCGTTCTCTCTTCCTTTAGTCAGCGGTACCTCCCTCAAAGCCTCTCGTTTTTGTTCCGCCTCTCTCAGCCCCGTGATCCACTCGTCTAGACTATGGTGAGGATACTTCTTGATCTCATCCACTAACCACATACGGCTTTGTTCCTCCTTGAGCCCCCGAGTGATTGCATCTCCCAACAGGGCCTTATCATATTTATGATCATGGTGGTTCAACTCATCGTTTAAATCTAGCATAGCATCATAATATTCAAGAAGCGTTTCGTTGCTCCCTTGTTTCCGCGTCATCACCTTCTGAATGGCGTCGTACGTGGCCGTCTGTCCGCCATATTGCTGCTTCAAATAACAAGTTAACTCATCTACGGTTTCCCAGTCTCTGCGTGCGTTGTATACGCGATCTGCCGCAGGCCCCGCAAGATGCCTTATTATGAATTGGATTCGACTGACTTCGTCTCCGTCTAGCAGCTTGAGGGTTCGTTCAACCTCTCTTAACCACTTTCCTACCTCTATTCCTGGCCTACCGTCGAACTTAGACATGGTCAACCCGGCCCCGAGACTAGTTCCCTCTCTACTATTGTGTCTCCTCATCTCCCACATTGTCTCCTCGTGCTGTATTTTATACTGTGTCTTTACCCTATCTAGTGCATCCCCCAACAGAGCTAAGTGTTGTTGGTGTTCCGTCTCTAACTGTTGCAATTGTGTGTGGTACTCCCCCCTTAACTGTTGTACATATACTCCATACTCCCCCCTGATTTGGTTCGCCCATGCCTGACATTCCCCATTGATCTTCCCTTCTAACTGTTCCAATCGTTCCTGGTACTCTCCCCGGATTTTCCCCTCTAGCTTCCCAATACGTTCCACGAACTCTTCTCTCAACTGCACCAACCCCGGGCTGTCTCTCTTTTTTCCGAGTAACCCCGCACCGTCAACCACAACAAACCCATTCCCACGGCGAGCATGAGTAGAGTTGGGGTCACACTCTCTACCGTTTCCATCCACTCCATGATTACGCTCATTATCCCAACCACAGAACTATCAGTCACGAAATAAAATTAACTACGCTCTGCTACCATTTGTAACCGGTCGGAATTTACTGGACTTTAATTTCTCACTTGACTTGGGGTTTATTTAAAATTAATAGATGGTAATGGCAGTGGAAGCGCCCCTTTGAGAAAAATCCCGAACCAGCACAAGAACACTTAAAACTACTAAACAAAATAAATTGTCCGTGACCCGTGGAAGGATAGCATCTGTGACTGGGATGAATGAGACACACTGTTACATTTAGACACTTATATTCCCTCCAACACTACAAACACAATCCAATAATGGTACACCAATATGCGCACCTCTTAACTTGAACTTAAAACACTACTCTGGGGAATAAAAGTTATACATGATATAAAAATTATTAGAACCTCAGGCAACAATAAATTTGAAGTATTAAGAACTGTTCCGTGCACACATGAAACAGGCCTTAAAGGCTTTCACACAATAATATCAGTCACTTAGGTACCAAAAAAAGAAATTAACTACTCTACAATGAATAGGCCTTAAGGGCACTCAACAAAATTATATGTCACTGAGGAATGGTAATAAAAATGAGAAATTAAATACTCTACAATGAATAGGCCTTAAGGGCACTCAACAAAATTATATCAGTCACTGAGGAAATGGTAATAAAACATGAAATTAAATACTCTACAATGAATAGGCCTTAAGGGCACTCAACAAAATTATATCAGTCACTAAGGAAATGGTAATAAAATATGAAATTAAATACTCTACAATGAATAGGCCTTAAGGGCACTCAACAAAATTATAGCACCCCAACAGATGCACACTTCCTAACCTAACCTAACCACTACTCTGGGGAACAAGGTTATACCTGAGATCAGAATTATGAAGAACAATCAGAGGCATTAAAAGAATCAAATCACAGTATCACTCTGGTTCCACTTGATGGCACAAACATTCAAAACAATATTATCAAAATTATCTAGAAACTATTAAATTACACCCGTAATAAGGGAGGGAAAATGTTCCTCCAGGTATCTCCTAGAGACCTAGACTCACGGTCTCAGTGTGTGACCATTAGTCTACTCAGATAGCCTCAGTGTACTCCCAGTGCG
Source organism: Homarus gammarus (assembly GCA_958450375.1). Classification (NCBI taxonomy): domain Eukaryota; kingdom Metazoa; phylum Arthropoda; class Malacostraca; order Decapoda; family Nephropidae; genus Homarus; species Homarus gammarus. Next base: position 1,056,770 of record CAUDMG010001741.1, on the reverse strand, counting down.
TCCATAAAGCGGACGGGAGTGAGCCAATCAGACCTTGTACAGTTGAGAGAAGCTTTAGCGTCCCGTGTCGTTTAGTTGTCGGGAGCACTCGTTCACTCAAGAGATCCTTTGCTACCCCGCTAAACAGTGACAGGCCTACTTTGATCGGTCCAATGGCGACAATCGCCACCCTCAATCCTCAACGGCAGTCTCAAACGGCAGTCAATCTCAGGTCAACTCCAGTCAACTTCAGTCAAGTGGGTTCTCACGGAAACCCTGAAATGAACTCACTGTTAGCTCTAGTTTACTTTATCACTGCCCTATCTAACCCTGTCTGAGATCGAATGAGACTTACTTGTTATACTGCAATATTTCAGCACAGGTGACTAGGCCACGTGACTATTTCTGGGACAGACGCGCAGGGACGTCTTGTTCGTGTGAGTGCTATCCGGGACTGAGAGAGAGCCCGCTTCGTGTCCTCTCAAGGCGTTAGCTTAGGCCTACGTGACCTATTTTCCGCCTAACTAATAACTCCTTGGGACACCCTTTAACATTATTCAGACTGCTAAACGATCTATAATAATTTCAAATTCAATATATCTAAAAATTTTATGTCTAATGCAAAATATATGATGTTTTTATTCAAAATGATCATCAAATTGTAAGAATTCCAGCAATGTAAATTATATTCTGGCCGGGTAATTTGTATGAATTTTATGAGCTAAAATAAAAATCTTCAGTTAATAAAAAAAAAATATTCTTCACACATGCCAGGTGGTCGGTCGCCGGTCCCTCCCTCCCCCCCACCCCCCACCAACCGTCCCTACCAGATAAATGTGTGGGATTACCAGACTGTTTACCTTTTTAGTAATAAATAATAAATCAGACTAAAGTTACGATAATATAATTGACATTGCTGGATTCCTTGTAAGACCAGGAATATTTTGAATATAAATGTCATATATTTTGCACAAAAGATAACATATTTACTCAGAGTAAACATTATATCTAAAATTTATATGTATAATGCAAAATCTATGATGTTTTTATTCAAAATGATCATCAAATTGTAAGACTTCCAGCAATGTAAATTATATTCTGGCCGGATAATTTGTATGAATTTTATGAGCTAAATAAAAAAATTATACTTCACCCTTGTAAAGGGGTACACCCACCGCGGAATGTGAGCATCCTGGGTTCTGGCAGGGCACCTCGTAAATGTGGAAACGCGGAATGTGGGACCGCGTAAAGTGAGGGTTGACTGTATATATATATATATATATATATATATATATATATATATATATATATATATATATAATATATATATATATATATATATATATATATACAGTATTACCCCGCTTTACACGTTTTCACTTTCCGCAGTGCATCTACTCATACGCGGTGAAGTATACAGTCAACCCTCACTTTACGCGGTTAATGTAACCCACAGGGTACCGCAGAAAGTGAGAAACGCGTAAAGTGAATAACATAACATATGGGATTAAATGAAATAGAGACCAGCTGACCCCCAAACTCCACTTTTTCCAACACAATACCTATGTTCTAGTAAAAATAACATCTTAATTTTATGATGGTACATGCACACAATTAATACTTAAGAGAAATAGGGAAATACAGTCGCCAAGTTAATGTCCATTCAAATAATGGACACGACTCCCTCCCCCTCTTCTCACACTACACTGCTGGCTCTTCCCTCTGAGAAATTTTTGGGGGAAAACCAGGTATAGTAATAAATAATCCCTCAAACTAAAGTTAGGATAATATAATTGACATTGCTGGATTCCTTGTAAGACCAGGAATATTTTGAATATAAATGTCATATATTTTTCACAAAATATAACATATTTACTCAGAGCAATCATTACATCTAAAATTTGTATGTCTAATGCAAAATCTATGATGTTTATATTCAAAATGATCATCAAATTGTAAGAATTCCAGCAATGTAAATTTTATTCTGGCCGAGTAATTTGTATGAATTTTATGAGCTAAAACATATATCTTCAGTTAATAAAAAAAAAATATTCTTCACAACACTATCTGTCAATCAAAGTACACCAACTTGCCTCTCCCTCTCTTCCAAGCGCCAGATGGTCGGTCTGTCCCAACCCTCCCCCTCCACCTCCCACCAATCCTCCCTTCAAGAGAAAGAGTGGGTGAAAAAACTAGATTTTAACATTTAGTATTAAATAATACCTCAGATTAAAGTTAGGATAATATAATTGACATTGCTGGATTCCATGTAAGACCAGGAATATTTTGAATATAAATGTCATATATTTTGCACAAAAGATAACATATTTACTCAGTGAACAGTATATCTAAAAATTTTATGTCTAAAGCAAAATATATGATGTTTATATTCAAAATGATCATCAAATTGTAAGAATTCCAGCAATGTAGATTATATTCTGGCCGGGTAATTTGTATGAATTTTATGAGCTAAAATAAAAATCTTCAGTTAATATAAAAAAAAATATTCTTCACACGGTAACAGATGGTCGGTCGCCGGTCCCTCCCTCCCCCCCACCCCCCACCAACCGTCCCTACTAGATAAATGTGTGGGATTACCAGACTGTTTACCTTTTTAGTAAGAAATAATAAATCAGACTAAAGTTAGGATAATATAATTGACATTGCTGGATTCCTTGTAAGACCAGGAATATTTTGAATATAAATATCATATATTTTGCACAAAAGATAACATATTTACTCAAGAGTAAACATTATATCTAAAATTTGTATGTCTAATGCAAAATCTATGATGTTTATATTCAAAATGATCATCAAATTGTAAGAATTCCAGCAATGTAAATTATATTCTGGCCGGATAATTTGTTTGAATTTTATGAGCTAAATAAAAAAATTATGCTTCACCCGTGTAAAGGGGTACACCCACCGCGGAATGTGAGCATCCTGGGTTCTGGCAGGGCACCGCGTAAACGTAGAAACGCGGAATGTGGCACCGCGTAAAGTGAGGGTTGACTGTAATTTTTTTTTTTTTTTTTTTTTTTAGATCATAAAATTCATACAAATTACCCGGCCAGAATATGATTTACATTGCTGGAATTCTTACAATATGATGATCATTTTGAATATAAACATCATGGATTTTTCATTAGACATACAAATTTTAGATCTAATGTAATAATTTGGTTTACACAAAGCAAATATTTTATCGTTTGTGCAAAATACCTGTATATGAAGTTTACATTCAAAATATTCCCTGACCTGCAAGGAATCCAGAAATGTCAATTATATTATCCTAACTCTAGTCTGAGGTATTATTTCTTACTAAACGTTAAAATCTAGTGTTTTCACCCAAACATTTCTCAGAGAGGTAGGAGCTAGTGAGCTGGGAGGAGTGGGGGGGGGGGGGGGGGGGGGGGGGATTTGAGTCCATTATTTGAATGGACATTAACAGATTCAGATTCAGATTTGCCCCCAAGGGGGCTAGTTTATTGGGCACCCCCCTTACATCCTGTGCAAGGTGAAGCGCAGAAGCGTTTACAGCGCCCAACAGGGAAGTATGAAAAGTTCATACTTGCCTTTATGACTCGTACATTAAGGGAGTAAATGCCTGAAGGGTCATAGGTTTTGTCAAGTTACATAAAGTGAGAGAATGATGAGTGTGTGGGGGGAAAGTTCCCTGTACATTTTATCTGTTTATGGCAAAGAGTGGCAGGTCCCTAATAATGTCAAATGACAGGCCTGTGACTAGGAGGAGGGATAACTGGTCTGGGAGGGAAGAGGTGTTGGTAATGGCTGGAGACCTATAGGAGGAGGTCATAGGGCAAGTGAGGATGTAGTGAGAGAGGGTGTAAGAGTCGGGTTGGCCACAAAGTTTACAAACAGTGCGGTGAGGCTCGGGGTTGCCAATGTACTCCCATAGGTACCTGTACCCTAGGCGCAGTCTCTTGTATATAAGCTGTTGAGATCGAGTCAGGGATTGATATTCTTTGTAGTGGCGGTTGTCGTCACCGGTTACAGCGTCATAGTGGCATAGTGTGATGCTACCCCGTTGTTTCAGCTGTATCCAATTTTCGTTGAATGCCTCTCGTTGTGTGGCATGTATGCGAGATTTGAGATGATTCAGGGAGAGGGCGAGAGTGGCTTCAATATCTTCTTCTTGTGTAGCTTCTTTGGCAAGCCGATTAACAGTGTCACAGGCAGTTATTCCTATATGTGACGGGAATGGACATTAACCTGGCGACTGTATTTCTCTTAAATATTAATTGTGTGAGCATACCATCATAAAATTAAGATGTTATTTTTACTACAACATAGGTATTGTGTCGGAAAAAGTGGAGTTTGGGGGTCGGACCAGTCTCTATTGGAATTAATCCCATATGTTCTGTTGTTCACTTTACCCGGTTTTCATTTTCCGCGGTACCCCGTGGGGTACTACTGTGTGTATATATATATATATATATATATATATATATATATATATATATATATATATATATATATATATATATATATATATATATATATATATATATATATATATCGATAAAATCACACGGGAAAATGGAAACAACGGAGCACATTAGCTTTGGTCTTTATTCAAGACATCTTCAGAGGCAACTGGATTACATGGACAGAGAGAGGCTTAAATATACAGGGTGACCTTAAAAACATGAGGTCAGGTCATAATGATGTCATCCACTAATCCACATACCAACACACACGTAGAGGAGCTTAAGAGAAGGGGGGTGACGTGACTAGTCAGGTCAGGTAAAAAATAAGGGACCCACAAAATAACTATCTTACATCTAGATCAAAGGTTTTCAAAGCATTTTTAACCTTGGACCACTGACAAATAAATTTATGTAACATATTATCAGTTTTGAACTGACCATCACTAAGGTTTATTGATTTTAATTCCTTAATCAAACTAGCTTCAACCAGAAGTCTTTCTGTGACACAAGATGATTTAAATACTTCTAAGCTTTTTTCCCAAGCAATGGGGTGATTATTATTCCTAACATGAACAAACAAGGCACTGCTTTCAGATGCTGTTCTGATATTATACTTATGTTGTTTGATTCTGAGCTGCAGTGTTTTTCCTGTCTGTCCTACATAATTACAATTACATTTGCTACATGGAATACAATAAACACTTCCATATATATATATATATTTATATATATATATATACAGTTGTACCTCACTTAACGCGGTCAATAAAACCCAGAGGGTACCGTGTTAAGTGAAAACCGCGTTAAGTGAACAACAGAACATATGGGATTAATTCCAATAGAAACTGGCCCATCCCCAAACTCCACTTTTTCCTACACAATACCTATGTTCTAGTAAAAATAACATCTTAATTTTATGATGGTACATGCGCACAATTAATACTTCATAGAAATAGAGAAATACAGTCGCCAAGTTAATGTCCATTCAAATAATGGACTCACTCCCTCCCCCTCTTCTCACACTACACTTGCTGGCTCTTCCCTCTGAGAAATTTTGGGGGGAAAACCAGGTATAGTAATAAATAATTCCTCAAACTAAAGTTAGGATAATATAATTGACATTGCTGGATTCCTTGTAAGACAGGAATATTTTGAATACAAATGTCATATACAGTGACCCTTCGGTTAACGAACTCAATCCGTTCCAGAAGGTCGTTCGTTAACCGAAAAGTTCGTTAACCGAAACCATTGTTTCAATGGGTTTTTGGGTAATTGGTTCCAGCTCACCGAAAATTTCCTAAATTCAACAAAAATGGTAGAAAAGTTCACTTACTTTGAGGTGTATTTGTAGAAGGCTCCTGGATGATGATGATGGGATTTAGAATGGGGGTGGAGGAGAAGGAAGAAGAGAAGGCATTGGGGTGGAAGAGAAGTCACCCCATGGCGCCATTTCACCCATAAAATTTTAGCTCTCTTGGTGTAATTCAAGATTATTTTCTTTAAATCAACACTGCACTGCATTATATATTGTCAATATGTAAAATATATTTCAAAATGACCAATAATTTGCTTGGAAACACAGAAAAAAAGCACTTAGTTGAAGAGAGTCTCAAGCAAGATGTTACCTCCAGTGAAAACAGAGAGACTAACGCCTGTTTGCTGTGTTAAGAGGCTGGATGCCGCGCATTAAACTAGTCACTTTACCTTCAATTATGTTCAATAATTGTTAAAATGACTAAAAAATTTAATATTAAACTTTTAAAATTATTGAATAGTATAAACTTCTTGATATTTACTAAAATAGTAAGGAATTTAAGCCCTAGAACCGATTAATGTATTGGCGGACTGATACTAAAGCTGGTTGCCTGGTCAGTGCAAGCGAAAACATGTTGAGGTCGGTTCGTAAGAAATTCGTTAACCGAATTTTTGTTCGTTAACCGAATTGAAGATCCTTATGGAAGGCAGTTCGTTAACCGAAATTTCGTTAACCGAGGCGTTCGTTAAACGAGGGGTCACTGTATTTTGCACAAAAGATAACATATTTACTCAGAATAAACTTTACATCTAAAATTTGTATGTCTAATGCAAAATCTATGATGTTTATATTCAAAATGATCACCAAATTGTAAGAATTCCAGCAATGTAAATTATATTCTGGCCGGGTAATTTGTATGAATTTTATGAGCTAAAACAAATATCTTCAGTTAATAAAAAAAAAAAAATATTCTTCACAACACTATCTGTCAATCAAAGTACCCCACCTTGCATCCCCCCCCTCTTCCAACCGCACGGTCAGTCCGAACCCTCCCCCCCACCCCCCACCAATCCTCCCTTCAAGAGTTTTTAACATTTAGGATTAAATAATACCTCAGATTAAAGTTAGGATAATATAATTGACATTGCTGGATTCCTTGTAAGACCAGGAATATTTTGAATATACACTTCATATATTTTGCACAAAAGATAACATATTTACTCAGAGTAAACATTACTTCTAAAATTTGTATGTCTAATGCAAAGTCTATGATGTTTATATTCAAAATGATCATCAAATTATAAGAATTCCAGCAATGTAAATTATATTCTGACCGGGTAATTTGTATGTATTTTATGAGCTAAAACAAATATCTTCAGTTAATAAAAAAAAAAGAAATATTCTTCACTGTAACAGATGGTCGGTCAGTCCCTCCCTCCCCCCCACCCCTCACCAACCGTCCCAAGGAGATGTGTGGGAAACCAGAATATTTACCTTTTTAGTAATAAATAATACCTCAAACTAAAGTTAGGATAATATAATTGACATTGCTGGATTCCTTGAAAGTCCAGGAATATTTTGAATACAAATGTCATATATTTTGCACAAAAAATAACATATTTACTCAGAATAAACTTTATATCTAAAATTTGTATGTCTAATGCAAAATTTATGATGTTTATATTCAAAATGATCATCATATTGTAAGAATTCCAGCAATGTAAATTATATTCTGGCTGGGTAATTTGTATGAATTTTATGAGCTAAAACAGGCAGGGTGGCGGGTGGGGGGTGGGGCGAATCTAAAAATAGCTCTCGAGCCGGACACTCACCGTGTATATGTGGAAAAAAACCCTGTTAAGTGAAAGTTCAGCTCTGGGGATGCACTGCGTATATGGTAAAACGCGCTAAGTGAAACCGCGTTAGGCGGGGTAATACTGTGTATATATATATATATATATATATATATATATATATATATATATATATATATATATATATATATATATATATATATATATATATATATATATATATATACACACAGTTGTACCCCACTTAACGCGGTCAATAGAACCCAGAGGGTCCCGTGTTAAGTGAAATCCGCTTTAAGTGATCAACAGAACATATGGGATTAATTCCAATAGAAACCAGCCCGACCCCCAAACTCCACTTTTTGACGACACATAACTATGTTGTAGTAAAAATGTTATCTTAACTTTATGATGGTATGAAAAAACAAGTAATATAGAAGAGGTTAGGTTAGGAAAAATAAAGATTAACATAGGAAAAATAAAGGTTACGTTAGAGAAACTAAAAGTTAGGTGGAACACTTACGGTAGTAAAAGAGATGTGTCGGCATACGGGGATGGAGGCTGGTTCCGAGGCAGAGGGCAGATTACTGGCCCTCAGGTGAATCACCATTACTAGGTGAATCACCATCACTGTCACTTACAGTTGTCAGGGCTTCCCTGACAAATCCCTCAAAGTCAACTTCACTGTCACTATCACTGGCTTGGGCTGGCTGTGGTGGGTTGCGGGCGAAGAACTCGGTTATGCTTTTTTGACGGCTGGTGTTTATGTTGTCTTGGTACACCGTGATGTACGGCTCCATAGCCTGCACCAGCCGGGTATGGAAGACTTCATAGCGGTCATCGTCATTGTCGCGGGAAAGGACGGACTTCATTTTCTCCGCAAACTCTATGGCACACTTAATATCACTATGACTTAAACTGTGTTCTTCAGAGAATGACGCACCTTCTTCCTCCTCTTCACTGACGTGTTCTTCTTCCAACATCTCGTCGGCAGTCACTTCAGGATCTCTGATCACCTCCAGGATGTCTTCGTTGGTGGTCTCGGAGAAGCCTTCAGCTGTAGTATTGAGCACAGCTTCTCTGGCAAGGTCCACTGCTACTGCAACAGTCTGAACCTCACCAGTCACAGGTTCACTCCTACTCTCACCTGGTATGCCATGCATCACATGTCTCCATGCGTGACGAATCGTAGCAATAGTCAGCAGATCCCATGCCTCCACCAAGAAGTCTACAGCTTGTTTAACGTTAAACTTCTTCCAAAATTGTTTGACGAGTAGTTCTTGAGTCACCGCCTCTTGTTCCTTGTCCTCGTCGCTTTTGCTCTCGCTGTCGGTGTCACCCAGCTTACGCAACTCATCCTTGGTGTTGGTAGAGTCGTTCAGGAGCTTGAACTTCTTTGCAGAGTACGCAGCTTTAACATTGCAGATCAACTCCTGGTCCATGGGCTGGATTAATGACGTAGTGTTTGGCGGGGCAATACTGTGTGTGTATATATATATATATATATATATATATATATATATATATATATATATTTTATGAAAATCCACAATGAAAACGTGGATAAGATAAATCTTGATAAAATCACACGGGAAAATGGAAACAACGGAGTACCTTAGCTTTCGTCTTTATTCAAGACATCTTCAGAGGCAACTGGATTACATGGACAGAGAGAGGCTTAAATATACAGGGTGACCTAAAAACATGAGGTCAGGTCAAAATGATGACATCCACTAATCCCCACACCAACACACACGTAGAGGAGCTTAAGAGAAGGGTGGTGACGTGACTAGTCAAGTCAGGTCAGAAAAAAGGGGACCCACAAAATAACTATCATACATCTAGATCAAAGGTTTTTAAAGCGTTTTTAACCTTGTCATTGGCCCAAGGTTAAAAATGCTTTAAAAACCTTTGATCTAGATGTATGATAGTTATTTTGTGGGTCCCCTTTTTTCTGACCTGACTTGACTAGTCACGTCACCACCCTTCTCTTAAGCTCCTCTACGTGTGTGTTGGTGTGGGGATTAGTGGATGTCATCATTTTGACCTGACCTCATGTTTTTAGGTCACCCTGTATATTTAAGCCTCTCTCTGTCCATGTAATCCAGTTGCCTCTGAAGATGTCTTGAATAAAGACGAAAGCTAAGGTACTCCGTTGTTTCCATTTTCCCGTGTGATTTTATCAAGATATATATATATATATATATATATATATATATATATATATATATATATATATATATATATATATATATATATATATATATACACCCAGTAGGTCGAGGGTTCGATTCCTTGCTGGTGAGGTCGTTGATTATATGTTCAAAGTCCGCGTGTTATATGGACTAAAAATGAAGTATATATATGTACCGCGCGTTTCATACCAGCTGGATTCGGTAAAATGCTACTGACACCACATAAGAGGCACGGGCAGTTTCCCATTGAGGTTCACAGCGCCATCAGCTCGATGAACAGGCTTTGTGTGAAATATAACAGAGTCTAGAACTGCTTTTAGTGTCCTTGTGGCCTAGCCGGTAAGCGTTCCCTAGTCACACCCAGTAGGTCGAGGGTTCGATTCCTTGCTGGTGAGGTCGTTGATTATATGTTCAAAGTCCGCGTGTTATATGGACTAAAAATGAAGTATATATATGTACCTCGCGTTTCATACCAGCTGGATTCGGTAAAATGCTACTGACACCACATAAGAGGCACGGGCAGTTTCCCATTGAGGTTCACGGCGCCATCAGCTCGATGAACAGGCTTTGTGTGAAATATAACAGAGTCTAGAACTGCTTTTAGTGTCCTTGTGGCCTAGCCGGTAAGCGTTCCCGAGTCACACCCAGTAGGTCGAGGGTTCGATTCCTTGCTGGTGAGGTTGTTGATTATATATATGTATGTATATATATATATATATGTATGTGTATATATATATATTTATATATATATATATATATATATATATATATGCTGATAACCACAAGGAAAGAAGAAAACACGAAGTTCCCAAGCGCTTTCGTGTAATTCACATCTTCAGGGGTGAGTACAGGCTAGTCTGTACTCGCCCCTGAAGATGTGAATTACACGAAAGCGCTTGGGAACTTCGTGTTTTCTTCTTTCCTTGTGGTTATCAGCATATACCTAGATCACACGCACCTACAGTGATTTACTTGCACATATATATATATATATATTTATATATATATATATATATATATATATATATATATATATATATATATATATATATATATATATATATATATATATATATTATATATTAGGGTGGAGCTTATTTTTTTTTTTTTTAAATATGTTCTTCTTACCCTCTCAAATTGTTCCTTTATATGAAATAAAAACTGAGAAAAAGAATCAGTGCAATTGAACAATATTTAGAGGTAGCTCAATGAGGGTAAAGTTTCTGACAATCCAAAGTTGTGGCCGCCATTTTACTTCACACACACTACTGATACCATATAAGCTGTTAAAATAACTTTAAGAAATAATAATAATTATGCAAAGGGTGCTAACTATGTTTTTCATTTTAGATCAAGTAGTGTTTTAGCCAATAAAATTGTAGAAAGCAATACTGCCCTAGCTATAAAAATTTCCGACTTCTGCTTTGAAGACTGTGTTTCTCTTGGGGAAAAGTATCTGAAAAGGCCCACCAACTGAAACAAAGGTAACTACGGACATAATATTTTATGAATTATTTAATGAGAAAAGCACCAACATTACACAATATAGAATATAGATGTTGATTCTTAATTTCTTATCTACTGATGAATTATATTACATCTGTCTAAGTGTCTAAATGTTATTGTGTAAGCAGTAAAGTCCTAAATACTACGTAGATAGACAGATACATAGACATTTTGTAGAACATTTCTTAAACATAAGTGTTAATGAAATTAATGACTCCAACCTGTCTAATGAATGCTATTTTATATTTATTTCAGATTGAAAAAGAAAATGGCATCTCCGGCTAAAGTAACAAGATCTCAAACCAAGTTGTATCTCCTTGGCGACTCCGTGATTGAAATAACAGGCAGCAAGTTGCCGTCAATGCGTATGGCTCTTGGATTTTTCCTACATCACCATCTTGATCTGAAGAAGACCGTAAGAAAATCATCTGATATTACCATCACGGAAATAACACAGTTTTGGAAAAAAGCTAGAATCCCGACGAGAGATCATCAAAACTGCCAGACTAAGCTTCAGCAGACATTTGAAGAATGGCGTCTTTTGAAAAAGAACAAAGCACGAACGTCACCAACACAACTCGCAAAAGAGTCGGCTTTTGTTTCCCGGCTTGAAGATCTATTTGATGTCGCTCACGCAGATGCTCTGAACAATACTTCAGTATTACAAGAAGACAAGGATTTCTTGTTAGCTCAGCGAGAAAAGGGAAGAAGAGGGTCACTGGCTGGAGTAGATGTAAAGCTTGCTAATAAGGAGAAAAGGGCGTCCAAAAGAGAGGACCAAATGGTTGCCAGACGACATCGAATGGGGGAATTGAAACACATAGCAGCTTCTAGAACTGAACTTATTTCATCTGGTTCCGAATCTGAAATCAGCTCTGCAGAATGTATTGAAAATATTGAAACTGGACAAAATGAGAGTGAGGGATCTGATGGAGGAATCCAATTTCAGACACGACGAAAAAGAAAGAGAGGGAGAAAAAATGTCGTTACTCCAGAACTTTCAGCAGCCTTAGATCGCACAAAAATGTCAGACCACAAAGCCGTTATTGTATTAGCAGAAACTGCTAAAAGCTTGGGAGAGAATTTAGCATAAAATGCTTACAAATCTGTTTTTTGGACAAAATATACTAAGAACACCCTTTTATAAGTGTAAGCAGTCAGTTTTGACCTTTTTTGGCTGTTTATATGGCCTTCAATCACTAACTATAACTAATATTTGAAAAAAAAATCGAAAAAAAAATTTTTTTTTCGAACAAATATATAAATTTTTTTTCGAAAATATAATTTTCTTTTCGAATTTTTGTTGGTTGTTGTTGGTTGCAACCCCCCCTGGCTACGTCCCTGAATATATATTGAGTTCAAGTGTTTGATTAAACAAATTAAGACATTGGTCTGATATACTCCTAAATCATTGAATTTTCATCATTTTCGTAATTTTGGAGGTCATTGAGCTACCTCTAAATATAGGAATTTAGGCCTGAAACTTTGTATACATTGCTTCTATATCACAAGGAACATATTCAGGGGGTAAGACTTTCAAAAATGTAAATTTCGTTTTTTTTAATGTTTTAAGCTCCACCCTAATATATATATATATATATATATATATATATATATATATATATATATATATATATATATATATATATATATATACACACATACAGTATTACCCCGCCTAACGCGGTTTCACTTAGCGCGTTTTACCGTATACGCGATGCCTTGCCAGAGCTGAACTTTCACTTAACACGGATTTTTCCACATATACACGGTGAGTGTCCGGCTCGAGACGCTATTTTTAGATTTGCCCCACGTGCCACCCGCCACCCTGCCTGCCTGCGCTCATCGCCTCTCCCTCCTCCTCCCTCCTCCTCCCTCCGCTTGGGCAAGCGGCCCGGTAAGGTTGCGCAGTGTGTGTCTTTGTTGCGTTATCACTGACGTCATATGACGTATCGGACTGTGATTGGCCATGCATCCCTACCCCCCTCTGCTGCTAGCTGTAATTGGCTTAAAGTATTATGACGCGACCACCCCGGGGAGGGAGGGAGGAAAGACGATGCTTGACCTAGCCGCGGCAGTTTCATCTCTCAAGGCCACTCCGTGTAAACTCGCATCCATTGTTCCGTAAAGTGGCTTCCGCCGGACCACCACCGCCACCAGAGAGAGACCTTTCCTTACCTGGACCCAGCGGCACTAAGCCAAAGAAGGCACGACGTTCCTTAAGCTACGAGGTGAAGTACCAAATTGTTCAAGATTTGGAGAAAGGAACACGGCAAGTTGATCTTGCGCGCCAGCATGGCGTCAACGAATCTACGATTCGCACGATCAAGAAGGAGGCAGCCAAGATCAAAGAGCACATGAAAATCACAAAGTCTGCAGGTGCTTCATCTATCAGGTATTGCCAGAACAGGGTGCTGGCAAAAGTGGAAAATTTGCTGGTGAGTTATTTGATTCGTCAGGCGCGACGCAACATGGCGGTGGACACGCGCTCAGTGCAGGAGTACGCACATGAGCTATACGCAGCAGTGTCATGTAAGCTGGGAATTGCAGAGCCCAAACCCTTCAATGCTTCCTCTGGTTGGCTGCATAGGTTTAAGAAGAGGAACAAGATCACCAACATCAACATTGGTGGTGAGGAAGCGAGTGCTGACCGTGTGGCGGCTAGAGATTTTCCTCCGTTCTTAGGTGAGATTATGGAGGAAGGACAGTACACTGACGACCAGGTGTTTAACATGGACGAATCTGGTCTTTTCTGGAAAAAGCTACCTTCCAGGACCTTCGTTGTCCAGTCTGCCAGCAAGGTAAGGGGTCGGAAGTTGCAGAAGGAACGCATCACCGTCCTGTTTACCACCAATGCCTCCGGTACCTGTAAACCAAAGTTATCGGTGATTCACACAGCCCGCAAGCCGCACGCCTACAAGAATATGGACATGATCAAGCTTAATGTCCACTGGCTAACCGCACGTAAGGCGTGGATGTCCTCTTCTCTGTCCCTCTTCTGGTTTGACAACTGTTTTGTTCCCGACGTGAAGAAATTCTGCGAGCAACAGAATGTTTCATTCAATATTTTGTTGCTCCTTGACAACGCACCTGGACACTCGCCCCTACTTATGGATTGTCACCCCAACGTAAAAGTGGTCTTCCTTCCTCCCAACACTACGTCATTAATCCAGCCCATGGACCAGGAGTTGATCTGCAATGTGAAAGCTGCGTACTCTGCAAAGAAGTTCAAGCTCCTGAACGACTCTACCAACACCAAGGATGAGTTGCGTAAGCTGGGTGACACCGACAGCGAGAGCAAAAGCGACGAGGACAAGGAACAAGAGGTGGTGACTCAAGAACTTCTCGTCATACAATTTTGGAAGAAGTTTAACGTTAAACAAGCTGTAGACTTCTTGGTGGAGGCATGGGATCTGCTGACTATTGCTACGATTCGTCACGCATGGAGACATGTGTTGCATGGCATACCAGGTGAGAGGAGGAGTGAACCTGTGACTGGTGAGGTTCAGACTGTTGCAGTAGCAGTGGACCTTGCCAGAGAAGCTGCGCTCAATATTACAGCTGAAGGCTTCTCCGAGACCACCAACGAAGACATCCTGGAGGTGATCAGAGATCCTGAAGTGACTGCCGACGAGATGTTGGAAGAAGAACACGCCAGTAAAGAGGAGGAAGAAGGTGCGTCATTCTCCGAAGAACCTAGTTTAAGTCATAGTGATATTAAGTGTGCCATAGAGTTTGCAGAGAAAATTAAGTCCGTCCTTTCCCGCGACAATGACGATGACCGCTATGAAGTCTTCCATACCCGGCTGGTGCAGGCTATGGAGCCGTACATCACGGTGTATCATGACAACATAAACACCAGCCGTCAAAAAAGCATAACCGAGTTCTTCGCCCGCAACCCACCACAGCCAGCCCAAGCCAGTGATAGTGACAGTGAAGTTGACTGAGGGATTTGTCAGGGAAGCCCTGACATCTGTAAGTGACAGTGATGGTGATTCACCTAGTAATGGTGATTCACCTGAGGGCCAGTAATCTGCCCTCTGCCTCGGAACCAGCCTCCATCCCCATATGCCGACCCATCTCTTCTACTACCGTAAGTGTTCCACCTAACTTTTAGTTTCTCTAACGTAACCTTCATTTTTCCTATGTTAACCTTTATTTTTCCTAACCCAACCTCTTCTATATTACTTGTTTTTTCATAACATCATAAAGTTAAGATAAAATTTTTACTACAACATAGTTATGTGTTGTCAAAAAGTGGAGTTTGGGGGTCGGGCTGGTTTCTATTGGAATTAATCCCATATGTTCTGTTGTTCACTTAACGCGGATTTCACTTAACACGGGACCCTCTGGGTTCAATTGACCGCGTTAAGTGGGGTACAACTGTATAATATTTTTTTTTTTTTCTTTCCCAGCTAGGTCACAGCCACCTCACTGGCATGTATAGCTGGCTGAGAGGTCTGTGTGAATATTGTTTCTCTATCTTCTTAAGTTCATAGATATTATTGGAGTTATTTGTTGGATTATTTCACTAATACTTGTATGTTTGACTTTCCTTCCCACAGATATGAACTGAAGAACAAATGACAGTGGAATGAGAAGCAGTAGACTGTGAGAACACTATGTTGGGTGCAGGTGTAAACAACAGTGAACATAGACAAAGTATTACCAACTGAACCAAAGAATTACAAGTAGACAAGAAATTATTCTTCCTTGTGGAAATATGTTTTGAAATAATTCAAAACTTGTGTAAAGATTCACCCCCTCATAAGACTTTTGTCACATGTAATAAAAGTTTACCAGCCATCACAAGTACAGTAGTATATCAGCCTGAGTATTATTGTCTACTGTACATCAGAGGAGCTGTACATATAACAATAGTGTACAGTATATAATTTTTGTACACTTCCCTGTTGAGTGTTTTTATAGTGTATGTTGTAAGTCATAAACAGTGTTTGTTAATGACAAGTATAGTTATATGTGTAACTCATTCTTTACACCATTTTTCACATTTAGTTCAAAGAGGTATAGAGGAACCTTGTTAATAATGGTGTAGTCACATCACAAACTGGATCTTCCATCACACTTACCTCCTCACTGTCCTCCCATCTCAGCATCATTACATCAGTGTCAGTAAATCACATTCACTAATTGATTTATGTTTCAGTTTTCATTGTCAAATATAATTAACAAGACATTAATAGTTCTTGTAGGAGGAAACAGTTTGCCAGTTAAGTGTCACTAAAACCTTTGAACACACAATACACACAGTTTTATAATGGCAGGTCACTCAGAGGAACAGTCAGAGTCTCCCAGAGAATTGTCTGTAAAATCACATCAAGTAACACATGTGAAAGATCATACAAGAGAGAAGCCATTTGAGTGTATAGAATGTTTTAAAAGCTTTCCATATAAAAGTCGATTAACAACACACATGAAAATTCATATAGGAGAGAAACCTTATCAGTGTTCTGAGTGTCTGACAAATTTTACATTAAAAGGTTCTTTAGTCAGACATATGAGGCTTCATACAGGAGAGAAACCTTATCAGTGTTCTGAGTGTCTGACAAATTTTTCATTAAAAGCTTCTTTAGTCAGACATATGAGGTTTCATACAGGAGAGAAACCTTATCAGTGTTCCGAGTGTCTGACAAATTTTTCATTAAAAGCTTCTTTAGTCAGACATATGAGGTTTCATACAGGAGAGAAACCTTATCAGTGTTCCGAGTGTCTGACAAATTTTTCATTAGCATCTTCTTTAGTCAGACATATGAGAATTCATACAGGAGAGAAGCCATTTGAGTGTTCAGAATGTTTGAAAAAGTTTCAAAGTAAAAGTCATTTAGCAACACATATGAGAATTCATACAGGAGAGAAACCTTATCAGTGTTCTGAGTGTGTGAAAAAATTTTCATTCAAATCTTCTTTAGTTGCACACATGAGAATTCATATAGGAGAGAAACCTTATCAGTGTTCTGAGTGTGTGAAAAAATTTTCAGAAAAATCTAATTTAGTTACTCATATGAGAATTCATACAGGAGAGAAACCATTTGAGTGTTCAGAATGTTTGAAAAATTTTCAAAATAAAAGTCATTTAACAACACACATGAGAATTCATACAGGAGAGAAACCTTATCAGTGTTCTGAGTGTCTGACAAATTTTTCATTAAAATCTAATTTAGTCAAACATATGAGAATTCATACAGGAGAGAAACCTTATCAGTGTTCTGAGTGTCTGACAAATTTTTCATTAAAATCTAATTTAGTCAAACATATGAGAATTCATACAGGAGAGAAACCTTATCAATGTTCTGAGTGTAAGAAAAATTTTTCAGAAAATTATTCTTTAGTCAAACATATGAGAATTCATACGGGCCAGAAACCTTATCAGTGTTCTGAGTGTTTAAGACATTTTTCAGATAATTCCTCTTTCATAAAACATAAGAGAATTCATACTGAAGAAAAACCATTTCAGTGTTCAGAATGTCATCAAGGCTTTTCTAAAAGTTATCTTCTAGTAAGACACAAGAAAGTTCACTCACAAAAACCTTTCGTCTGTGTAAGATGCCTCAAATACTTTAAAGAGAAAGAGAGTTTAATGTTACATGTAGAGAGATGTTACCAGACTGACCAAGTGGTCAACTTTAATCACTATGAAGGTGAAAGTTGCCAGGATTTGCACCATGACTTGAGCTTGTCTAGCCAACCAACAGTGAAGATGTGTGTTTCTGAAGGAGTGAAAAAGGAAACTAATTATGATCCACTCTCAGTTATTTGTGAGACTGAAGCTTCACCAGGGCCTGAGTTAATTGACCAATCTTCTTTAAAGATGGAGTGCCAGGAAGAAATAGATATTGTTAAGGAAGAATTCTGAAACTTGTTGAAAACTGGGTCCCATAGGCATGACTGCCCATTATAATAGGCCGACCAAAGAGAGTAAAGTCATCTAGAAAAAAAATAAGTGTTTTTTTGGTAATAGCAGGAACCCACGTTAGATAAGTTGTGTTGAGGATGCCACTCAGTTTTGAGTTTGAGGGTCACATACAAGGTAACAAATGTCAAATTTTGAAAAATTTTGATTTTTTTTAATTTCAATGGTGGCTCTGTAACTGTGTTTAAAGGCATATCATTAGCACATAAAGCATATTGTTGTAATTTTATTGATAAAAAATGAATGGAACTATGACTGGGTGTTTTTATTTCCATTAAAAATACATGTAGCATGCTGTGTGAGGTGCACATGGGTCTACTACTGCCATAGAACAAGTATTAGCATACTGTGTCATGTTGAATATTTTCAGGGCTCTGGCCGGCCAGACATTGGTTTGATATATGCAGTTAAAAGTGCAAACAGTTCCAGCTGGTAAAATAATAATAGTGAAGGATAGGTTATCAATGATGTTGCTAATTTTGTCAAAGCAGCGCTGGTGACTTGCACACAGCATCAGCAGAAGGAAAAGCAAAAACTATGAGTGGGTGATCAGAAAAAGTACCTGGGAGATACTTACGCCCATATTATTAAACATCTTCTACCCTTGAAGAGGGTCGTTGTGTTTCAACCAGAGTTTTAAACTAAATGAGCCCTGAGGGACACTGCAGTACAGTACTTACAGTGTGGTGTGGCAGTAAAATTAACTACCGTATATACCCGTGTATAGCACGAGTTCTTAAGACCAAATTTTTTGGCAAAAAGTTGGGGGTCGACCTCTATACAGGTAATAGTTTCGTTAGGCTGAAAAATATTTACCAGTATCTACCAGTAAACAATGGAAACGACGCACCAACGCACCACCCGCTGTGAGTGTCGGTACAGTTGCCAGGGCAGATCTCTTGCGTCATCATAGCAAGCCCAAAGTAGCCAAATGGTATGCACAGGAGTATGTAAAACATAAAGTATTTATTTTTAAAAGTTTATTTATAGATACATAAATTTTTGTTAATTAAATTTGAAACATCAATCTTTGTTAAATAAATTTGAAAAAAGAAAAATACGATACCTTATTTATAAATATTTTCATTAAAATATTACATCACAAGTATATTTTACCTTAACTGTGCTTGAATGAATATATTCTCAGAAATAAATATGGAAATGTAATATTTTTGCTGAAATGACGTACGTATTACAGTGGAAAGTGGGATAAAATTGTGACGAAAACAATGACTTTCACTTTCTTTTGTCGTTCAAAAGATTTTGCCGTAATCGCTTTTCGAATGGTTTTCAGTTAAAAAACTGTTGAATTACAATAATATTCTATCCTAATTGACTTGAATAAATACTACGATACCATATTTCTGAATATTTTCATTAAAATCCATCAAAACCATTTTCCTTGTCATCATCTGCAGCACCAAACAGCTCCTCCCAGTCCTCTCCTTGAACTGCATCGTCATATGGATCAACACCATCATCAGCCATAGGATCATCAATATCTTCAACCTCATTCACGCTCTCATTAGCCTCATAATCCCACAACAAGTCGTCTTCTGTTCCATCAAGAGCATTCGAAATTCCACATTTCTGAAAAGATTTCACAACAATTTCTGGTATGATTACATCCTAGGCCTCTACAATCCATTCACATAATGTTGCTAGTGATGGAGCTTGGATGTTGCCTCCCTTTGTGTATGTCTTATCGCCTTCTATCATTCAGTTGTTCCACTTCACTCTTACCGCATCTTTAAATGGTTTGTTTATGGAAACATCCAGTGGTTGGACAAGACTTGTTAATCCACCAGGAATCACAGCTGTATCAGTGTTTTCCTTCCTAATCCCAGCAGTAACACTGTCAACAAGATGTGACCGAAACATATCCCACACAAGAAGACTTTTTTCTTTGCGCAGTCCTCCTGGTCTAAAGTTCAGACTTTTTTAAGCCATATTTGTATGCCGCCTTCATCCATCCATCCTTTCTCGTGCACATGGATGATTAAAAAATTGCTGTCTGACTTGCAACACTGTTGGTAGGGTCAGGTGGTTCTAACGGCACCTGCCAGGACCCGGTAATCAAATTTATAACAGTGTGTAACCTCAATTACTGTAGTTTATCTGATGTAGGTAATATGAAGTAAAAAATACCAGTTAAAGTGAGAAATTGGAAGAGAATAAACAAGAAAGATGTCGTTGGGCTATTTTTGGTAGGGCTGAGGGAGAGAGTACCAGCTGTTTGGTCTTTTTTGGCGGGAGAGTCACGCAAATATCCGTAGTACTCATATTTGTTTGGTGTCTTCTGTATTTTTAAAAATGAATACAGTACTTGTAAATTAAAAGTACCGTAACATTGTATTATATACAAACTTTTCATATTTCTGGAAAATAAGAAGCAAGAAAATAAGAATATACCGGTAAACACAATTTCAACGTACGCTAAAATTAAAAGCTGCTTAAGAAGGGCCGATGCAAACACAAAGCCTCCGCGACCAGGGCTCTGCCGTATCAGCTAGATGGTACACGTGTTTTTCGAATCGTTTTCAGTTAAAAAACTGTTACATCACAAGTGAATTAGGATAGAATATTATTGTAATACAACATTTTTTAACTGAAAACCATTCGAAAAGCGATTACGGTAACTTCTTTTCAACAAAAGAAAGCGAAAGTCATTGTTTTTGTCGCGATTTTATCCCACTTTCCACTATAATACGTACGTCATTTCAGCAAAAATATTACATTTCCATATTCTCAGAAATAAATAGTAGTTTTGCTGAGACGTGATGTATTTCAATGTACTGTAAATTAGGATAAACTACATGACGAAAACAAAAGACTTTACCAAACCTTCCGATGTTCAAGCTACGTTACTCGTTTTTTTAATAGTTTTCGGTTAAAATACTGTTATATTAGAAATATTCTATTCATTCTGTGGTTGATATAATACATTCACGGAAATGTAATATTTTTTGCTGAAATGACGTACGTATTACAGTGGAAAGTGGGATAAAATTGTGACGAAAACAATGACTTTTGCTTTCTTTCGTTCAAAATATGTTACCGTAATCGCTTTTCGAATGGTTTTCAGTTAAATAACTATTGTATTACAATAATATTCCCTCCTAATTGACTTGAATAAATACTTGAATGGAAATATACAATATTTTTGTTGAAACTACCCACATTTCAGTGTAAAGTGTCGTAATAATTAATGGTAAACAAGTTTATAGGACGTAGTGTTTTTCTGAAGGTTTTGTTGTTCCTTTACCCTCAAAAACGTGGGTCGACCTATAAACGAGGAATATCATAAATTAACGATTTCTTGGTAAAAAAATCGGGGTCGACCTATATGCGAAGGGGGGTAATAGACGAGTATATACGGTAATTCCAATATAAATGAATTTTATAGGAATTAGCTAATTTTTCTGCCACACCACCCCGTTAAGTACTGTACTGCGGTGTCCTTCGGGACTCATTTAGTTTAAAACTGGTTGAAACACGACGACGCTCTCCAAGGGGAGATGTTGTTTAATAATACAGGCGTTATTCTCTTGATGCTATACAAAGACTGGAAAGTCATTCTAAGGATAATTTCAGTGCATTGGAACTCAAGTAGCATAAGTCATGCTACTCTTTATTCACCTCTGAAGGCAAACTCAAAAGGATGCGAAGTCAGCAACAGACCATGGGTGCATCGGCAATCACAGAATGTTGGCAGCCTGCCTTTTTGCACTACGCGTGACGATCATGATGTCATGAAGCTTGTTCAGCAGTAGAAGCAGTTTGACTTCTTGAGAGTCCTCGTGGGTGAAGCAGGAGATACTGATGCCACCACTAAAATCCCACTTGTCTCACTGACAAGCAAAGACACTGCACCCAGAGATGTTGTGGAGAACCTGCTGACAGCTCATGTAATCTGCTACATGAAGGAGAGACTGATCATTTTCATGAAACAATAAAGAAACATTGGTCAATAACCTTCGCTGATGTGTACAAAGCTACAGTTTTTACCAAGCAGAACATACAGAAGACCATCAAAGCTGACAGAAAGCTACTACAGCAGCAGCTGAATGCTGTGACTGCAGGTCGCATGGTGGAGATGGTCAACATCTTGAAGCATGAACTGTCTTATTTAGTTTGGTGAAGGCAGGAGGAGAGATGAATTTGACATCGAAGTCTGAGTTGATGAACTTCCTGATGGCACAGCAGACCACAAGCTCAGAGGTTTCAACCTTTGATCTGAAGACCTGTATGACGATGGATGGCCATGCACTCGTCCAAGCTCTTGGCAAGCTTGACAGCTGTCGGACATTCGGCGACTGCTGAAGTGTTCTTCACGGCTGTGACGAGTTTGTTCAATGAACTCACAACAAGAGTTGATGTTATCTTTGATCGGTATGCAAGGGAAGGATTGATTAAAGCAGTTACCAGGACAAAGCGTGTAAGCAATAAGATACCGACTAGGAAGTCACTGATGACCCACAAGTTCCTCTACCTGAAGTGTGGAAAAACATCATGGCACTGCATACAAACAAGACCGACTTGCTTCTGTCTAATGTTATCACTGAGAAAGGCAGAGATTTTCCAGAAAGATGTGAGCTGGTGACAGGGGATGGCTTCTCTGAAGCCACTGAAGTATGGTCGCCCAGGCAACATGATGTTCTACTGCATATCACCTATGAAGAGGCAGACACCAGGCTCATCCTTCACTCATGTGATGTAACATCCCAGAGCTATGAACAAATACTGGTAGTGGTCAGAGACACTGGTGTAATAGTGCTGATGAATCACTTCATTTGTACCAACATCACTGAAGTGTGGATGCTTTGTGGAACGGCCAAGAGCCGAAAATGCTACCTGGTGCATGATGTATTCAAGAGTTTGTTGCTCCCCAGTCACGGACAACTTGGTCAGCTTCCACGCTTTGACCTGGAGTGACACAGTCACGTCCTTTAGTGGTCATGGGAAAAATAAGTGTTGCAAGGTGTTCAGTGATCACCCACTCCTGTTGAACACCATTGGTCGAGATGGGGTATTGCAGATGTTGAGAAGTTTGTGTGTCATTTGTATGGCACCCTGGAACAACACACAGTTGATGACACCAGAGCTCACCTTTCTGGGAAGACCAAGAAGACTCAGGAAATGCTCCCACTGACAAAGGATGCCCTTGAGCTCCATGCCAAGCGGGCAAACTATCAGGCCAAAATATGGCTCCAAGTTGACAAGACAATGTAGATGTTGAAGATCCAGTGGACACTTCAGCCTCCTACCAGTGTGAATAAGACTTCTTCCAATCCCTGAAGCCTTCCTGGAGCTTGTTGCTTGTGGTTGTAAGAAGTGCAAGACAGCTAGGTGCAACTGACTCAGAAAAGGGATAAAGTGTATGACAGCTTGTGGTTGTGACAACAGCGGTTGCTGTAACCCAACTGGACAGTAGATCTATGTCTCTTCCCGGCTGAAATAGAGAGAAGCTGGTATGTGCTGTAAGGAACTACAGTACTACTTCTGTTCTTAAGTGATTGTGATCCACACAATTGTGACTGTCAGTGCAGCATTTAGGTGCTTTTCATCAAGAAATGTGAACTTGTAGATGTTACTAGTGTATATTTGTATTTACTGCTTTGTGATTTTGTTGTGATAATCCTGTTACAGTCAGTACTTAATTCATGCCATCAAACTTATAGATTAGGCACTAATATTGTTAAATGAAATTGTTTTGACAAACAGACTTGCTTAATGTTTGTTTTTCCCAATTAAAATAAAAAATCTAAAATTTTTAGCCTTGAATTTGACCTGAGTTGAATTGAATTGAAACAGTTAATTAAGCCAGAAAAACACAGATACGGAGTGGGTGATAAAAACAATATTAACATGGCTGAGCCAGTTAAGAACCTGAGCTCTCTTTTAGGCACCTGAGATACTGTATACTATACATTTATCTCAAGGAAGTATTGTGTAACATTTAGTATCATCTGGAATAGTACAATAGCATGGTGGTAATAAGAACATCTCATAATGTTACCATGGTTATCACTTCAATATTTACTAATTTTATTTATTACTATTTTTTTTTAAATATACATAAATTATAGTGGAATTTAAAAATTTAATTACAATGGGGGAGCAGTACAACATGGGTTGTACAGTAATAAGGTTGAACAAGAGGACAGAGCTGTCAGGATTATGTCTAGTTGGCAATTATGTTTATCAGGTGTTGGTAAACAAGATTATGATAGATTTCTTTCATTGCTGTGAGAGTGAGTGACTGTCGATGTGATACATGATGCCGCACTGTTTATTGACTTTACTGTGAATGGGTTGTATGTGGTTTCTCCAGTTAAGTTTCTCATCAACAATAACTCCGAGGAATTTAGTATTTTGTTCGCGTTTGAGGACTGTATTACCAAGGTACAGGGGGTCCAAGTCTGGGGGTAAGTTTTTCCTTCTCTGAAAGATCATGTAGTGGATTTTCTCCAGGCTTAAGGTCAATATATTACGTATTGCCCAGGTCCTGACTTTAGTCAATTCAGTGTTCATAGTTCTCATCTAGGAATGGAGGTTTGAGTTGCTGGCATAGAGATTACTATCATCTGCAAATAAGTTATAGTTTATGAGTGTGCTGGCGTGGACTATGTCGTTTATGTACAACAAAAACAGTACTGGACCGAGAATGGAACCTTGGGGGAGGTACTACTGCCTGGGAAGATATTGGAAGCATAATGTGTTGTCTAATGGTAGACCCTGCTGCCATATGGCATCACGAAAATTGTGACCAAGTCCCAGGTTGCTGATCTGACTTTCTGCTTCATTTACACACCATTGCAGGGTCTCAATTGTTTCTCTTACGATTGACAACACAACATACATATATCGTTTCTCACTTTTGATGTTTTTTTCATTTTTGTATTTATAGTTCTTTATTATTAATATTATTATTATTACAGTTACTATATTATTATCATCATTATTTTATTATTAATTTTTTTTTGTTTTATCATAAATTTTATTTATTATGAGTTATTATGACAATTATTTATTATTATTATTATTATTATTATTATTATTATTATCATTATCATTATTACATTTTCGCCCCCGAGGCCCCGATGTGGGTGAGTGACCTGTGTCCGGGTGGGCTAATCCCCCCCCCCCCCCCCCCAAAAAAAAATACAAGATTGGCGAGGAGTCAGATTGGTGATTATTATAGCAGACATACTGCATCCTGCTGGACAAATATGAGGTAAACCAATTGTGGGACAGGCCCTTAACACCGTAATGTTAAGCTTTGAATGGAGGATGGTGTAGTGGAATTCTCCCCTACAAACGCTGTTTGTCGCCGCCTAGCTGACCCCACCAATTCCCCAGTGTATGCTTCGTGGTCTAGGTCAACCAGCGCCGCCATACACCACGGAGCGGGGGTCAACTGCTAAGCCACGCCTACCCCCGCTATTTAAGACCTGACCTCATGGTGATCTGCTCTAGCTCTTTCTACCCACACCAACTAGCCAGCAACACCTCCTCCGCCGCTGCCTGGCGGCCCTCGCTCCTCCGCCTGCCTGGCGGTCCTCTCTCCCGCTGGCGAGCATGGCGACCCACAACCAGCTCTCTCTACATCAATCTTGTAACCATGCTGCCTTCCCAGCACCAAGCTGCATTGTACGTCCAATACAACATGTATATAGAGAGCACATTGTGAGTTTCCTTTCTCCATCCCAACCTGAGTGTGAACCAAACATCTCATACCCCACAAATGGTGACCCCCGGAGATTCGCACTCACACAGGATGGAGGAGAAACTGATCACGCTCCCAGACTTCAAGCAACATGGAAGACTGGCTTATCCACCCAGAAGCAGCTCTCATCGGCTCTACAGCTACTGTTTCTACACCGCAGGTTAGACACCCTAGAGCAGCTCTGCTACTCTAAGCAGACACCAGCTCCTCTTCCTGCCCCAAGCACCACGTCCTACCGACCCCAGCACACCCGTCCTGCCTCAGACGCCGACCCCGGCCCAGCAGTAACCCCTGCCGCCCCTGATGCGGCCTCTGTTCCTGAGTGCGGACACACACACCCCTCTTTTCTCCCTCAGGTACTCCCTGCTGATGTCCTGCACCCTGCTGCTGTCGTGGACCCAGCTGCTGTCACGAGCCCTCATCCGCTGCTGCTGACACAGCCCCTGCTCCTGACCCAGGCCCACACACCCCAGCAGGCGCATCTGACGACTCGGTACCTGCCGTTAGGGAAGCACAACATTCATCGCCTCCACACACACTTATTCTCCCTCTCTACTCCCACAGATATTGTGTATCTAGACAGATGTCCCCAGCGACCGGCTGATCCACGCCATCGCCGTTGTCTCACACGAGGCACGCACCGCCCGTTCTGCCTCACATGTGCTATGCAACCTTGCAGACAACAAGTCTCCTACACAGCCTGGAGGGAAGGGGGAGTATTGTAGTGGAATTCTCCCCTACAAACGCTGTTTGTCGCCGCCTAGCCGACCCCACCAATTCCCCAGTGTATGCCTCGTGGTCTAGGTCAACCAGCGCCGCCATACACCACGGAGCGGGGGTCAACTGCTAAGCCACGCCTACCCCCGCTATTTAAGACCTGACCTCGTGGTGATCTGCTCTAGCTCTTACTACATACAGCTGCAGCCAGCAACACCTCCTCCTCCGCCGCTGCCCGGCGGGCCTCGCTCCTCCGCCTGCCTGGCGGTCCTCTCTCCCGCTGGCGAGCATGGCGACCCACAAGCTGTCCTCCTGTGAGCATCCTCACCAACCAGCTCTCTCTACATCACGCTTGTAACCACGCTGCCTTCCCAGCACCAAGCTGCATTGTACATCCAATACAACATGTATATAAAGAGCACATCGTGAGTTTCCTTTCTCCATTCCATCCTGAGTGTGAACCAAACAATCTCATACCCCACAATGGTATGGTTGACAGTATCGAATGCTCTAGAGAGATCCAAGAATATACCGACTGTGAACTGACTGTCATCATAGGAATTTAGGATATCATTAGTAAAGGATAGCAGAGCACTCTCAGTCGATCTTCTAGCTCTAAATCCAAACTGGAAATCTGTGAAGATGTTATTGGCATTGCAGAAGGAATTTAGTCTATTACATGCTAGCTTTTCCAGTATCTTACTCAAGGCTGGGAGGACTGATATGGGGCAGTAATTCTTGAAGAGACCTTTGTCCCCAGATTTTGTATATGCTGGGTGAACTCTAGCAATTTTCAGTTTATCCGGAAAAACATCACTAGTGAAGGAGGAGTTAAAAATGTGTAGGAGAACAGGTAGTAATAAGTGGGCTACGTTCTTAATGATGCTCATTGGTATATTGTCTTCACCTGCTGCTGCATCTTTGGACATTTTTATGATGGCCAATAATTCATTTGCTGTGATGGGGGATAAGAACAGCAAATTTTTTTGTCTGTTTTGCAGGTAGGCTCTAAATTCCTCATGGTAATCAGGGATGCTCTCTGCAAGATTTTTGCCAACATTAATAAAATATTCATTGAAGTGGTTGGCAATGGGCGAGGGTTCCGTTACAACTGAATCATTTATCATAAAAGCTGAGTGTTCCTGCTTCGAATAGAATTTATGACATTCCAGGTTTTCTTACTGTCACCTGATGCTGACTGGAGCTTATTAGTATAATAGCTACATCTGGCATTTCCAACTGCTTGAGTTACTCTATTTCTGATACATACTTCAGTAAACATCACCAAAAGTTATGGGTCTTTTTGCAAATTTCCTTTGGAGTTTGTGTTTTTCTTTTATCATTACAGTGGTCCCTCGGTGGTGGAGAACGGAGAAGAAAAGGCATTGGGGTGGAAGAGACGTCACCCCATGCCGCCATTTCACCCTAAAATTTTAGTTCACTTGGTGTAATTCAAGATTATTTTCTTTAAATCAACACTGCACTGCATTATATATTGCCAATATGTAAAATAAACTTCAGAATGACCAATAATTGTACTGTAAAAATAGTTTATGTTCAAGAGAGAGTCAAGCAAGATGCTTCCTCCACTGAGCAGAGACACAAAGTAACCCCATTCCGGGGGAGTTAAGTGGCTGTTTGGCTCGCTAAAAACTAGTTCCCTGTACTTCAATTATGTTAAATAATTGTTAAAATGACTAAAAACTTTAATATAAGACTTGGAAAATTATTGAATAGTACAACCTTCTTGATATCTGCTCAAATGGGAACGAATTTAAGCCCTAAAACCAATTACTGTATTAGCGGACTAATACTACAGCTGGTGAGCAGGCAAAAGCAGGCGAAAACATGTTGGGAAACATTCGTAAGAAATTCGTTAACCACATGTTTGTAACTGGATACTTTTTGCAATTTTATTCCATCTAGTCAAAATTATATTCCATTTACTGCCCTTGACTGAAATTTGGTTTCATTTTCATTCATGACCAGTCCCAAAAAGACACAAAAATACTGCAACTGATCAATGTCCCTGGACATATCTTCCTCATTCTTACATTGGATTAGAATGCCATAAGCATAAATGATTATTTAGGACTCGCCCTGGAATTTTTATCTAGCTATTCTGTCCATAAGAATATGAAAAAGCCTAGGGCTAAGAACGCCACCTTGTGGGGTACCCAACCCTAGACTTTTTTCTTCCGATTCATGACCTTGAAACCAGACACTCGCTTTTCTGTTAGTTAAGTTATCTGTAATCCACATCAATAATTTCCCTTTTATACCTTTACTTACAAGACTCTCTAAGATCACTTCCTTATTTGCCTTATCAAAGGAAATTTTAAGGTCTACAAACAGTCCACTGTAGGGAGTGACAGTTTTGCAAAAGTTTTCAAAATCTATTTGCTTGGGTTGGATTATTTGTCTATCGGCCACGCTAATTCCGAATATGTTTGAGTTTTTTACATCATTGCATTAGAAGGTTTGTGGATACTTTTGGGTTTGGCATGAAAAACGCGAAAAAACTGTAAATAATAAAGGGACTGGCAATGTGGCACAACCTGTTAAAATCAAGTTATTGAATTGGATTATTCGACTACTGTGTACACTGGTTCATAATATGCTATTGTTTTACAACTCAATGCGCTACAAATTGTGCCGATATTTTTGCTGCAAGTCACCACATACGTATATTTCGAAAACCAGGGCCCAATATTACCAACGGCGTGGATAGATTCCGTGGAATGAATTCAGGACATTCCCGCTCATGGAACATTACCAAACTCCGTATATGTGCCAATGGCAGGCCAATGGCAATATTTACAGAGTTTGTTGAGGCTCCCTGGACGGGAATGCCCTGAATTTATTCCACGGAATCTATTCACTATCTTGTTCTCATTGATCCTCTCATCTACCATTAGACCTCTGACCTTGAATCCCCTGAACTTTTCTTTTTTCTGTTCTCGTGACCTCTTCCTGACTCTCTCCACTTTCTTCCAGTTAGTCACTTTAGACTTGTCCCCTTCAGTTATGATGTTGTCTGCAGCTCTGATGGTGTTTGCGATGTGAGCCACTGCATCATTGGATACCTTGAACCTGTCAGCAGTTTCTCCGATCCTGTCCTCGGCTTCTTTCTCCCTTTTCCTTTTCTCTGATCTTGCTCTCCTGTCGACCATAGCATTGAACTCATTGTCATTGACATCCTTATAATCACTATCTTCTTCCTGAGCACTGTCATCCACTGCCAACACTTTACACGACATCCTCTCCATCTCCTCCTTACTCTTTGACCTCATCTTCTCAGTTTTCCTCTCTTCCTCAGCCCTTTTCTTTGCCCTCTTCGCTTCCTTCTCCCTCTCTTCTTTCAGCTTGGCAGTCACAATTTTGTCAACGCCATCAATGCAGCCCTCCCTTCCCGGTTTCCTCTGGGCTGCCAGGAAGCTTTTCTCTCGTTCCTGCACTTTGCTGTCGTCTGCCACATCAAACAACTTCTCAGCTATATCCTCGAACCTCATCTTCAGCTTCCCGTTCTTCGTTTTCTTCCTTTTCTGTTTCTGTCCATTTCCCTTCATCATCATCGTCTCCCTCCGCATCCTCCACAGGTCGTGGACTCTCATTTTCACCCTGATTTCAGAGATAGTGGGGACAGTGGCCTTCCTATACACATCCAGTACCTTCTCAGTCACCTTGTTGGTGGCATCCATATAATCAAAAGCATTTGTTCTTCTCCTTAACCTCTCGTTTTCTGCTTCATAAGCCAGGGCACTTCCAACTTCCTTGTTCAGAGGCAACTTGTTAGATGGCAGAGGCATCCGAACCCCGAACACCTTATCGTTACCCTGGCGCAGCTGAGTGTTGCTAATCTTAGGACGACCCATCTTGGTGGCGGCCCTTTGAACTAACTGCAAAACAACACAGAAAAAACAACTTTCAGCACTTCAATATCACCACCTATTGAACAATATTTTATTCAAAAGTACGGACTGAGATTTTGTCCTTAACTGTCCAAGTCAAGCAACTTGGGCTGAATTCGTTGATCAGTCCTGGGACGAATATTACCAACGGCGTGAATAGATTCCGTGGAATAAATTCAGGGCATTCCCGTCCAGGGAGCCTCAACAAACTCTGTAAATATTGCCATTGGCCTGCCATTGGCACATATACGGAGTTTGGTAATGTTCCATGAGCGGGAATGTCCTGAATTCATTCCACGGAATCTATCCACGCCGTTGGTAATATTGGGCCCTGGTTTTCGAAATATACGTATGTGGTGACTTGCAGCAAAAATATCGGCATAATTTGTAGCGCATTGAGTTGTAAAACAATAGCATATTATGAACCAGTGTACACAGTAGTCGAATAATCCAATTCAATAACTTGATTTTAACAGGTTGTGCCACATTGCCAGTCCCTTTATTATTTACAGTTTTTTCGCGTTTTTCATGCCAAACCCAAAAGTATCCACAAACCTTTTAATGCAATGATGTAAAAAACTCAAACATATTCGGAATTAGCGTGGCCGATAGACAAATAATCCAACCCAAGCAATTAGATTTTGAAAACTTTTGCAAAACTGTCACTCCCTAGTCTACAGGTGACATTAGCATTACTAAGACATTTCATACAATCTGTAGTGCTTTTACCCTTTAAAAATCCAAACAAATTACTAGACAAGAGACCATCAATTTTATACAATAATCTATTTAATACCATTCGCTGCATCATTTTAGATAGACAGGATGTTAAAGATATGGGTCTATAATCATTATTGCCCTTAGGCACAGGAACAATGAGTGCCATTTTCCATTTCACTGGCAGTATTCCATTTTCATATGACAAATTAAAGAGATCTCGAATTGGGTTGTCCTCCATACTTATAAGATAATTGATATCATCATAAGTTAGACCATCCCTGCCAGGAGCACTAGATTTCCCTTTCTTTACAGCATTCAGAATCTCATCCTTAATAAAAGGAACACAGGTTTCCTCACTTACAGTACTTTGGATATTCACCAACCTTCTCCTCATAGATCTTGAATTCCTCAAGCAAGTTTAAACATAACTTGGGAGATTCTTACTCTTATCCTCTTCGCCACTGATCGGCTCGTTAGCCGCTTGGGCGATCGGTCACGTCTCTGATTACTTTTCCTTTTCATTTATCTTCTTCACCAAAAGATCGGCTCGCTAGCTGCCCGGGCGATCGGTCACGTCTCTGTCACACACTGTTGGCAAATACTGGGCATGCACCGGCTCCTGAATGTACCTGAACCCACTCCAGTGTTGGTCAAGTCTTGTCATGAAAGAGCTCACACTCGGTGCCGTCACAACACTCTCTGGTAGATTGTTTCAAGAGTTTACAATCCTCACTCCAAAAAAGTTTGCCCTCATGGTTTTCTGGAATTGCGGCTTCTTCAATCTTGAACTGTGACCCCTTGTGGGGGCGAGCGTCGGTCTGCTCCAAGTGAGGACACTCAACTGAGTAGTGCCCCCTGAGATGCTTATGCACCTCAACTAGGTCCCCCCTTGCCCGTCTGTAGTGTAAGCTAGGCAAGTTCAGGCGCTCCAATCTCTCAGGGTAGCTGAGGTGCCGAAGTGCAGGCACCAGTCTGGTGGCCCTCCTTTGAACATTTTCAACCAACTGACAGTCCCTAGCATATCTCAGGGACCAGATGGGGTGACAGTACTCCAAATGGGAAGCACTTCACTCCTGAAGATCGTTACGAGGGACGGACCGTCTAGATATCTGAACGACCTTCTTATAAGACCCAACAATTTATTTGCCTGATTTACCTTCTTCTCACAATGGCCCGAAAACTTCAGCTCATTGTCAACATACACACCTAGGTCCTTCTCACACACAGTCTCAACTAGCGCAGTTTCTTCATCCCGTTGGGACATATGATACGCCTCCTTACCGTTGGTACGCCCCAGGTGCATCCTCTTACACTTCGTGACATTAAATCTCAGCAGCCATTTCTTCGACCATTCCTGAAGCTCACAGAGATCCTTCTGCAGCTCTTAACAGTCTGCTTGGTTCTTAATTTCCCGAAATAACTTGGCGTCATCGGCAAACATTTGTATGGAGGAGTGTACAACATCAGGCATGTCATTTATGAAACAAACAAACAACAGCGGGCCCATTACACTGCCCTGTGGTACTGCACCTGTGACAGTTACAGATGACGATTTCGTACCATTTCCCTGAATTCCGTACCCTTCCAGTTTGATTTTCAGCCTTTCGTGGGGTACCCTGTCGAAAGCCTTGGCAAAATCTAGGTAAATATTGTCGATATTATCACCCCGTTCCAGAATATGGGTCCAAATATCCAATACCTTGAACAATTGTGTTAAGCAAGAGCGCCCCGGCATAAAACCGTGTTGGCAATCTTTTACAAGGTTGTTTCGTAGTAGATGTTCCATCTCGGCATCTCTGATAATACTCTCAAGTACTTTACATATTATGCTGGTCAGGCTCACCGGTCTATAGTTGTTCGTGGAGTGACTATCGCCCTTCTTGAAGATAGGACTCACATAAGCCACTTTCCATTCACTGGGGACCATTTGTTCATCCAGGCATTTACAAAACAGGAGCTTCAGGGGCTCTGCAAGCTCGTTGCACAGCTCTCTTAGCATTCTAGGATGCACCATGTCAGGTCTGGGACTCTTATGGACCTTTAGCCTGGACAGTGTATTTCTAATACCCTCTTCTGTGAACACAATGTGGGTCAGTGCTGTGTCGAACCGCCTGTCCTCAAACGCAGGAAGGTTAGTTGCATCCTCTCTTGTGAACACTGAGGAAATGAAGCGGTTCAATGCCTCAGCTCTATCCTGGTCAGAATCTGCGTAACTACCATCCACCAGCCTCAGGTCTGATACTCCTACTCGCATTTTCAAATTCGACTTTGCATAGCGGTAAAACGCCTTTGGGTTTGACTTGACCTCGCTTGCAACCAGCCTCTGGAACTCCTTTTCAGCCCTCCTACTCTCTATCTTTGCTTGGTTTCTGGCTCTTGCATACATCCTCCTGTCCTGCTCATCGTTTGACCCAACCCACGTCTTGAATTTCTGGGTTTTCTTCTTAATTTTGTCGACCGCCACATGGTTCACGTGTAGGGATCCCCTCGTATTCCTAGAAGCACTGGGTTGGTCTTGGGTATATATTTATCGATCAAATGGGTTATTTTACTAGTTATGATATTCAGCGTAGTGTCTGCGTTCTTGTGCCTTAATAAGTGAGGCCAGTTGATACCCCGCAACTCTTCCCTCATCCCATTGTAATTTCCCTTGTAATATTTGCACCTTGGCCTGGCCTTATCCTGAACTAGGTAACAGTTAAATCTGAATGACAACACTGTATGTTGACTGGTGCCAACTGGGGCAAGGTGTTCCAGTTTGGCCACCATACCTTCCTCGTTTGTTATGATGAGGTCAAATGGCTTGGGTGTTTGCTCCCCTCTGTAATGTGTCGGTACTCTAACATGTTGGAACAGAAAATCATCTCTTAGAGTTTCTACAAAAAGAGTAGCAGGGTTATTCAAGTCATTCAGGGTAGACTCGTTTCTCCAGTCGATGTCGCTATAGTTAGAGTCCCCCATGATAAGGAGGTGGCTAGGGTTAAGCATCTCCGCGTTGCTTATTAAGGTTCTTAAGTTCCTTTGATTTAGTGGGCCACAGTTTGGGGATTTGTAGATACGCCCGACGATAAGTAAGTCCCCTCCCTTTAATTTAATTTTACACCTCTTGGACTTCAAAAACATCCTCTCCCTGTACCCTCGCCTGGCTGGCTCTAAGGCCTTGCCTAGCGTAGATAACCACACCCCTCTTGCAAGTTGCTTGAGAAAGGTTCGTTAATGAGTTATATCCAGCAATACTGAACTCACATTCCTCTGGGTCAATTCTCCTGTTCCTGTACAATAGTTCTACAACACCTACAATATCTGGTTGGTGTACTCTTAGTAGTGTTTCAAAC
Organism: Homarus gammarus; assembly: GCA_958450375.1. NCBI lineage: Eukaryota > Metazoa > Arthropoda > Malacostraca > Decapoda > Nephropidae > Homarus > Homarus gammarus. The sequence goes on along the minus strand of CAUDMG010001741.1, from coordinate 1,022,227 downwards.
TCCTCTTTCTTATCGTGGAATGTGTCAGTATTAGTGTACATGACATTCAAGCCAGAATGTGTTCTCGGTAACGTCTCTGCTCTTAGTAATAAACCCGCTCCCCCCACATTCTCAGAAGTTGCAGCATTTGCTAAGTACACTGTATTTTGCAGGGTGTGGTTAGAAATGTCATTGTTTACATGGCGCTCGCCTCTTCCTGTCCGGTAGGCTGAGCTGGCGCCGCTTCCCGGGTGGGGGGTTGAGTGGGTGGAGGGTGCACTGCTGCCCCCTGGCCCTGTGTCGGCACACTTGCTTCCACTACCCTCCCCCTGAGTCTAACCCATGTGCACCTGTCCCCGTTCCTCCTCGACTCCTCCCTCTTCTGCTTCAAGTCCTGCAGGAGCTTCTTGTGCTGTTTCCTCTGCATTACCGTGCGGTTTGGGTGAATGAATACACCCCGAGATGCCTTGCTCCTTGCTAAGTTTTTTGCCTGCCGAATAACCTGCCGTTTCTCCTCCTCACTCACTAGTGTGATCCTGAGGGGGCGAGGCTTAGCCCCCTGCTTTTGTTCCAGCCTCCTCTCATCCTGAGGGGTTAATGGAATCTTCAGAACCTCTGTACAAATATTTTGAAACAGCATCTTATCCTGTGTTACCTTACTCACAGTTCCCTCCGCCTGGCTCTCTGGGACTCCAAAAACTATTACATTGTTCCTGCGCTGGAGACGTTCCTGGTGTTCCTCCTCTCCCCTAGCAGTAGGTCTGTTAATTTTCATTTCTTCGACACACTTCTTCAAAGTGCACTTCTTCAAAGTCCCAAGCTGTTGTAGAACCTGTTCTGATCCTGCTTTACTCTCCGCCCCCTCCCGTGGCCCTCCTAATATGTCAGCATAACTCCTCTTAGCAATCACCTCCATTCTATCTGCTACTTCCTCAGTCTTGGCAAGGATCTCATTCCCAACTTGCTCCAGTTTGGCAGCCAGCAGGGCTCCAGCTTCATCTATTTTCGTCCCTAGAGAACTCGTTCCCTTATGGCTTGCAATCGCTTCATTCACCTTGACTATGCAGTCAGGGCAATACCAGCAACAGCCATCATGCTTTACTGCAGTTAGTAACTTCCTAAACGTTGCATTAGTCAGGCCTATATCCTCCATATCCGACGTCTCCCTGCAGTAATCACATATCAAACTCATGGTTGTTGTTGTTGTGGGGGTGGGGGGGGGGGGGGGGGGTGCAGACTGTGTATAGATCTACACCCATTTTAAAAAAGTAAAGAGAGAAAAATAACAGTACTTAGCTATTCTCTGTTGCCTATAGAGTTGTCGTCTGTGACTGCATACATTGTATCTCCCTGTGAATGGTGTATTGTAGGCACAGTTTTAGTCCTTGAGAAAGCACACAAACAAAATAAAATGTAAAGTCTCTGTGGCACCTATGACACGAATAGGCTGGCAGTTGTCCTTACCAGCTTGATTGCCAATATGTATTCACTTTAAGTTATTTACAGTCTCTTCTGCGGTCACTGATGACTCTATGAACTGGTTTACCTAAAATCACAGTACTACACTCCCTGGTTGGCCTTTATCACAGCTGTGACCACAACTCCTTAAAAAAAAAATAAAATAAAAGCTTTGTCATTTATACGCCCACTTATTCATTAGTTCATTAGCTTTGGCGTTTGGATTGGGACGAACCTTAAATTTCTTCTTGACTCCTCTTACCTTATTCACACCATCCCAAACCTGATTCAATGATTTTGATTGAGCGATCTCTTTAAAAAAACACTCCAATACATACAGTTGGTCCTCATATTACGCGGTTAATGTAACCCGGAGGGTACCGCGGAAAGTGAGAAACGCGTAAAGTGAATAACATAACATATGGGATTAATTGAAATGGAGTCCGGGCCGATCCCCAAACTCCACTTTTTGACGACACACAACTATGCTGTAGTAAAAATATTATCTTAACTTTATGATGGCATGCACACACAATTAATAATTAAGAGAAATATCAATAATATTAGGTTTTTTAACACTTACATTAGTAGAAAAGATGGCTGGGCACACGGGGATGGGCGGTTGGCTCCGAGGCAGAGGGCAGATTATTGGCCTTCCTGTATCACTTGTATCAATTGTATCACTATCCACCACAGAGGCTTGCAGGGCCTCTTTGTCAAACCCCCCAAAGTTCATATAAGTCCATATCCTCACTATAATTATCACCATCACTGACTTGGGCCGGCTGTAGTGGGTGGCGGGTGAAGAACTCGGTAATGTTTTGATGACTGGGCGACCTTGTGCGCACCATTTTCGCGCCTCTTACACAACATGGCGGATGGCGGGAGGTTTGGATCCAAAAATGGCGCAGCTTGCCAGCCGCTCTCCGCGTAATGGGGTTCACGACCGCGGAATGTGAAAATGTTAGGTTCTGGCAAGGCACCGCGTTAACGGTGAAACGCCGATTGTGGGACCGCGTAATAGGAGGACCAACTGTACTTCTGGCTTTCTGGTTTACCTCTGTTGTACACTCTGCCACTTCAATCAGAGTTTCCCGGGTTTTTTCATTGCTAGGATCTTTACTCCACTTACTATGACATTTCCTCAGTAACTTATTTCACCCCTTTACAATCTTATCATTATTATACCCAGGCTTAGGGTTTGTGGTATTTCCACACTGTTTCCTTGGCTTATTCAAAATGGAATCAATCACTCCTAACAAATCATCATAAAAAGTTTTCATCTTCAATTCCAAGGTTTTTGCACTCTTTATACCACTCGCCGACTTTTGATACAAATTCACTATGTTGGCCTACTGTTATTGTATACCTTTTACTTTTGTTAACATCAAAGATTTTGTTCAAATGAAGATTCCCTTTCTTGCAAAGTGGTTGTGGGGTACAGGTTGTTTGGTTCACACTCAGGATGGGTTGGAGAAAGGAAAGTCACGATGTGCTCTCTGTATACATGTTGTATTGGATGTACAGTGCAGCTTGGTGCTGGGAAGGCAGCATGGTTACAAACGTTGAGTAGAGAGAGCTGGTTGGTGATGGTGCTAAGAGGAGGACCAGCTTGTGGGTCGCCATGGTCGCCGGCTGGAGCGGGAGCCACCAGGCAGGAGCAGAGGAGGAGGTTGTGTTGCTTACTGGTGGCTGTAGGTAGAAAGAGAGTGGTCACCACGAGGTGAGGTCTTATATAGCGGAGGTAGGCGTGGCTTAATAGTTGACCTCCGTCATGTAAGGCGGCGCTGGTTGCTGACCTTAACCAAGAGGCATACCCTGGGGAATTCGAGGGTCGGCTCGTCAGCGACAAACGGTGTTTGTAGGGGAGGAATCCACTACAATACTAACACACAAATACTCAGTCCCGTTTATTTTTAGAGCGGAATGAAAAGGTGCTGGAATATCATCTTTGATATAAGTCGTCAAACCTCTACAATTTCCAGTCAAATCAGCTGGTTATTCAAAACTTTGATAATCTCTTAGTTGCAAAGATATTCCGTTTGTCCCAACCTCTTGCAAAGCTATGACATCACTACTACAAGAATGAACATATGCATGAAGATCCTTTAACTTTTTTTTCAAACTATTAACATTCCAGAAAATTAAGCTGACATTATGATCCATTAGAATAAATTTTCTCCCTCATATTCTTCACCGAAATAAGAACATTCTTTTTGACATCGTCCCTTGGATTTTCCATATATTCCAAAACGAGTCAAGAATGCTCGTCAGATCACCAAGCATTTCCTTGTTTACCACATTCTCTTTAGAAACCGAACCAACTCTATTTCCTAACTGACTACGATTGCTATTTTGCTCTAGATTGCTATCCACAATATTTGATTCCCTCTCTACTAATGATTCAATTTCTTTTGAACTATCTTTATTAACAACAGCAACATCACTATATGGCACAAGATTCACCAAGCATTTCTTGATATCCAATACTGCTTGTTTGAGCTCATCAATCTCCTTACGGAGTTCTACTAGAATGTTAGGGGTTATAAGGTTATTGTCCCCGTTACCTATGTCCTGCTGTGCTGCTGCATTACGTATTTCAATACGCTTTTCCCACACATTTACAGCACTCGGTGTCCCTGCAACATCGCTCCTTACAGCATCACCTTTATCCTCTTGATTAGTGGACTGAGCTCGTGATTGCACTTGAAGAACTTTCGGTTTTTTAAGACACACCCACGAGCTGGCATTGTGAGCCCCCCCTCACAATTTTGGTGTAATTTTCTTCTTTGCCTTAATTTTACCTCCACATACCTTAGATTTATGCATTTTTCCACAGAATCTATATCGAAAATCATTATGGTATTTCCACGCCATGTGCCCCTACTTGCAACACTTACAGCATATTACTGGAGATTGGTCGACGACACACTCGTGTACGACGAGGATTATATGGATCACCTCGGCCGTATCTACGAGGTACTCAACAGGTGCCGGAAGCACGGCATTACCCTAAATGCCGACAAGTTTGTTCTGGCCAGCTCTTCAGTTGACTTTTGTGGGTACACCCTCTCAGGGAATGGTATCGCAGCTGACCCGGAAAAGGTCCGCGCCATCACGGATTTTCCCACCCCTGCTAACCTGACCGACTTGAGGTCCTTCATCGGTCTCGTCAACCAGTTAGCAGAGTTTTCGTCGGACATCTCCGCAGCTGCTCAACCACTTCGCCCCCTGATGAGCCCCAAGAGGACATTCCTGTGGACCCCCGACCACGACAAGGCCTTTCAGCAAGTGAAACAGGCCCTGTCTCGTCCACCTGTCCTCGCCACGTTTGACCCAGCCTTGCCGACAGTTCTGCAGACAGATGCCTCACGCTTGTATGGCGTGGGATACGCCCTACTGCAGGATCATGGTGGAGGGCAGTTCCGGCTCGTCCAGTGTGGCTCGCGTTTCCTCTCTGACACTGAGACGCGCTACGCCACTATTGAGTTGGAGCTGTTGGCTGTGGTTTGGGCGATGTCCAAGTGCAGGTTTTACCTCATAGGCCTGCAACACTTTCACCTAGTGACCGACCATCGCCCGCTTGTCCCGATCCTCAACCACTACACGCTGGACGCCGTTGAGAACCCTCGCCTCCAGCGTCTGAAAGAGAAGCTCTCGGCGTACATCTTCACTGCAGTGTGGCGTGCTGGCAAGGAGCTCTGCATCCCTGATGCCTTATCCCGCTCTCCTGTCAGCCGCCCTACTCCAGAAGATCATGTGCTCGACGCCGACCTCGCTCTCTCCGTCAGGACTGTGGTCACTCTCCATGCCGTCCAATCCCTTCGTTCGGACCTGTCACCAGATGACGACAAGGCAATGGAGGACCTTCGAACAGCGGCCCGAGACGACCCTTCCTACGTCCGACTTGTCGAGTGTGTGAGGAATGGATTTCCTAGCAACCGCTACGATCTTCACAACACCCTGCTCCCGTATTGGAAACTCCGCGACGAACTCTACTGCGACGGAGACCTTGTTCTGTACGGAGCACGTGTAGTTGTCCCTGCTGCATCACGTCCCCACGCCTTGGCTCGCCTTCACGACAGTCACCATGGAGCTGAGGCCACCAAACGACGTGCACGACAGACTGTGTTCTGGCCCGGCATTAACTCCGACATCTCCAATGTCGTCCGTGCGTGTGAGCCCTGCCAAGTATTACAACCCAGCCAGCAGCAGGAACCCTTCATGAGTGACGACAACCCCACCCGCCCCTTTGAGTCTGTGTCGGCCGACTTTTTCTGTGTGTCAGGAAAGTCCTTCCTCGTTATCGTCGACTGTCTCTCTGGTTGGCCGGTTGTCATCAAGTGCGGTAATGACACGACGTCTGCCGCCACCATCAGCAAGTTCCGCCACTACTTCCGTGACGTGGGCGTTCCTGTACGCCTGCGAACCGACGGAGGGCCTCAGTTCACAAGCCGGGACTTTGCTGTGTTCCTTGACCGATGGGGAGTCCGGCATGTGTTGTCATCGCCCCATTACCCGCAGTCCAACGGCCACGCTGAGGCTGCTGTCAAATCCCTGAAGCACCTCATCCTTAAGGTGGCCCCTTCTGGGAACATTGACTGCGAGGCCTTCGACAGGGGTCTTCTTGAACTCCGCAACACACCTAACTACACCGGACGCTCCCCTGCCCAGGTTTTGTATGGACGCCCCCTTCGTTCTTGTGTCCCTGCTCACCCTCAATCCTTCTCCAAGGAGTGGCAGGCCAAGACAGAGGATTGTGATCGCCGAGCCGCCGAACGTGTTCAGGACGTCGTCGCCCGCTACAACGACCACGCCCGCTCTCTCCCCAGGTTGAGTGTCGGCACCCAAGTCCATGTTCAGGACCCGACCTCCCTACGTTGGGACAAAGTAGGCGTAGTCATGGGTCTCGGCAGGTCACGGGACTACCAGGTGCGGTTACCCAGTGGTCGTGTGTGGTGGAGGAACCGCCGTTTTCTCCGCCCCATAACAATGCCTTCTGCTGGCCCCGCCACCAGTGTTGAGTCCCATACCCTTCCCAGTGATGAAGTCCCTCGACGCTCAGAACGGATCCAAAAGAAAAGGTCCGCTCAAGACTTTGCTATGAGCGTATAGGGGGGAGGGAGGTGTATGTATATTATGTATGCTGGTATATATATTATGTATATATATTATGTATGTGCTCCATTAATGTATTATTTATTCAGCCTAGCTAGCAGCGTGTGGCAATGTTATTACCATATCCCACATGCTTAATTAATGTGCCTGGCGACATATGGAAGCTGCTAATGTATCACTTGCCATACGTCGCCTATAGCAGTTGACCAGGAGCCTAGCCAGGGAGAGTGCTGCTCCCCTTTGTGTACATACTCTTATCCAGTAAACCGAACCTACAAAACTATACAGGTGTTTGTGTTCTCTCCTGTATATAGAACTTATTATTCAGAACCTAACAACAGCTACCCGTTTATATCCCAAACATCTCACAAAGACCTTCTCTGGCGCTGAACCTTTGATTAGCCCAATTAGCTGTGGCTTCGGTACTAGTTCTCTATCAAATCTAATTACATGTCTCTTGGCCCAAAAAAATCTATGGTCAGCCAACACATCCTCGGGGTCAAAGTAAACAGAATAATAAAAAAGAATGATCTTAGTATACTTTCCAAGGGACTCCACAGGCTTTTCCATCAATACATTCTCAAAATCTTCTTTAGTTAAATATCTAACTGCTTCCTCATCCTTCACAGTAATATAAGGAATATGTTTACCTTCCTTAAAGAGCACTTGATACACTTGATGGCACTTAGTGAGTCTAACTGACCACTTTACCTTATCATGAAAATCCATGCCATTATTCTTGGGGAAGTAAAGGCGTGGCCTCCTTGAAGAGTAACTGCTATCTGAACCATCAATGAGGTTTACACTCGTTGTACTGATCGTGGTTGAAGAATGACTCTCACCATCAATTTTCTTTCGCTTATCCACCAATCGGGAAATATTATCTTCACTGCTTGTACCCTCTCTATTCCTCCTTTTATTCTTCTTTGTGTTATTAATTACTTTAAATGGCTCTTGTTCTTCACATTCACTGCTCCTAGACAGCTCCAAATCATTCACAGTCCTCCAGCAGTACCCTGGGCTACATTGCTGTGACTGCTGTATCCATCACCCAATTCTGACAATGTATTAAATGACCTTCTCATTGACGCCCTTCCACCAACCATGACCGTACTTGTCCAGCCAGGGAGGTGTAGGAGAGCGACCTGCTCCTCCGACCAGTACGGCCAGCGTTCCAGAAGTGGCTCATTTCCCTGAATTCCGTACCTTTCCAGTTTGATTTTTAGCCTTTCGTGGGGTACACTGTCGAAAGCCTTAGCAAAATCTAGGTAAATAGTGTCGATATTACCCGTAGTCCTGGTCATTGCTGCGTTTTTCTCGTTGTCATCCGTCCCGTGAGGTGTGTGTGTGTGTATGTGAGTGTGTGTGTGTGTGCGTTCCGGTGGCACCGTAAGGGGAACCTACTACCCTAGTGTTAAAAGCTGCTTGCTTATGTGAATGTCCTTCACGGCGAGGCTGGGGAGTATATATGGTATGAGGAACTCCAGAGACCACTATTTTGTTATTTAAAATATTTTTGATATGGATATGTATATTTGTAAGCCCCAAGGAGGAAAACATATATATATTTTGTGGATTCGAAATGGAATTTGCGCCAAAGCGAATGCATCCCAGCCCGGGGTGGAGAGACACTACGGCGTTGTTTACGTTACAAAGTCGCGTCAGCTGGGCCCAGTAACAGGTGTATCCCACGTATTTCTAGCTCTGTTAGGGTGTGTTTGATAGATTGGGCATAATAAGTGTTATATGAAGAATGTGATGAACTCGTGGAGGTAGTCTGTAAGCCAGAATAAGGCTAATACTAGCTTTGCTCTACAGGCATTCACCCTGGAGTGAGTCGACACCAAAAGCCACCTCCCTGTGTTATGCTGGTGGGTTGGGTTTATTATGTACTGTTTAGTTCCTACTACTGTGTGGTACCAATGTGTGAATATGACAACAGTTGATGCTTGTGTTGTAAGTACAATGTATAATCACTAGTTATGTCTGATCTAGGTCCCAGCCTTTCCTTCCTCGGGTGATGAGTAAATAAAGAAGAGAAAACTACAACTGTGTTTCATATCCCTGCTATGGGAGTTCCCTGCTTTGTTCTTGCTACACTTGGAGATGTGGGGTATGCAATTGCTTGCATGAGTAAGTAGGGATTCACCCCTATAGAGCAAAGAACAAGCAGCATCCAGGCAGTAGTTATTATAGCCGAAATCACCCGGGTAGGAGCACAGCAGCCAAGAAATGGAGTCAAGACCACGAGTGTCAGAAATTGCTGGAGAGGAGGGAAATGGCCAACCCTGCTGCAGGAAGCCCACCAGTTGGGGTAGAACAAGTGGGCTGGTCACACAGAGAGTGGAGTAATGACAGGCTGTTGGGGAAAACCCCTGTCACTGTAATTAGGATAGGAGTAGTCATGGTTACATCTCTTTTGGATTCTGGTAGCGAGGTGTCTCTTGTCTCAGACAGTTTATCGTAGATATTTTGAATTTAGGTGGGTTGGGTTACATTCCCCAGAGAGTCTTGTGTTGAAAGCAGCTAATGGTGGGTCAATACCATACCTGGGCTACATGTTGGTGGATGTTGAGATTCTTGGACAGAAAAATAGAGCAGGTCGGGGTTCTAGTGAGGAAGGGGAAGCAGAGCTCTGCTAATAAGGCCCCAGGGTTGATAGGGATGAATATACTTAGCCAATGTCGAGAAGCTCTAGTGAAGGATTTGGGCCCCCAATATGTTAACTGTAGTATTATAAAGGGAGACAGAGTTTTTTCTAAGTGTTTCCAAGAGTTTGAGAGCATCCATCGATGGCAGCAGAACGACCAAGTGGGGTTTCCCATCTCTACTAGGTGGAAACCAACAAGGATCCCCGCAAACTGTCGCCAGGCAGTCGGTATTTACATCCGAAGCTTACGGAGATGTCCCAAACTTGAAGTCTTGATTGGGCCAATGAAGACAGGGGAAGGGTGGCTGCCTCACAACCTCCTTCTTATCCCTTCATACACTACCATTAGGTATGGTAAGGTGGTTGCCACTGTGGCCAATGTTGGTAATTCTTGCACGTGGCTAAAGCGAAACTGGCATGTTGGAGTAGCTCATGGGGCCGATCTGTGTCCTCAACAAGAAACAGCGGAGGTGAGCTCAAATAGTGTTGAATGGGGGACAGAATGTCCAGCTGATGGGCAAATGCCAGAAGATCTAAGGCAAGCAGGGCTGGAGATTGACCTAAAACAAATACCCAGTAGAACACAAGAGAGACTTTGGAGTGTGTTAAGGAAGTACTGTGATGTTTTTCTGGACAGCAAGGGAAAATTAGGATGCACTGGAATAATTGTGCATACCATCCCTCTCGTAGATGAAACTCCCATTAGGCAGCCCTTCAGACGGATTCCCCCCACTCAAATCCAAATGGTTAGGGACCATATCAACCAGATGTTGGAGCAGGGGGTCATACAGAAAAGCACTAGTCCATACGCAGCCCGGATTGTTCTGGTGAAGAAACGAGATATGTCACTGCGTTTGTGTGTCGACTATAGGAAACTGAACAAAGCCACTCGTAAGGATGCCTTTCCACTCCCAAGGATTGATGAGTCTCTTGATGCTTTGGCAGGAGCAAAGTGGTTTTCAACATATGATCTAGCCTCAGGATATTATCAAATAGAGTTGGATGACAAGAACATCCAAAAGACTGCTTCCTGTACACCATTTGGGCTGTTTGAGCATAAACGTATGCTGATGGGATTATGTAATGCTCCCGGAACATTTCAGCGAGTCATGGAGAGCATCTTTGGCAGTGAGATATTTTCAACCCTGTTGGTATACCTGGATGACCTCATGATATTCTCAAAGACACTTGATGAGCACAGAGAAAGGCTGGAACTGGTGCTAAAGGGACATAACTTGAAACTGAAACCATCCAAATGCAACCTGTTTCAGAGGAAGGTTGCCTATCTTAGACATGTGGTGTCACAGAAGGGAATTGAGAGAGACCTGGTAAGATCGAGGCTGTTAGGCAGTGGGAGGTTCCCACCACCATTAGGGAGTTACGTTCCTTCCCTGGGTTTGCCTCTTTTTACCGACAGTTTGCGCCTGGATTTGCAAAATTAGCTAACCCGTTAACAGCCCTAACTTCAGGTGCCACAGCCCAAACCAGTCCATCTGCTCGAGGTGGGCCCAGGTGCATGATGATGCATTCAACCAACTAAAGGGCAAGTTAGTCATGGCACCCATTTTGATTTGTGCTGATTTTAGCAAGCCATTTTTCCTAGAGATTGATGGCAGTTTTCAGGGATTAGGAGCTGTCTTGTCACAGAAGGTAGAAGGCAGAAAACACCCTATAGCCCACGCCAGTAGAGACTTGAAGGGGTCGGAGAGAAATATGAAGAATTACAGTAGCATGAAATTAGAGTTGCTAGCTTTGAGGTGGGCCATCACAGAGAAATTCAAAGACTATCTGGCAGGCAGCAAGTTTACTGTCCTCACTGACAACAATCCTTTGACTTCTTTCAACAAGGCAAACCTTGGGGCAGTAGAACAGAGATGGGTGGCTGATTTAGCTCGGGTTGATTATTATCTGGAATATCGGGCAGGAAAAGCGAATGGGAATGCAGATGGATTATCCAGAAAGAGCCATGAGCCAGAACCTAAGTCAAATGACTCCTCCTCCGAGGAGAGTTCTTTTAGTGGTGAGGACAATGAGGCCCCATGCCCAGCTGAGGAAGGAGCAGATAGCCCTCAGGTGACTGGACAGTTAAATGTGGCTTCCCAACATATCTCAGGAAGGTTTGGAGCAACTGCAGGAGCAGGACAGTAACATTTCATCATGCCGAAAGGCAGCTAGGAGAAAGTGAATTACAGGATCTGAGAAAAGGCCAAGATTTTAACAGCCTATGGAAACAGAGAAGGAGATTGCTCATTTGCAACAGGTTGCTGTTTAGGAAATGGGGAAGGCCAGGCCAGAAGAAGCTAAAACAACTAGTTTTGCTTGCTACCTTGAAGGGGGATGAAATGAAACTTTTGCATGATGACATGGGTCATCAGGGTATCGAACGCACCACCTGATTGATTAAGCAGAAGTGCTACTGGCCATGAATGGATCATATCTTTGAGTACTGTAGGGGCTGTCACCGGTGCATTGTAGCAAAAGCAGTTATACCAGAGGTATGCATGCAAATGACGCCGATTACAGCCAGTAGACCCTTTGACATCGTGGTGGTGGATTTTACATTACTAGAACCTTCAAGTGACGACAAAGAAAATATGCTGGTGGTGGCAGATGTGTTCTCTAAGTATAACTGGGCATTCGCCACACAGGATCAGAAGGCAGCAACTGTAGCAAAGACCCTGGTTGATGAAATATTTACCAAATATGCTGTTCCAAGGAAAATTCACACTGATCAGGGAGCCCAATTTCAGAGTGCATTACTGAAAGATCTATGCAAGACCTGGGGAATAAAGAAATCTAGGACTACTCCTTACCATCCAGCTGGAAACAGACAGTGTGAAAGGTTTCACCACACAATGCACCAATTGTTGCAAACATTGCTTTTACTTTTACTTTTAGCCTCTTCACCACTAATTGGCTTGTTAGTCGCTTGGGCGATCAGTCACGTCTCTGATTACTTTCCATTCACTGGGGACCATTTGTTCATCCAGGCATTTACAAAACAGGTCTTCAGGGGCTCGGCCAGCTCGTTGCACAACTCTCTTAGCACTCTAGGATGCACCATGTCAGGGCCAGGACTCTAATGGACCTTTAGCCTGGACAGTTTATTTTTAAAACCCTCTTCTGTGAACACAATGTCGGTTGCCCGGTGGGGGACCCACGTCCTGACAGTGGTGAAAACTCTAGGCACGAGGTAGACACACAAAGTTCTAATGAGGACCTGGACCCCGTCACAGGTAGTATTAGCAGCAGTAATGACGAAGAATCTCAAAGTGGACTTGCAGTCCATAGAAGTAAGAGAGCTACAGCAGGAATACACTCAAATATGCTTAGGTTACCTCAATCGACAATACAAAGTATTTTGGTGCTATAGATTTAAGTTCCACATTGTTAGTCCCTACATGGCAGTACAATTTGTAAAGTTCCTCCTACCAACTGCTCAATGCCTCAGAATGTTAGGTCATTTACTTTCTTATATACTGTTCCTAGTATCATGGGGACCATGATAGGCTTAAGTGGGGGCAGATGTGGTATGAGGAACTCCAGAGACCACTATTTTGTGATTTAGAATATTTTTGATATGGATATGTATTTTTGTAGGCCCCGAGGAGGAAAACAAATATATTTTGTGGATTCGAAATGGAATTTGAGCCAGAGCGAATGCATCCCAGCCCTAGATGGATAAACGCTACAGCATTGTTTACATTACGAAGTAGCGTCAGCTGGGCCCAGTAACAGGTGTGTCCCATGTATTTCTAGCTCTGTTAAGGTGTGTTTGATAGATTGAACATAATAAGTGTTGTATGAAGAATGTGATGTACTTGTGGAGGTCCCAGCCTTTCCTTCCTCGGGTGTTTTCTAGAGTAAATAAAGGACAGAGAACTACAAGTGTGTGTCATATCCTTGCTGTGGGAGTTCCCTGCTTTGTTCTTGCTACATCCATAAGAACATAAGAAAATAAGGAGTCTGCATAGGCTGGTTGGCCTGTGCATGGCAGCTCCTGTCGAGAGTTACTACCATTCTCTATCATCTATGAATCTATCTAGCCTCCTTTTAAAACTTTCCAGCATACTAGCACTTACTACAAAGTTGCTAAGCTTGTTCCACTCATCCACCACCCTATTTGTGGACCAGTTCCTTCCTATCTCCCTCCTAAACCTAAACTTATTCAATTTAAAGCCGTTGCTACTAGTCCTATCCTGCTCGGATATTATAAACACTTTATCTAGATCGCCTTTATTGATCTCTTTCACCTACTTAAATACTTTTATCATATCTCCCCCCCCCCCTTTTTGCCTTTCTAGGGAATGCAAGTTTAGTTTCTTTAACCTATCTTGATATGGAAGGTTTCTAAGTGCCGGAATCATTTTCGTCATTCTTCGCTGCACCGACTCCAGTGAATTGATATCCATTCGATAATAAGGGCACCAGAACTGAACCACATAATCAAGGTGCGGCCTGACTAGTGCAAGATATAGTTGCAATAAGACGTCTGCACTCTTATTACTTACACTTCTAGATATAAAACCTAATACTCTATCTGCCTTATTTCGAACATTAATGCACTGCTTTCTAGGCCGTAGGTTCAGGCTTACAAGTACCCTTAAATCTCTTTCACAAGTTGACTTCTCTTGGTTGATGTTGTTAAGGCTGTATACATTGACAGTATTTGTTCTTCCAATATTAACTACTCTGCACTTGCTGGTGCTGAATTTCATTTGCCATTTTTCTGACCACTCGTGCAGTTTATTAAAATCCTCCTGTAGTGCTTTTGCATCCTGCCCTTGTCATGATCGTAATGATGGCTAACCTGTTAAACTAATGATCCATATTACGCTTACACGTCCACAAAACCTTTTGAGTCTCCCAGTGGAAATGTCCTCCGTTCTCCCTGTTTCTTTGATGACGTCATCGAGATGTCGTACGTTTCTTGACTGTAGTTGTAAACTCTTTCTGCTACCGAGAACCTGTAAACCTTTTTTTTTTTTACCCGTGATTAGCATTGACTTTAATAATCATAGTGAAATTGTGGTAGGGGGTTAACTGAGGAATTAGTTAACATTCTGAACGGAACTTTTAAAATCTGCCTCGGGCGTTGTAGCAAGGAGTTGCGTGTTGGGACCTGTTGCCATCCAACCTTTTGTAATCAATTTAATTCTTGCTTTTGATAGCTCAGTCAGAGCATTGTTTGTAAAAATAATAGTAGGGAATAAAACTGAGTTCGGAGTCTCAGTTTCAAACGTCAGAGTGTTACAGTAACGTAATTCAGTGAAATGATTGAGTAGGTGGAATCCGTTACTTTAGCGTGGGTGGAAGGCGGCAGTTCATTTTCAAACCAGTGAGCCACCACGCTTCTCTCCCACAGGTAGGTCGTCCCACCTTCTTCGTGTTGTAATTCACCATTTTTAAGTGATTTGACCTAATTAATAGTTTGATTATAAGTGTTAAAGTAACGTAGTTAATGTGCTTTAAGTGAAGTATTTTATATCCTTACTTAATGTGCCTTTGAAATGTTGAGGTTCGCTATACACCGCCAATGAGCCGTCACGCTTCCCTCCCACAGGTTCCTATCGCAGCCTAGGCCGTGTCTGTAGCGTGGATGACGCATCCACTAGTCTTGGGAGATGTCTGAAGTCCAGTGGAGTCTGGTGTCCCCTTGAACCCCAGCCGTCAGAAGCTCCACTACCACCCATGGGTCCCATAGGGGGTAGTATTCCCCTAAAACCCTGCCCCTGTGGTGAACCTGGATCTTCAAGCCCCCAAACTACTGCCAGCCTCATCATTTGTGGATGAGTACAGTACATAACTCAGTGGGGCTGTTGGTGTGGTGGTGTTAGTCCACCGGAATTATCGGAGTTTGTTGGAAGGTGTCACTTGGTGATGAGACTCCCAGGGTGGCCGCTGGAGTGTTGCCCATGGGGTATTGAGTGTTGTACTGGCAGGTGCCACTGGTTTTATTGGTACTAAGGTGCTGTAAGAGTTTATGTGTGTTTTGGTGTGGGTACACCCGGTAGTGGTGCAAGTAAATTGAGCCTGAGGGCATGGTACCAGGAGTTCCTGTTTTGGGTGAAAACAATGTCTTTTCTGTAACCATTTTTGTGTTTAATAAACAGTGTATTTGTATGTGGGTCTATGATTCACCTATAGTATTCACTTTTGTTCTTTCCCTAATACTTGATACTATATTTACATGAACCCATGGGCCTTCCTCTCACGTCATGCTACCAGGTCAGAGTATCAACGTAAGTTGTAATAGTGCCAAGCCCTCGCATGGTGTCAGCGAGTTGTTGTACCTACCCCCCCCACCCCCTTAATTAATCTGCCTCCCTATTTTGGTGTCATCCGCAAACTTGCTTATATCACTGCTGATCCAAGTATCTAGATCGTTTATGTAGATTATGAACAAGAGTGGGCCCAGTACTGACTTCTGGGGAACCCCACTGGTTACACAACCCCACTCAGATTTAACACCATCTACACTGACCCTCTGTGTTCTATCAGTGAGCCATGATTTTATGCAATTTAAAACTTTCCCTCGATACCATGAGCCTTAACTTTTCTCAGAAGCCTCTGATGCTGTACTCTGTCAAACGCTTTGCTAAAGTCTAAGTAAATAACATCGTAATTTTCGTCATTATCTACTACCTCGAATGTAAGGGGGGAGTATCACTCAAGCTGCCCCCCTTGTCTTACTCATACTTCTTTCTGTGTCTTAGTTCCTTCAATTGTTCTTTCTACATATTTCAGTTCATGGTTACTACACAACCTCAGTTTTTTGGTAGCATTACTAGTACATTTCATTACATCCAGTTATAAGACAAACTTGCATATGATACCTTCACAGACTGTTGTTAGTACATATGAGATGCACTCACAACACACAACACGTTATTACTGAAACCAACAACTTATACATGGGTTCACTACCCAAAAAGGGATAATTATATTCCAGAATTATCCTCATTCAAATACAACACACACTGTGGACCATATAACTTCAAGGCATGCCCCAGGGTATAACACTGGCACCTCTAACAACTGACGACCGCTGTTGTGGTCGGTTACTCCGACACGTGTTGACAGTCTGGGGTCTAAGGCCGACGAGGCGGACTTGGAGCAAGTTAATCATGTCAAATCAACTACATCGTCCATATATCGCTCACTGCTAGGTAGCCACCGACTCCGGGCAGCCGGTGGGTGTTCAAATAATCCACCCACTGTACCTGAGGACAACGGGAGAGAGCGTCACGGGAGAAGCATGGACTCAAACACAATCAAATCTTTCGTCTCGCAACGTCAGACGACATTTACTTTATATTACTTCTCACACTGGGTGAATTACAATTCCACTGTTACAACATGAATGCTGATTTTCACACAATGGACTAATTCAAACTGAATGGCTATATTGGCGGGGAACACTTGTCTGACATACCTGAGAGAAACGGGAGAGGGCGTCACACGAAGCTCTCTCCTTCTCGCACAGGGTTTATATACCCCTGAGTTGCCAGACATGGCTATCTCACGCAATGACAGAAATTACAAACAAACCAACTGTTACTCATTCAGAGATGACCCTCAGTTTACAAAGGCCTGGCGAATTACTAAAGTTGATTTACATAAACTAATCCAAGATTGAGCTTGCCAGGAGAAAGTAGAATAAAACGTATTAACAACTGTATTCACATGGGAGGGACTTAGCCAGGGAGCATAGGTGTAAACGTTGGGGAGGGAAAAGCGAGTTTCTTCTTAGGGATAGCTAGCCAGCTACCCATTCATGTTTTGCGGTCGTGAAGTATAATACGAATCAACAGAGTTAAAATAGACTCGCAGTCAATGTGACCATGACATGAAGACTTTCCTAAAAACTGTCAGCAGATTTGTTAGACAAGCTTTTCCCTTTGTAAACCCATGTTGAGAGTCGTAGATCAACTTGCTTTTCTCTAGATGCGATCGGATACTATCTGCTATAATTGACCAAAGAAATTTCCCCACTACTGACGTCAAACTAATCAGCCGGTAATTTGATGCTGATGCTCTGTCTCCCTTTTTGGATATGGGTACTACATTTACCGGTTTCCACAAGTCTGTCACAACTCCCATGTCTAATGATTTTGTAAATAAATTTACAAGGGGTCCGCTAATCTGTTCCTTACACTCTTTCAAAACTTGAGGGAAAATTTCATCCAGCCCTGGAGATTTTGTCTTCTTTAATTTATTTATCTTCATAAGAAGATCCCCTTTTCTGATAGTGATATTCTCTAATTTCTCTTCTTCATTTCCCCTAATTATCAGTTCCCCCTTGGAATTTCCTTGTGACTTTCTTTTGTGAAAACTGATAAAACGTAGCTGTTTAATGCTTTGCTTATTTCCCCCACTGTCGTCGGTCACTCCCCCCCCCCCCCCCTGACTTTAAAGGCCCAACTTGGCATCGTCCAACCCGGTTACCTACCCACGTTAGCCGATGAGTATTCAGCTCAACACACTGGAGAGACGTTGAGGAAGAGTCACGAATGCGTAAAGGTCTAACTTCAACTATACAAAACATACGCCGGCAATGGTTCAGACGATATCTAAATCTCTACGTTACTCGACTTAATTGGCACAGAACTCACTATGTTAACACATGAACACTGATATTCACCAAAATTGACTAAGTTAAACTGAATTAATAGGCAGCGGGGAACACACGTTAACATACCTGGAGAGACGTTGAGGAAGAGTCACGAATGCGTGATTCTCCCTCGTGTAGAGGTATATACATGCACCTGCGGGGCAGCTTGGGCCTCCGTATTCATACCAGAAGGGTCGATCTTACCAACAACATAACTTTTCTATCATTTTGGATCATTGTATACTTGGTTATGAACTCCGGTGTTCTTGATCAGGGTAATTTCCTATGTCTATTCATATAATCTAATCAGAGGTTGAGCTTGCCAGGAAAAGGTGGAATATAAACGTCGATAACATTAATTCTGCAAGCTCAGGCCTGAGGCGTACAAGGAGCTATTCACGGGAAGGCGCTAGATCTTGGAGATTATACCAGTTGACAGAATAGTTCAGGAGATTAATGACTTTCTTAAATAGACAACTGACACTAACTAAGCTATAAACATCAGATTCTCTGATGTTGGGGCGACAAAATGATATAACTTCAGGCGTGATCAAAAACTCATGGATACCCCCACGGACGACATAAAATACGCCACTCTAGCTGGCAAACTCGACACTCACTTACTTGACACGTTCTCTTAACGATAAGGACAGGTGAAGTGTTCTACCCCACTCACAATGGATCTTGAATGTTCCAACTGTAAACAGACATATCTAAGTTGACTCAGAACAAGGGTGTTCTCTCTCACACTCAAATTCATTTTATAGAGAAGTTGGTTTCAGTAAGTCAGAGAAAATGGGATAACGGAGGACTGAGGTGTCTTGAAGTGATGAGAAAACGGACTCCTCAGATGGAGGACTCAACGAAATCCGAGTTACATGTTTTGTGGCCTATTGAGCGTAATATGAATCATTTGATTTTGGCGCTAACTGTCATGTAAGACCGTGGTCGTTACACTCTAAGGACGAAAATAGATGAAGCTGGAGCCCTGCTGGTTGCCAAACTGGAGCAAGTTGGGAAAGAGATTGTGGGGTTTGGGTTGTTTGGTTCACTCAGGATGGGATGGAGAAAGGAAACTCACGATGTGCTCTCTATATACATGTTGTATTGGATGTACAATGCAGCTTGGTGCTGGGAAGGCAGCATGGTTACAAGCGTGATGTAGAGAGAACTGGTTGGTGAGGATGCTCACAGGAGGACAGCTTGTGGGTCGCCATGCTCGCCAGCGGGAGAGAGGACCGCCAGGCAGGCGGAGGAGCGAGGACCGCCAGGCAGGCGGAGGAGGAGGTGTTGCTGGCTGTGGCTGTTGGTAGAGAGCGAGAGCGAGAGCGAGAGAGCGAGAGGCAGATCACCGAGAGGTCAGGTCTTAAATAGCGGGGGTAGGCGTGGCTTAGTAGTTGACCCCCGCTCCGTGTTGTATGGCGGCGCTGGTTGACCTAGGTCACGAGGCATACACTGGGGAATAGGTGGGGTCGGCTAGGTAGCGACAAACAGCGTTTGTAGGGGAGAATTCCACTACAGTACTCCCCCTTCCCTCCAGGCTGTGTAGGAGACTTGTTGTCTGCAGAGTTGCATAGCACATGTGAGGCAGAACGGGCGGTGCGTGCCTCATGTGAGACAACGGCGATGGCGTGGATGAGCCGGTCGCTGGGGACAACTGTCTAGATACACAATATCTGTGGGAGTAGAGAGGGAGAATAAGTGTGTGTGGAGGCGATGAATGTTGTGCTTCCCTCACGGCAGGTACAGAGTCGCCAGATGCGCCTGCTGGGGTGTGTGTGGGCCTGGGTCAGTAGCAAGGGCTGTGTCAGCAGCAGCGGATGAGGGCTCGTGACAGCAGCTGGGTCCACGACAGCAGCAGGGTGCAGGACATTAGCAGGGAGTACCTGAGGGAGAAAAGAGGGGTGTGTGGGTCCGCACTCAGGAACAGAGGCCGCGTCAGGGCGGCGGGGGTTACTGCTGGGCCGGGGTCGGCGTCTGAGGCAGGACGGGTGTGCTGGGGTCGGTAGGACGTGGTGCTTGGGGCAGGAAGAGGAGCTGGTGTCTGCTTAGAGTAGCAGAGCTGCTCTAGGGTGTCTGACCTGCGGTGTAGAAACTGTAGTTGTAGAGTCGATGACAACTGCTTCTGGGTGGATAAGCCAGTCTTCCATGTTGCTTGAAGACTGGGAGCGTGATCAGTTTCTCCTCCATCCTGTGTGAGTGCGAATCTCCGGGGGTCACCATTTGTAGGGTTTGGGTTGTTTGGTTCACTCAGGATGGGATGGAGAAAGGAAACTCACGATGTGCTCTCTATATACATGTTGTATTGGATGTACAATGCAGCTTGGTGCTGGGAAGGCAGCATGGTTACAAGCGTGATGTAGAGAGAACTGGTTGGTGAGGATGCTCACAGGAGGACAGCTTGTGGGTCGCCATGCTCGCCAGCGGGAGAGAGGACCGCCAGGCAGGCGGAGGAGCGAGGACCGCCAGGCAGGCGGAGGAGGAGGTGTTGCTGGCTGTGGCTGTTGGTAGAGAGCGAGAGCGAGAGCGAGAGAGCGAGAGGCAGATCACCGCGAGGTCAGGTCTTAAATAGCGGGGGTAGGCGTGGCTTAGTAGTTGACCCCCGCTCCGTGTTGTATGGCGGCGCTGGTTGACCTAGGTCACGAGGCATACACTGGGGAATAGGTGGGGTCAGCTAGGTAGCGACAAACAGCGTTTGTAGGGGAGAATTCCACTACAAGATCCTTGCCAAGACTGAGGAAGTAGCAGATAGAATGGAGCTGATTGCTAAGAGGAGTTATGCTGACGTATTAGGAGGGCCACAGGAGGGGGCGAAGAGTAATGCAGGATCAGAACAGGTTCTACAACAGCTTGGGACTTTGAAGAAGTGTGTCGAAGAAATGAAAATTAACGGACCTACTGTCAGGGGAGAGGAGGAACACCAGGAACGTCTCCAGCGCAGGAACAATGTAATAGTTTTTGGAGTCCCAGAGAGCCAGACAGAGGGAACTGTGAGTAAGGTAACACAGGATAAGATGCTGTTTCAAAATATTTGTACAGAGGTTCTGAAGATTCTATTAACCCCTCAGGATGAGAGGAGGCTGGGACAAAAGCAGGGGGCTAAGCCTCGCCCCCTCAGGATCACACTAGTGAGTGAGGAGGAGAAATGGCAGGTTATTCGGCAGGCAAAAAACTTAGCAAGGAGCAAGGCATCTCGGGATGTATTCATTCACCCAGATCGCACGGTAATGCAGAGGGAACAGCACAAGAAGCTCCTGCAGGACTTGAAGCAGAAGAGGGAGGAGTCGAGGAGGAACCGTGTAAGGGCGGAAACGATCCTCCGGCTGGTTACCGCTGCTAACTCGCTCGTTTGCTGGTGTAGACGACACTTGGGGTGATTGGACGGAGGTGAGAACGGCAGCGACTATCTGCGCCACCGGCAGATTCATCCCAGCCGCCATACCGTCAGTATCTAGCTACCCTGCTGTCCGTCAAATTCTGGCTGTGATCTCATCATAGGTCCTGGACTCGTGGGCTGTGTTCCCAGACCTTCACCTATCAACTGCCAACTCTCTGGTCATCTACAACTACCGCATACCACGACCATCAGTTCATCACATTCCGTCTGTGCCCCGGTGTTCTCCTGCCTTTTCAAGACGTCGCTGAGTGTGGAGTTGAAGTGGACGCTTCCCTACCCTGAGTGTGCATCACCGTGTTCCAGAACCTTCCCCCAGGGCCACTGCCGTAGGAAATATTTGTTCATGGTGTGATTTTATAATTGTTTGATTCCATTCATTGCTGACTCCCCTTTATTGTTCGATTCTATCAGTTGTTGACTCCATTTAATCGTTTGAATCCATTAATTGCTGACTCCCATTATTTGTTTGATTCCTTTAATTGTTTGCTTCCTTTAATTGTTTGGCTCCATTAACTGTTGGCTGCCTTATTTGTTTGACTCCCGTAATTATTTGATGTTTGTTGAGTGGTGTCAGAGTTTTGTGTTATATTTTTATCGTAAAGAGATGCCAATCTCAAACGGTTGTTTGTTATTCCTCGGAAAAACCATGGTCCTTGACTTTCCTTTATTAAGATCCTGATTAGCCTGGTAAGGGATTTTTATCCCTAAGTCCCAGGCCTTTACAAACGGGGACAGGTGTACATGGTGGGGGGAGGGTAGTGGAAGCAAGTGTGCCGACACAGGGCCAGGGGGCAGCTGTGCACCCTTCACCCACTCAACCCCCCACCCGGGAGGCGGCACCAGCTCAGCCTACCGGACAGGAGGGAACGAGCGCCGTGTAAACAATGACATTTTTAACCACACCCTGCATAATACAGTGTACTTAGCAAATGCTGCAGCTTCTGAGAATGTGAGGGGAGCGGATTTATTACTAAAAGCAGAGACGTTACCGAGAAAAAATTCTGGCTTGAATGTCATGTACACTAATACTGACACATTCCTCGATAAGAAAGAGGAGTTTGAAACACTACTAAGAGTACACCAACCAGATATTGTAAGTGTTGTAGAACTATTGTACAGGAACAGGAGAATTGACCCAGAGGAATGTGAGTTCAGTATTGCTGGATATGACTCATTAACGAACCTTTCTCAAGCAACTTGCAAGAGGGGTGTGGTTATCTATGCTAGGCAAGACCTCAGAGCCAGCCAGGCGAGGGTACAGGGAGAGGATGTTTTTGAAGTCCAAGTGGTGTAAAATTAAATTAAAGGGAGGGGACTTACTTATCGTCGGGTGTATCTCAAATCCCCAAACTGTGGCCCACTAAATTAAAGGAACTTAAGAACCTTAATAAGCAACGCCGTGATGCTCAACCCTAGCCACCTCCTTATCATGGGGGACTCTAACTATGGCGACATCGACTGGAGAAACGAGTCCACCCTGAATGACTTGAATAACCCTGCTACTCTTTTTGTAGAAACTCTTGAGAGATAATTTTCTGTTCCAACATGTTAGAGACCCGACACATTACAGAGGGGAGCAAACACCCAAGCCACTTGACCTCATCATAACAAACGAGGAAGGTATGGTGGCCAAACTGAAACACCTTGCCCCAGTTGGCACCAGTCACCATACAGTGTTGTCATTCAGATTTAACTGCTACCTAGTTCAGGATAAGGCCATGCCAAGGTGCAAATATTACAAGGGAAATTACAATGGGATGAGGGAAGAGCTGAGGGGTATCAACTGGCCTCACTTATTAAGGTACAAGAACGCAGACACTATGCTGAATATCATAACTAGTAAAATAACCCATTTGATCGATAAATATATACCCAAGACCAAGCCCAGTGCTTCAAGGAATACGAGGGGATCCCTACACATGAACCATGCGGCGGTCGACAAAATTAAGAAGAAAACCCAGAAATTCAAGACGTGGGTTGGGTCAAACGATGAGCAAGACAGGAGGATGTATGCAAGAGCCAGAAACCAAGCAAAGATAGAGTGTAGGAGGGCTGAAAAGGAGTTCCAGAGGCTGGTTGCAAGCGAGGTCAAGTTAAACCCAAAGGCGTTTTACGGCTATGCAAAGTCGAAATTGAAAACGCGAGTAGGAGTATTAGACCTGAGGCTGGTGGATGGTAGTTATGCAGATTCTGACCAGGATAAAGCTGAGGCATTGAACCGCTTCTTTCCCTCAGTGTTCACAAGAGAGGATGCAACTAACCTTCCTGCATTTGAGGACAGACGGTTCGACACAACACTGACCCACATTGTGTTCACAGAAGAGGGTATTAGAAATAAACTGTCCAGGCTAAAGGTCCATAAGAGTCCCGGCCCTGACATGGTGCATTGGTGCATCCTTGAGTGCTAAGAGAGATGTGCAACGAGCTTGCCGAGCCCCTGAAGAGCCTGTTTTGTAAATGCCTGGATGAACAAATGGTCCCCAGTGAATGGAAAGTGGCATATGTGAGTCCTATCTTCAAGAAGGGCGATCATCACTCCACGAACAACTATAGACCGGTGAGCCTGACCAGCATAATATGTAAAGTACTTGAGAGTATTATCAGAAATGCCGCAATGGAACATCTAATACGAAACAACCTTGTAAAAGATTACCAACATGGTTTTATGCCGGGGCACTCCTACTTAACACAATTGCTCAAGGTGTTGGATATTTGGACCCATATTCTGGAGCAGGGTGATAATGTCGACAATATTTACCAAAATTTTGCCAAGGCTTTCGACAGTGTTCCCCACGAAAAGCATAAAATCAAACTGGAAGGGTACGGAATTCGGGGAAATGGTACGAAATCGTCATCTGTACCTGTCAGAAGTGCGGTACCACAGGGCAGTGCATTGGGCCCGCTGTTGTTTGTTTGTTTCATAAATGACATGCCTGACGTTGTACACTCCTCCATACAAATGTTTGCCGATGACGCCAACTTATTTCGGGAAATTAAGAACCAAGCGGACTGTGAAGAGCTGCAGAAGGATCTCTGTGAGCTTCAGGAATGGTCGAAGAAATGGTTGCTGAGATTCAATGTCACGAAGTGTAAGAGGATGCACCTGGGGCGTACCAACGGTAAGGAGGCGTATCATATGTGCCAACGGGATGAAGAAACTGCGCTATTTCAGAATGTGTGCGAGAAGGACCTAGGTGTGTATGTTGACAATGAGCTGAAGTTCTCGGGCCATTGTGAGAAGAAGGTAAATCAGGCAAATAAATTATTGGGTCTTATAAGAAGGTCGTTCAGATATCTAGACGGTCCGTCCCTCGTAATGATCTTCAGGAGTGAAGTGCTTCCCATTTGGAGTACTGTCACCCCATCTGGTCCCTGAGATATGCTAGGGACTGTCAGTTGGTTGAAAATGTTCAAAGGAGGGCCACCAGACTGGTGCCTGCACTTCGGCACCTCAGCTACCCTGAGAGATTGGAGCGCCTGAATTTGCTTAGCTTACACTTCAGACAGGCAAGGGGGGACCTAGTTGAGGTGTATAAGCATCTCAGGGGGCACTACTCAGTTGAGTGTTCTTACTTGGAGCTGGCCGACGCTCGCCCCCACAAGGGGTTACAGCTCAAGACTGAAGAGGCCGCAAGTCCAGAAAACCATGAGGGCAAACTTTTTTGGAGTGAGGATTGTAAACTCTTGGAACAATCTACCAGAGAGTGTTGTGACGGCACCGAGTGTGAGCTCTTTCATGACAAAACTTGACCAACACTGGAGTGGGTTCAGGTACATTCAGGAGCCGGTGCATGCCCAGTATTTGCCAACAGTGTGTGACAGAGACGTGACCGATCGCCCGGGCAGCTAGCGAGCCGATCTTTTGGTGAAGAATATAAATGAAAAGAGACGTGACCGATCGCCCAAGTGGCTAACAAGCCGATCAGTGGTGAAGAGGATAAGAGTAAGAGTCTCCCAAGTTATGTTTAGACTTGCTTGAGGAATTCAAGATCTATGAGGAGAAGGTTGGTGAATATCCAAAGTACTGTAAGTGAGGAAACCTGTGTTCCTTTTATTAAGGATGAAATTCTGAATGCTGTAAAGAAAGGGAAATCTAGTGCTCCTGGCAGGGATAGTCTAACTTATGATGTTATCAATTATCTTATAAGTATGGAGGACAACCCAATTCTAGATCTCTTTAATTTGTCATATGAAAATGGAAGACTGCCAGTGAAATGGAAAAGGTACTCATTGTTCCTGTGCCTAAGGGCAATAATGATTACAGTCGGCCCTTCACATACGCGGGTTTAGCATTCACGGATTCGCAAATACACGGATTGCCCCGCCAGAGGAATATTCTGTACATTGAAGTAATTGAAGTACATTCAAATAGCGCGCCATTCAGCTCGGGCGCGGCACTGATCACGGGACACCGCCCGCTCCGGCAACCTCACACACACACTCAGTCAGTCTCGCTGTAACCACAATTGTGTTGGCATCAGCATTGTAGTTGCAAAAATATTACATTTCCATGAATGTATTATATCAAGCACAGTATGAATAGAATATCACTAATATAAGAGTATTTTAACCGAAAACTACTAAAAAAACGAGTAACATCTCTTGAACATCGGAAGGTTAGGTAAAGTCTCTTGTTTTCGTCATGTATTTTATCCTAATTTACATTGAAATACATCACGTTTCAGCAAAACTACTATTTATTTCTGAGAATATGGAAATGTAATATTTTGCTGAAATGACGTACGTATTACAGTGGAAAGTGACGAAAGCAATGACTCGCTTTCTTTCGCTCAAAAGATGTTACTGTAATCGCTTTTCGAATGGTTTTCAGTTAAAAAACTGTTGTATTACAATAATATTCTATCCTAATTCACTTGTGATGCAACAGTTTTTTAACTAAACCATTCGAAAAGCTATTACGGTAAAATCTTTTGAACGAAAGAAAGCGAAAGTCATTGTTTTCATCACGATTTTGTCCCACATTCCACTGTAATACTTACGTCATTTCAGCAAAAATATTTCATTTCTGTGAATGTAGTATATCAAGCATAGTATGAATATGATATAATTGTAATATAACAGTATTTTAACCGAAAACTATTAAAAAAACCAGTTACATCTCTTGAACATTGGAAGGTTAGGTGAAGTCTTTTGTTTTCGTCATGTATTTTATCCTATTTTACATTGAAATGCATCACGTTTCAGCAAAATTACTATTTATTTTTAAGAATATATTCATTCAGGCGCAGTTTAGGTAAATTATACGTGTGATGTAACATTTTTTTTAATTGAAAACGATTCGAAAAACACGTACTGTGGGGTTCGAGTTGTTTTGTTCACACTCAGGATGGAATGGAGAAAGGAAACTCACAATGTGCTCTCTATATACATGTTGTATTGAATGTACAATGCAGCTTGGTGCTGGGAAGGCAGCGTGGTTACAAGCGTGATGTAGAGAGAGCTGGTTGGTGAGGATGCTCACAGGAGGACAGCTTGTGGGTCGCCATGCTCGCCAGCGGGAGAGAGGACCGCCAGGCAGGCAGAGGAGCGAGGCCCGCCGGGCAGCGGCAGAGGAGGTGGTGTTGCTGGCTGTGGCTGTATGTAGAGAGTCAGCGAGAGAGCGAGAGACAGATCACCGCGAGGTCAGGTCTTAAATAGCGGGGGTAGGCGTGGCTTAGTAGTTGACCCCCGCTCCGTGGTGTATGGCGGGGCTGGTTGACCTAGGTCACGAGGCATACACTGGGGAATAGGTGGGGTCGGCTAGGTAGCGACAAACAGCGTTTGTAGGGGAGAATTCCACTACAGTACTCCCCCTTCCCTCCAGGCTGTGTAGGAGACTTGTTGTCTGCAGAGTTGCATAGCACATGTGAGGCAGAACGGGCGGTGCGTGCCTCATGTGAGACAACGGCGATGGCGTGGATGAGCCGGTCGCTGGCGACAACTGTCTAGATACACAATATCTGCGGGAGTAGAGAGGGAGAATAAGTGTGTGTGGAGGCGATGAATGTTGTGCTTCCCTCACGGCAGGTACAGAGTCGCCAGATGCGCCTGCTGGGGTGTGTGGGCCTGGGTCAGGAGCAGGGGCTGTGTCAGCAGCAGCGGATGAGGGCTCGTGACAGCAGCTGGGTCCACGACAGCAGCAGGGTGCAGGACATTAGCAGGGAGTACCTGAGGGAGAAAAGAGGGGTGTGTGGGTCCGCACTCAGGAACAGAGGCCGCGTCAGGGCGGCAGGGGTTACTGCTGGGCCGGGGTCGGCGTCTGAGGCAGGACGGGTGTGCTGGGGTCGGTAGGACGTGGTGCTTGGGGCAGGAAGAGGAGCTGGTGTCTGCTTAGAGTAGCAGAGCTGCTCTAGGGTGTCTGACCTGCGGTGTAGAGACTGTAGTTGTAGAGTCGATGACAGCTGCTTCTGGGTGGATAAGCCAGTCTTCCATGTTGCTTGAAGACTGGGAGCGTGATCAGTTTCTCCTCCATCCTGTGTGAGTGCGAATCTCCGGGAGTCACCATTTGTGGGGTTCGAGTTGTTTTGTTCACACTCAGGATGGAATGGAGAAAGGAAACTCACAATGTGCTCTCTATATACATGTTGTATTGAATGTACAATGCAGCTTGGTGCTGGGAAGGCAGCGTGGTTACAAGCGTGATGTAGAGAGAGCTGGTTGGTGAGGATGCTCACAGGAGGACAGCTTGTGGGTCGCCATGCTCGCCAGCGGGAGAGAGGACCGCCAGGCAGGCAGAGGAGCGAGGCCCGCCGGGCAGCGGCAGAGGAGGTGGTGTTGCTGGCTGTGGCTGTATGTAGAGAGTCAGCGAGAGAGCGAGAGACAGATCACCGCGAGGTCAGGTCTTAAATAGCGGGGGTAGGCGTGGCTTAGTAGTTGACCCCCGTTCCGTGGTGTATGGCGGCGCTGGTTGACCTAGGTCACGAGGCATACACTGGGGAATAGGTGGGGTCGGCTAGGTAGCGACAAACAGCGTTTGTAGGGGAGAATTCCACTACAGTACCTTCTAGCCCTGTTCAAGTAGAGGACTGGGAGAAGCTGTTTGGTGCTGCAGACGATGACAAGGAAAATGATTTGGATGAATTTTAATGAAAATATTCAGAAATATGGTATCGTAGTATTTATTCAAGTCAATTAGGATAGAATATTATTGTAATACAACTGTAGTGACGATGTGGAGGAGGCGGAGGGATAGAGCGGGTAGGAGGCCGAGGGATAGAGCGGGGAGGAGGTTGTAGTGGAATTCTCCCCTACAAACGCTGTTTGTCGCTGCCTACCCGACCCCATCAATTCGCCAGTGTATGCCTCGTGGTCTAGGTCAACCAGCGCCGCAATACATCACGGAGCGGGGGTCAACTACTAAGCCACGCCAACCCCCCCGGTATTTAAGAACTTACCTCGTGGTGATCTCTCTCTTCAGTTTTCGTTCGTCAAGTTGACCAAGAGATCGGGAGGAAGACTTCTGAAGACCTGAAAGATGAACTGGAACGGCAAAACAGGTGGATGAAGATTGAAGAAGTCATTAAGATAAAAGATTATACTCATGTTTTTAAGATGACTTTTGAAGAAGTGTCAATGGCTGAGAAAGTTTTACAACAGGGCTTTCTAATATTCAACATGTCAGTCACACCACATCAAATAAAGAAGGAGACATTCATCAGTCTGCAAACTTGTTTCTCTTGCTACAAATATGAAGAGCATACAACGAGAGACTGTCCGGAAAAAGAAAAAAAGTACTGCTCAGATTGTGCAGGCGACGACCATACCTACACTGAATGTAAGAATACATATGTTGGATGTCTCAACTGCAAGAGAAACGGGAATGCATACATAGGACATAGGACGTTAGCCATGGCATGCCCAATAAAAAAACACATGATAAAGTACAAGGAACAAGAAACAAGGAAAAAGGAACAAGACAAGAAGGATACGACATATGTCGAAATAGCCAAGAGAGCGGTCCAAGAGGCTCATAGACCAGAATCCACCATATTAAACCTAAGTGAGCCAATACATGATAAGGTAATGATTAGTATGATCCATGCACATTTGCACAATATCATTGCACCCGGATCATACAATGAGGAATTAAGGAAAATGTTTAAATTGAATAACCTACCAGAGATGATATTTCCAGAGAATCCACAATCCGAAAAACTATTTCAGGCAACATACGCAAGCGAACTGAGCGAAAGACTACAGCTAGACAAACAAAGGTTTGAGCAAGGAGCAACAGCTGATACACAAGGAACACAAGCGACTGATAGAGATCCCAGACAAATGACTAGAAGTGACAAAGAGAAAATAGAAATAACAAAAGGACAGTCTACAAGACAAAGGAGTAGGAGGAGAGAAGATAAGATGGAAACTGAACACAATATACAACCTGAATCTGCTGAAGATATAGGATTAAAAGTTATCACTACAAGAAAACATGGAATCCCAACATCGAGACCAACAGGAGGAACAATAGTAAAAAACTGTGAAGGAGGGATATACAAGTGGACATATCAAGAAAAATCCCTAAGTGAAGATTACGTCTGGTCACTAATTGCTACGGACAAACTAAAGATTACGACCAATGACTTTAAAATAGTAGACCCGTCAGAGTTTAGGAGAGTCAGAAGCGGGAAACAGGATGATAGGTCTCCACTTCAACAGTTACAATCCAAGTATAAGAAATAATGGACAATAGACAAACAGTAAGACCTTTAAGAATAATACAACACAACGTAAGAAACTGGAACACCGAGAGAATTAACCTAAGTAATATATATCAAGAAATTGACCCAGACATTATACTAATAAACAGTCACGGTGAGACAGAAAACAACAACATAAAACTCTTTAACTATTATGTAAACCAAAGAAACAAATCGGGCGAGAAAAATGACGGAGTAGCTATAGCGGTTAAAAGAAACTTAAAATTTAAACTAATTGATGACTTCCAGGAAGAATTTCTGGCAATAAAAATAAATACAACTCAAGGAGATGTAATAATTGCTACTACTTATCTGCCACCGAGACGACCCTACTTACCTATAGAAGACCTATTAAAATTGGCTAACAGTAGTCATCCGATGTACATCTTAGGAGACTTTAACGCCAGACATAGGATTTTTGACAATACAAATAATAACGTCGTGGGAAACGCCCTTAATCAATTAATAAATTTAGGGAAAATCAATCATCTGGGTCCTAACTTTCCAACCTGGAGAAATCACAATACACAATCGACACCAGACAAAATTTTTACCAACAACAAAGCCTTTTTCAATTACCATATAATACAGGGACCTCTTACAGGCAGTGACCATCTGCCAATTATACCAACACTGTCAACAAGCCCCATACAGATACCAATAAAAAAGAGGCTGAAAATGAGTAAAACAGACTGGGACAGCTTCAAAGACGACTTAAGTAATCACCACTCGATTAACCTACAAGGGAAAACAACAGAAGATATAGACTCAGAAATGGACAGACTGCACTCAGCAATAAAAACATCTATAACCAAACACACTCCTACTTCACACTTTAGAACATTACCCAACAACAGACTACCAGAAGAAGTTAAATTAACCCAGACTTATTACAATGAAATAAACAGGTATATGGAAAGACATGGCAGTAACAGATGGCTATATACGACACAGATAGCACTACAGATAAAATTAAGAGACGCATGTAAGGAAGCAAACAATAAAAAATGGAATGATATTATAATGGCGGCTGACATGACTAAAGACACAAAAACATTTTGGACTTCCATAAACAAGATGATAGGGCACAACAAGCAAAAAACACCATACATTAAAGACCAAAACGGAATAAAATTGCACGAGGAAAATGAACAAGAGTCAGCATTCAAAAGGGAATGGGTAAAAATTTTTAAAATATCAGATGAGGAAAATGAAGATTTTGATAGTGAACACGAAGAAAGGATAGAAGAAGAGATGGGAAGACATATACATAGAATCACCCCAAGGCAATATATAGACTATAACTTATTACCAAATAATCAAATAATAACAATGGGAGAAATGATGCACTGTCTGAGGAAGTTTAAGGAAAAAGCCCCTGGGCTCACAGGTATTACACGAAATATGATCATGAATCTACCTGAAAACATTTTAAATACACTATTAAACATTTATAACGCATGCTTAATAACTGGTTACTTTCCAGACAAACTAAAATATGCCAAAATGATATTTATTCCGAAGGAGGGTAAGGACAATAAGGAAATATTAAACTACAGGCCAATATCTTTATTAGAAATTACTGGGAAACTATTGGAAAAAATTTTAAATACAAGACTTATAGCCTTTTTAACACAACATGGGAAAACTAACAATAGACAACATGGATTTATGCCCAATAGAAATACCCTAACTGCAATAGCCATAATAACGGAAATAATTGCAATAGAAAAAAGCAAGGGTAACCAGATCAATATAATTTTAAGGGATGTTTCTAAGGCCTTTGATAAGGTTTGGCATTTAGGCTTAAAATATAAAATATTAAAACTGGGACTTAATGAATACTTGCTAAGAATATTGTGTAACTATTTAGATGGTAGGAGAGCACAAATTCAAATTGGAAACTTTTTGGGAACTATGTTTAATCTTGAGAGTGGAGTACCTCAAGGAGGATGCCTTTCTCCAACACTATATACAATTTATACTTCAGACACACCTCAATCTACCCCCTTTAGCGAATATGTAATGTTTGCTGATGATATTACTCAAATAGTATCATACCCAGGAAAATCAACTCAATTTATGGCACTCTACACGGTAAGAGCGATAAAAAACATAAATGATTTTGAGAAAAAATGGAAAATCAGGACAAATAAGAACAAATTCAAGATAATACCAATAGCCAAGATTAAAACAAGTCCAGTAATAGTCGACCAGGAACTATACCCATACGACACTGAAGGCAGGATGCTTGGACTAAAACTAACAAAAAGAGGATATATAACATACTTAAAAGATAAAGAACGACAGGCAAGAATAAGATTATCAAAAATAAAACGCTTTAAGAACCTTAGCATTAATAACAAGAGAAAGATATATATTGCCCTTGTCAAATCAATTATGGACTACCCACCTATCCCATTGAACACCCTTAGTAAAACGAGCATTAAAAGGTTACAAACAGTACAAAATATAGCCCTTAGATTTATATATAACATAAAATATACAGACCACATCAGTAATGAACAGCTACATAAGAGAGCAAATCTCTTAGCAATTAATGTAGATATACACAACAAAGCTGTAAATATTTGGAAAAAAGTGACTGAACTTAACACAGAAACATATCAAAACTGGATAAATAATATAGACAACGAAGAATTCCAAGAACACAGTTGGTTTAAATCAGCCAGGAAGAAAGTAATTGAACCATCTCCTGCCCCAATTTACATATAAGACATTAATAGAGAGAATAAAAGATGAGAGTGA
Source organism: Homarus gammarus (assembly GCA_958450375.1). Lineage (NCBI taxonomy): Eukaryota > Metazoa > Arthropoda > Malacostraca > Decapoda > Nephropidae > Homarus > Homarus gammarus. Next base: position 989,543 of record CAUDMG010001741.1, on the reverse strand, counting down.
CCTACCAGCTCCACAAGAACCTGGCAGGCCTCTCCATACAGTGTACCTTTAGACTAACACAACTAATATTTAAGATTTAACATTTAACATTGAACTAACATTTTAGCAAAAAAAAAAAAAAAAAAAAAATGTGACTACCCTCCCAGTTACACAAGGACCTGGGCGGGCTCACTAACTCAAAAAAAAAAAAAAAAAAAAAAAAAAAAAAAAAAAAAAAATAATAATAATAATAATAATAATAATAATAATGTGATTACCCTCCAAGCTATATCAGCCAGGAAGAAGTAATTGAACCACCTCCTGCCTCAATATACACATTTATACATAAAACATTATTAGAGGAATAAAGATGAGAGTGACCAACCAGCTCCACTAAGAACCTGGCAGGCCTCTCCATACAGTGTACCTTTAGACTAACACAACTAACACTTAACTAACACCTCAAAAAAAAAAAAAAAAAAAAAAAAAAAATGTGACTACCTTCCCAGTTACACAAGGACCTGGGCGAGCTCACTAACTCCAACAATAATAAAAATAATAATAATAAGCAGCATTATGTAAATAAACCAATATTAATACAAAGGTCTGACGACCCAAGGGAGCAGAACAAAGACAAAATACCAATAAGAAAGATGAAGCGATCTGGTTGAGCCCAGATTCTCTCTACTCCTACTGTATTTCAGTTTCACCACTTTTTCCTTCAACCCCTAATAATCTTCTTTCACCTCTTAACTAAAGACTTCGTATCGTATCGATCTCTCTCTTTCTACCTACACCAACCAGCCAGCAACACCTCCTCCGCCTGCCTGGCGGTCCTCTCTCCCGCCAGCGAGCATGGCGACCCACAAGCTGTCCTTCTCTGAGCATCCTCACCAACCAGCTCTCTCTACATCACGCTTGTAACCATGCTGCCTTCCCAGCACCAAGCTGCATTGTACATCCAATACAACATGTATATAGAGAGCACATTGTGAGTTTCCTTTCTCCAACCCATCCTGAGTGTGAACCAAATATCTTGAACCCCACAATTGGTGACTCCCGGAGATTCGCACTCACACAGGATGGAGGAGAAACTGATCACGCTCCCAGTCTTCAAGCAACATGGAAGACTGGCTTATCCACACAGAAGCAGCTCTCATCGACTCTACAACTACTGTTTCTACACCGCAGGTTAGACACCCTAGAGCAGCTCTGATACTCTAAGCAGACACCAGCTCCTCTTCCTGCCCCAAGCACCACGTCCTACCGATCCCAGCACACCCGTCCTGCTTCAGACGCCGACCCCGGCCCAGCAGTAACCCCTGCCGCCCCTGAGGCGGCCTCTGTTCCTGAGTACGGACCCACACACCCCTCTTTTCTCCCTCAGGTACTCCCTGCTAATGTCCTGCACCCTGCTGCTGTCGTGGACCCAGCTGCTGTCACGAGCCCTCATCCACTTCTGCTGACGCAGCCCCTGCTCCTGACCCAGGCCCACACACCCCAGCAGGCGCATCTGACGACTCTGTACCTGCCGTGAGGGAAGCACAACATTCATCGCCTCCACACACCCTTATTCTCCCTCTCTACCCCCACAGATATTGTGTATCTAGACAGTTGTCCCCAGCGACCGGCTCATCCACGCCATCGCCGTTGTCTCACATGAGGCATGCACCGCCCGTTCTGCCTCACATGTGCTAAGCAACCCTGCAGACAACAAGTCTCCTACACCGCCTGGAGGGAAGGGGGAGTATTGTAGTGGAATTCTCCCCTACAAACGCTGTTTGTCGCTGCTTCGCCGACCCCACCAATTCCCCAGTGTATGCCTCGTGGTCTAGGTCAACCAGCGCCGCCATACATCACGGAGCGGGGGTCAACTACTAAGCCACGCCAACCCCCGCTATTTAAGAACTGACCTCGTGGTGATCTCTTTCTTTCTACCTACACCACGGGTGCGCGTAGCGAGAGGGCCAGTCACAGGGGCTCAAGCATAAGGTGTGAAACGCTCTGATCCTGAACTGGAGGTTGATGGTCGAGACTAGGTCGGCGATCGTACCCCTACGTCCTCTGCATAGACCTAGTCTCTCGGCATAGCTGGCCACACACTCTCTCTAACCCTCTCACCATGAACGGTTACGAGTTTGATAGCGTGGCGCGGATTCGTCCGGACACGCCGACCTGCCCCAAGAAACTAAATCTCCTAGTTCTCCAGAAGTTCTTTGAAGCTAAGGGGATCGTAGGGGTCACCAAGGTGGAGCGTCTAAAGCTCCATGGAGACATCAGGATCACCTTCGCCGAAAAGGGCATGCCCGCCCAACTCGCGGAGATTCCTGACATCAACGGCATCCCATTCAAGATGTTTGCCTACATGTGGGACAACTTGAAGCTGGGAGTAATCTCCCACGCCGAAATTGCCCACATGGACCAAGAAGAACTAAGTGAGCTCCTCCAGGGGCAACTCCAAGTTGTAAAGAAGCTGTCCGACACCACTGCCCTCATCGGACACCACTCCACCTTACCCGAGGAGGCTCAACTGGCGTGGGTAACTGTGCCAGTCAAGCCCTACTGCAAACCGAATCGGTGTTACAAATGCCAGCACTATGGACACACTGTAAACAAGTGTGAAGCGCAGGAGGACACCTGCTCCAAGTGTGGCAGCCCTGGACACCGCTACACGGTCTGCCCAAACGAAGAAAAGAAATGTGCTGCTTGTGGTGGCCCACACTCCTCCGCCGACCGGAACTGCCCCAGATGGAAGGAGGAGTGCAGGGTAGCCAAAGTCCGCCTCGAGAAGAAACTGAGCTACAAAGAGGCCCTCCTTGCTGTACGCTCTCAAGAAAAGAAAAAACCAGCAGAAAAGAAAAACCAAGAAAAGAAAAACCAAGAAAAGAAAACTCTCAAGAAGTCGCCCACCACACTGAACCAAGAGCACCACGTGGTCCGTGGAGCTGAAGCCCCAAACCAAGAACACCACGTGGCCCGTGGAGCTGAAGCCCGCGCGGTCACCCTCACCCTCTCTGAATTCTTCCACACCTATGAGAACCTACCTCAAGAGGAAGACGAACTAGATCCAAACACAAACGAATGGACACTCCAAGAAAGCAAGAAGAGGAGAAGAGTGAGAAGAAAATCGACCTCAAGCTAAGAAGACCAAGACATCTCCACACAAGAAACCAAAAACACATTCAAGCCACCCAAGCACTGAACATCCATTGCCCAACCCAACACGCTGCACCTGACGCTTGACCTGACGCCAGCCTGGCTTTGTCTTGTCGCCTCCCGTCTGCCCCCACCCCTGAACCCCTCACGCAAGCGGTGTCTAGCCACTGCACCTGTTCTCTCCTCCTAAAATTCACTTCCATCCTCTCTTTATTCTTCCTCTGAACCTCTTTCCCCCCTGTCACTAGCATTTTCGTTCGTTCGTTCGGCTGTACGCGTCACTCTCTAACCCTCTCTCACAATGAACGGTTACGAGTTCGATAACGTGGCGCGGATTCGTCCGGACACTCCGACCTGCCCCAAGAAACTAAATCTCCTAGTTCTCCAGAATTTCTTTGTAGCTAATGGGATCTTGGGAGTCACCAAGGTGGAGCGTCTAAAGCTCCATGGAGACATCAGGATCACCTTCGCCGAAAAGGGCATGCCCGCCCAGCTCGCGGAGATTCCTGACATCAATGGCATGCCATTCAAAATGATTGCCTACATGTGGGACAACTTGAAGCTGGGAGTAATCTCCCACGCCGAAATTGCCCACATGGACCAAGACGAACTAAGCGAGCTCCTCCAGGGGCAGCTCCAAGTTGTAAAGATGCTGTCCGACACCACTGCCCTCGTCGGACACCACACCACCTTACCCGAAGAGGCTCAACTGGCGTGGGTAACTGTGCCAGTCAAGCCCTACTGCAGACCGAATCGGTGTTACAAATGCCAACACTATGGACACACTGTAAATAAGTGTGAGGCGCAGGAGGACACCTGCTCCAAGTGTGGCTGCCCTGGACACCTCTACACGGTCTGCCCCAACGAAGAAAAGAAATGCGCTGCTTGTGGTGGCCCACACTCCTCCGCCGACCGGAACTGCCCCAGATGGAAGGAGGAGTGCAGGATAGCCAAAGTCCGCCTCGAGAAGAAAATGAGCTACAAAGAGGCCCTCCTTGCTGTACGCTCTCAAGAAAAGAAAAAACCAGCACAAAAGAAAAACCAAAAAAAGAAAAACCAAGAAAAGACAACTGTCGAGAAGACGCCCACCACACAAAACCAAGATCACCACGTGGCCCGTGAAGCTGAAGCCCACGTGGTCAACCTCACCGTCTCTGACTTCTTCCACACCTATGAGAGCCCATCTCACGAGGAAGATGAACAACAAGACCCAAACACAAACGAATGGACATTCCAAGAAAGCAAGAAGAGGAGAAGAGTGAGAAGAAAATCGACCCCAAGCTAAGAAGACCAAGACATCTCCTCCACACAAGAAACCAAGACACATTCAAGCCGCCCAAGCACTGAACATCCATTGCCCAACCCAACCGCGCTGCACCTGACGCTTGACCAATCGCCGGCCTGGCCTTGTCTTGTCGCCACCCAGCTGCCCCCACCCCTGAACCCCTCACGCAAGCGGTGTCTAGCCACTGCATCTGTTCTCTCCTTCTAAAATTCACTTCCATCCTCTCTATATTCTTCCTCTGAACCTCCTTTCCCCCTGTCACTAGCATTTTTCTGTTCTTTCTGGCTGTACGCATCATCAGCCAGGACACACCATAGACAGCAGACACGCAGAGCGACGGGGACGACGGAGAACAAACAGACACAGCTGATTGGCTAGTCCTGGGACCTCTCCCACCTTCCCACTTACCCTTGAAATTACAAGCACCTGACTCCATTCTCCAACTGACAAATCTGTTGATTCAATCGACACATTGAGCCTCTCCTACAGTATCGGACCTCCCTTAGGAACCCCGAATGCTGCTGAGGGGCTTGGTGTGAAGAAAGAGTCATCAGTAAGTTTTCAGACCTTTTTCTACTACTCTAACCTTTATCTTCCGTGTCGTGAAAGGACCTATTCCCCTGTCAGTTGACGTACAGGGGAGTATTCGTCTGGAAACGCCCTCTGTCCCCACACCTCGCTAGTGCGTGTTTGTGTGAAGGGTGGAGTGTCAGCACAGCCTGCCGATTCGCCTGGGGACCTCTGTGATAGTGCAGGGTCTCCCCTACGTGAGGGGCGCAGGAAATCAGGGACTGTTAGGGGAGATTTCCATAAATCTCCAATTTAAACAGCTAACATGCCTTCAATTAAAATTAAAGTGGACCGTACCATCCAACCGTGCACAGACCTCGCCTCACTCATTTTCCAGCTGACCTTGATTTTTCAGATCCGTTCCTTCGCGAACGACGATATTGTCAAAATCTTTGTACAAACTGATGAAGAGGCCGATCAATTTCACTCCCCAGAAATGAACAAAAAACTAAAAAACAATGGCTTAACGGTCCTCAGTTCCCCTGAGTACCGTGCAAAATGCACCCTCATATGCAAGAACGTAATCCCACCTATTCTTGACAACCCAAACCTTTTGAATGCACTCAACTTACACAACACCTCCCAAATGACATATGCAGCCAAGATGGGAACTCTCCCCATGTTAAAAATCACTACAGCTACACAAACTGACGCCATTAAACTAAAATCCAACGGAATAAAACTCGGCAACAACATCATCCCCTCACGAAACATTGAATTCCAACACTACATACCAGTTCACCAATGCTACAATTGCTACCAATTTGGACACAACACATACCGTTGCAGCAACACACAAACTTGTTCAAAATGTGCCATTCAAGGCCACTCATACCGTAATTGCACTGCCACTGTAACTAAATGCTGCAATTGTAAAGGCCCACACTCTGCCATCAGCAACAAGTGTAAAATCAGACTCGATAACAGCACAACACCACTCCCTTCTCGCCGACCCTCACCTTCCACTGCACCTCCCACAGCACCACCTCCTCCTCCCTACCACTCACTCCCTACTCCCACGACCCTCCCCACCCGCACTTGCTGGACCAACAACCTGACCGCCCCCCTTCCCTCCCCCGACACTGACGCAAAAATCACCACCATCATACTTCTGGCACATACCCTAAGCAACGGAAACAGAGCACTTTTTCTTAAACTGGCAATTGATGGTCTGAAGGCGAACGGCCTCCCAACCAAACACATTCCTGATTCCTTCAGAACCGGTCCCGACCTCATCTTCCCCACTGCCCCCATCTCCGACCGGACCTACATGCCCCCCCCCCCCCACCCCCCAGAGAATCCACTGCAATCTCCCTCCGCCCCTCCACTTCTGCCATGCCCACACCTGACTTATCTCACCAATCTACCATTACCTCACCCCCCAGAGTAATCAGCCCAAAACCTCCCGGCCCCTCCACCTCGACCTTGCCTACACCTGACTTTTCCCACACGACCACGATGAGCTCCCGGACCAGTAAACCCAATCCTCCCCTAACTCCTCAGAGTCCCAAGAACAAAATGGCAGCCCATCCCCCAACAGAAATAGTGGTCAAGACCCCTAGACCTAAGAGGAAGACCATCTCCCTCCTTTCTCCCTATACACCTGACAACAAAAGAATTATACAATACACACATCCAACTAAATCTATAATCAAAGTAAATCTATTCGGCACTACCCCAAAGGAAACAGAAAACAACCCTGAGACGAACCTAGCACACTCCCCTCACCCTCCCGACTCCCCCACACACAGTCACGTAACTGCCCATCCCTCACTTGCATACACCACACTCAGACCACGCTCACAGTCACTCGACAATTTAGACCTCATCCGTGCACCCCACAATTTCAATTTTTAAGTACAAAACAGACCAAACACTCTCCTCCCACCTTCCATATATTAATAACTTCCCTATAACCTCACCCAACAACTCCCCCCAAATTAAACCTAACCTCTCCTCAACCCAAACCCAACGATTCCCACCCAACTTAACCAAATCAACCTAATCTAATATTACCTAACCTCTCATTTACCCTAACCCAACGATTCCCACCCAACTTAACCAAATCAACCTAATCTAATATTACCTAACCTCTCATTAACCCTCACCCAACGATTCCCACCTAACCTAACCTAACCTAACCTAACCTAACCTAACCTTAACCTAACCTCTCCTCAACCCCACACCCAATGACCCTAACAATCCCCCCAAAATAAAAACCTAACATACCCAGCCGTTACTAGCAATCCCACACAAAATAAAAAATAACCATTCTACCGGTAATTAACCACACCCTATCACTCCTCCCAAAATAAAAACCTAACACACCCAGCCGTTACTAGCAATCCCACACAAAATAAAAAATAACCATTCTACCATTAACTAATCACACCCTATCACTCCACCCAAAACAAATACCTAACTTACCCATCCCATACTAGCTCGGATGACATGTATGTTTCCCTTAGCCAATAAGGTCGAGGAGAGTTGCGCAGTTACCAAAGTTTTATGGGCACCTCCCTTAGCCAATAAGGTCAGAGAGGTGTACCTAAAAACGGTACCATCAACAGATGAGATGAACGCCTCCCTTAGCCAATAAGGTCGGGGAGGGGTGCATTGTTCCTGTACATAAACCCTCTCCTTCATAATGGGACCAGAACTCACAATACCTGCAAGAGCCACTAGCCAAAGGAAAGAATGAATGCCAATTAACCCAATATTGCCAACCACCAACAAAACCTATAATCCTCCCAAAAGAAAAACTTAACCCACCCAACCTTACTCACAATCCCTCCTAAAAAAAAAAAAAAAAAAAAAAAAAAAAAAAAAAAAAAAAAATTGCTAACTCACTATCCAATCACTAATCAACACCTTTAATCCTCCCAAAAGAAAAACTTAACCTACCCAACCTTACTCACAATCTCTCTTAAAAATCAATACCTACAATCCTCCCAAAGCAAAAACTCAATATACCCGACCTTCCTAACAAACCATACTTGACCTTATAACAATTATCATAACCCTCCCTCTCTCCCCTTACTACATTTCCACGAAAACACAAAACACACTCACACAACAATCCCCCTTAAGCAATTCTAATTCACCTTAAATTAACATACAACCGCCACCCCCGCCAATCCCTAAACATAAACTCCCCCCCTCCCACAACCAATCTCCAAACACAACACCCCCCCTCCCCACCAGTCAAAGCCCCTCATAACATTACAACTTTGAAAACCAAATTAAACATACCCAATTTCTATAATCTGCCACTGTCAATAAATCGACCTAACTCAAGACTGAAACCAAACAACCTATATCTCACTCTCATCTCCGTTCACAATTTGACATAGCTCAAATCTGTCTCCTGCTATTACTAAATAACTCTCCTACGATACACTCATCCTTCCTTATCTACGAATACTTCGACATTTCAAGCTCAAAGATTCAAAACTCTTCCTCCAACTCTCTCCATTTCTCTCTGACATAGCTAAAAGACCCACAACTCTCAGAACCTAATCAACCATACCCAACGTCTGTGACATCCAATTCTCAATAAATTGACCTAACTCAAGACTGAAACCACTAAAACCTATATCCCATTCTCGTCTCCGTTCATAATTTGACAAAAAAGCTCAAATCTGTCTGCTGCTATCACTAAAAACTCTCCTACGATACGCTCATCCTTCCTTACTATGAATACTTTGACATTTCAAGCTCAAAGATTCAAAGAACCCTTCCTTCAACTCGCTCCGTTCCTCTTTGACATAGCTCAAAGACTTTACCTTCATCTTTCTCCAAACAACCCTACGACTAGCAAAATTTCCATATTTTCACCTTCTCTATTTGATTTGATCGTGTGCCCTCTGTGCGTCCGTCCACCTGCGTTTTCTCGGCTTGCGCCGCAGCCGTGGCGGGGCGGTTCTTCCTACGCTTTGCCAACACTGCCGAGCTGGGACGACAATCGGGGCACCCGCGTTGGCCCTTTGCTTGCCCTGACCTGCTCCCGCCCTCCCTCTGCCTCGTCCTGATTGTGATTGTTGCGCCTCCCAGCTGCCCCCACCCCTGAACCCCTCACGCAAGCGGTGTCTAGCCACTGCATCTGTTCTCTCCTTCTAAAATTCACTTCCATCCTCTCTTTATTCTTCCTCTGAACCTCCTTCCCCCCTGTCACTAGCATTTTCTGTTCTGTTCTGGCTGTACTTTTCCCCCCTGTCACTAGCATTTTCTGTCTGTCTGGCTGTACGCATCACTCTCTAACCCTCTCTCACCATGAACGGTTACGAGTTTGATAGCGTGGCGCGGATCCGTCCGGACACGCCGACCTGCCCCTAGAAACTAAATCTCCTAGTTCTCCAGAAGTTCTTTGAAGCTAATGGGATCGAGGGGGTCACCAAGGTGGAGCACCTAAAGCTCCATGGAGACATCAGGATCACCTTCGCCGAAAAGGGCATGCCCGCCCAGCTCGCGGAGATTCCTGACATCAACGGTATCCCATTCAAGATGTTTGCCTACATGTGGGACAACTTGAAGCTAGGAGTAATCTCCCACGCCGAAATTGCTCACATGGACCAAGAAGAACTAAGTGAGCTCCTCCAGGGGCAACTCCAAGTTGTAAAGAAGCTGTCCGACACCACTGTCCTCATCGGACACCACTCCACCTTACCCGAGGAGGCTCAACTGGCGTGGGTAACTGTGCCAGTCAAGCCCTACTGCAGACCGAATCGGTGTTACAAATGCCAGCACTATGGACACACTGTAAACAAGTGTGAGGCGCAGGAGGACACCTGCTCCAAGTGTGGCAGCCCTGGACACCGCTACACGGTCTGCCCCAACGAAGAAAAGAAATGCGCCGCTTGTGGTGGCCCACACTCCTCCGCCGACCGGAACTGCCCCAGATGGAGGGAGGAGTGCAGGGTAGCCAAAGTCCGCCTCGAGAAGAAACTAAGCTACAAAGAGGCCCTCCTTGCTGTACGCTCCCAAGAAAAGAAAATACCAGCAGAAAATAAAAACCAAGAAAAGAAAACTCTCGAGAAGTCGCCCACCACACTGAACCAAGAACACCACGTGGCCCATGGAGCTGAAGCCCGCGCGGTCAACCTCACCCTCTCTGAATTCTTCCACACTTATGAGAACCTACCTCACGAGGAAGACGAACAACAAGACCCAAACACAAACGAATGGACAATTCAAGAAAGCAAGAAGAGGAGGAGAGTGAGAAGAAAATCGACCTCAAGCTAAGAAGACCAAGACATCTCCTCCACACAAGAAACCAAAACACAATCAAGCCGCCCAAGCACTGAACATCCATTGCCCAACCCAACACGCACCTGACGCTTGACCTGACGCCGGCCTGGCTTTGTCTTGTCGCCTCCCGTCTGCCCCCACCCCTGAACCCCTCACGCAAGCGGTGTCTAGCCACTGCATCTGTTCTCTCCTTCTAAAATTCACTTCCATCCTCTCTTTATTCTTCCTCTGAACCTCTTTCCCCCCTGTCACTAGCATTTTCTGTCTGTCTGGCTGTACGCACACTCTCTCTAACCCTCTCACCATGAACGGTTACGAGTTTGATAGCGTGGCGCGGATTCGTCCAGACACGCTTACCTGCCCCAAGAAACTAAATCTCCTAGTTCTCCAGAAGTTCTTTGAAGCTAAGGGGATCGTGGGGGTCACCAAGGTGGAGCGTCTAAAGCTCCATGGAGACATCAGGATCACCTTCGCCGAAAAGGGCATGCCCGCCCAGCTCGCGGAGATTCCTGACATCAACGGCATCCCATTCAAAATGATTGCCTACATGTGGGACAACTTGAAGCTGGGAGTAATCTCCCACGCCGAAATTGCCCACATGGACCAAGACGAACTAAGCGAGCTCCTCCAGGGGCAACTCCAAGTTGTAAAGAAGCTGTCCGACACCACTGCCCTCATCGGACACCACTCCACCTTACCCGAGGAGGCTCAATTGGCGTGGGTAACTGTGCCAGTCAAGCCCTACTGCAGACCGAATCGGTGTTACAAATGCCAGCACTATGGACACACTGTAAACAAGTGTGAGGCGCAGGAGGACACCTGCTCCAAGTGTGGCAGCCCTGGACACCGCTACACGGTCTGCCCCAACGAAGAAAAGAAATGCGCTGCTTGTGGTGGCCCACACTCCTCCGCTGACCGGAACTGCCCCAGATGGAAGGAGGAGTGCAGGGTAGCCAAAGTCCGCCTCGAGAACAAACTGAGCTACAAAGAGGCTCTCCTTGCTGTACGCTCCCAAGAAAAGAAAAAACCAGCAGAAAAGAAAAACCAAAAAAAGAAAAACCAAGAAAAGAAAACTGTCGAGAAGACGCCCACCACACAAAACCAAGAACACCACGTGGCCCATGGAGCTGAAGCCCACGTGGTCAACCTCACCTTCTCTGACCTCTTCCACACCTATGAGAACCTATCTCACGAGGAAGACGAACAACAAGACCCAAACACAAACGAATGGACACTCCAAGAAAGCAAGAAGAGGAGAAGAGTGAGAAGAAAATCGACCTCAAGCTAAGAAGACCAAGACATCTCCTCCACACAAGAAACCAAAACACATTCAAGCCGCCCAAGCACTGAACATCCATTGCCCAACCCAACACGCTGCACCTGACGCTTGACCTGACGCCAGCCTGGCTTTGTCTTGTCGCCTCTCAGCTGCCCCCACTCCTGAACCCCTCACGCAAGCGGTGTCTAGCCACTGCATCTGTTCTCTCCTTCTAAAATTCACTTCCATCCTCTCTTTATTCTTCCTCTGAACCTCTTTCCCCCCTGTCACTAGCATTTTCGGTCTGTCTGGCTGTACGCATTGGAGCCAGGACCACCATAGAGAGCGGACACGCTGATTGGCTAGTTCTGGGACCTCTCCCACCTTCCCACTTACCCTGGAAATTACAAGCACCTGACTCCATTCTCCAACTGACAAATCTGTTGATTCAATCGACACATTGAGCCTCTCCTACAGTATCGGACCTCCCTTAGGAACCCCGAATGCTGCTGAGGGGCTTGGTGTGAAGAAAGAGTCATCAGTAAGTTTTCAGACCCTTTTATAACACTCTAACCTTTATCTTCCGTGCCGTGAAAGGACCCATTCCCCTGTCAGTTGACGTACAGGGGAGTATTCCTCTGGAAACGCCCTCTGTCCCCACACCTCGCTAGTGCGTGTTTGTGTGAAGGGTGGGGGGTCAGCACAGCCTGCCGATTCGCCTGGGGACCTCTGTGATAGTGCAGGGTCTCCCCTACGTGAGGGGCGCAGGAAATCAGGGACTGTTAGGGGAGATCTCCATAAATCTCCAATTCAAACAGTTAACATGCCTTCCATTAAAATTAAAGTGGACCGAAACATCCAACCGTGCACGGACCTCGCCTCAATTATTTTCCAGCTGACCTGTATATTTCAGATTCATTCTTTCACCAATGACGACACTATCAAAATATTTGTACAAACTGATGAAGATGCCGACCTATTCCACTCCCCAGCAATGTACAACAAACTGGAAAACAATGGCGTAACAGTCGTCAGCTCACCCGAATACCGCGCAAAATGCACCCTCATATGTAGAAAAGTCATCCCTCATATCCTCGATAACCCTAACCTGTTGACAGAACTCAACTCTCAAAACACCCCCCAAATGACATATGCAGACCGGATGGGAACTCTCCCCATGTTAAAAATCACTACAGCTACACAAACTGACGCCATTAAATTAAAATCCAACGGAATAAAACTCGGCAACAACATCATCCCCTAACGAAACATTGAATTCCAACACTACATACCAGTTCACCAATGCTACAATTGCTACCAATTTGGACACAACACCTACCGTTGCAGTAACACACAAACTTGTTCAAAATGTGCCAATCAAGGCCACTCATACCGTAACTGCACTGCCACTGTAACTAAATGCTGCAATTGTAAAGGCCCACACTCTGCCATCAGCAACAAGTGCAAAATCAGACTCGATAACAGCACAACACCACTCCCTCCCCGCCGACCCTCTCCTTCCACTGCACCTCCCACAGCACCACCTCCTCCTCCCCACCACTCACTCCCTACTCCCACGACCCTCCCCACCCGCACTTGCTGGACCAACAACCTGACCGCCCCCCTTCCCTCCCCCGACACTGACTCAAAAATCACCACCATCATACTTCTGGCACATACCCTAAGCAACGGAAACAGGGCACTTTTTCTTAAACTGACAATTGATGGTTTGAAGGCGAACGGCCTCCCAACCATACACATTCCTGATTCCTTCAGAACCGGTCCCGACCTCATCTTCCCCACTGCCCCCATCTCCGACCAGACCAACATGCCCCCCCCACCCCCCAGAGAATCCACTGTAATCTCCCTCCACCCCTCCACTTCTGCCATGCCCACACCTGACTTATCTCACCAATCTACCATTACCTCACCCCCCAGAGTAAACAGTCCAGAACCTCCCGGCCCCTCCACCTCGACCTTGCCTACACCCGACTTCTCCCACATGACTACGTTGAACTCCCGGACCACAAACACCCAAACAAAACCCAATCCTCCCCTGACACCCCAGACTCCCAAGAATAAAATGGCAGCCCTTCCCCCGACAGAACTAGTGGTCAAGACCCCTAGACCAAAGAGGAAGAACACCTCCCCCCTTTCTCCCTATACACCTGACAGCAAAAGAATTATACAATACACACATCCAACCAAATCAATAATCAAAGTAAATCTATACGGCACTACCCCAAAGGAAACAGAAATCAACCCCGACACGAACCTAGCACACTCCCCTCATCCTCCCGACTCCCCCACACACAGTCACGTAACCGCCCATCCCTCACCTGCATACGCCACACTCAGACCACGCTCACAGTCACTCGACGATTTAGACCTCATCCCTGCACCCCAGAATTTCAATCTCATATAAGTAACAACTATACAACATGATCACCATTATGCAATACAACTGTAGAGCATATCACTCAAACAGACACGCCATCTCTCTCCTCATACAAGAACACAACCCAGACATCCTCCTCCTCAACTCAACATGCACAGACACCAAAATCAAGCACTTCGGCTACACAAGCAGACAATCACCCCACGAACTATACGAGGGCGTTGCAATCCTCATCAGATCCTCCATGAAACACGAATTCATCACCAACTTTGCCTTCAAACACTTCATGGCCGCCAAGATCGACACTCAACACGGACAGATTATCATCTGCACAACATACTCAAGACCTAACTCGCGTATCCCCTTCACAGACCTAAACTCCATCTTTAACAACTCACACCTACCTGTAATACTAATGGCCGACCTCAATGCACACCACACCGCATTCCAACACAACCGCATCGACCCCCCTGGCCAACAACTACACGCTTTGGTCACTCACAAAAACCTTCACCACATTGGCCCTTTCTTCCCCACATTCTACGCTGCTCACGGCAAAGGCACTCCAGACATCGTCATCACCAACACCCCTGCCCTCCAATTCCAACACTACATCACTCCCGGCCCCCTATCAGGCTCAGACCACATTCCCATCACTCTTCACCTCTCCAACAATCCCATCCTCCTCCCAACAGCCTCACCTCAATACCAGTATCAACACGCAGATTGGGATGCCTTCAAAACCACACTCTCTGAACAACAATACACACTCAACCTCGAACACCAACCCACTAGGATGATTGAGGAAACCTGGACACACCTTTTCAACACTATCACCGCCATAGCAGATACCCACATTCCTAAACACCGGTTCAAGAGAAAATACTCCTTCACACCCTCCATAAGAACTCAACGCCTACTTCACTGCTACAGGACACGATTCGAACGAAACAAACTTAACCTAGCACCAGTTTACACAGACATCACCACACTAAGAACACACATCATCCACAGCCTCCTTCAAGACCATGAGGTTCACTGGGCAAAACTCGTAGAAGCTGCCCAGGAACACAGAACACATAACCCCCGAGAATTTTGGCAAAGGATCGCCAAACTGAGAGGAACTGCAAAACTCCCCTTTGATCACCTGCTAGTAAATGGTAGGAAAATCAAAGAGCCAGCCGACGTAGCACAAACACTAAAACAACACTGGGAACACATTTTCCACCCACACCCCCCCACACAACAAAGGTACATCTTAAACCACATAAACAACATCACCACACACATGCAAACACTTCACGACAGAACAACTCCTGACAACACAATAGATACCTCCACTCTCACACAGGACAACACCCTCACTGCTCCTTTCACCCCAACAGAAGTCAAACAAGCACTGGACAAAACCAAAAAGAAAACACCGGGTGACAGCAATATTGGTCAAGCAATCCTGAAGCACCTGCCCCCAGAAACAATCACAGCCATTACATACCTCTACAACACCCAACTGGCTACAGGTTACTTCCCAAAACTCTTTAAGACAGCCACAGCCGTCATGATACCTAAACCAAACAAAAACCCAACAGATCCTCAAAGCTACAGACCGATCAGCATACTAGAAGTCTTGGGAAAAACTTTTGAAAGACTATACAACACCCGCCTCAGATACCACCTTGAAGATGAACAACTACTGTCCTACAAGCAGTTCGGCTTCAGAGCACACCACTCAACCCAAGACGCACTCAACATAATGACAAACTACCTCCACATGAACAAAAATGCATACAAAATAGCACTCATTACAAAAGACGTACAAAAAGCCTTCGACACAGTTTGGCACGATGGACTAAAGTACAAGATATGCACCAATTTTAACCTCCCTCAAAAATCACAACAATTACTATGTAACTTCCTTACAGACAGAAAAATGAGGATAAAAGTCACACCTGCCTACTCTGACCACTTCACACTACATGCAGGAGTCCCACAAGGCTCAGTCCTGTCCCCAACACTATACATTCTTTACACAAACGACTTACCCGACCCCTTACACATCGACTCTCTGACAATACAGTACGCCGACGATGTAACCCAACTAGTCAGACACAGAACTCTTGATCACCTAACAGACAAAGCACACAGGGAACTCGAACAAGTTACACAATGGGAACTCCGATGGCGAATACAAACCAACCCGCACAAAGCACAAATCACCTACTTCGGCACCAAAAGACGACAACCACGTCACATTTACCTAAACCCCTACATCGCCTTCCCTTCACCTATAGCTGTCAAACGAACAAACACAATCCTAGGAGTCACATTCAACGACACCCTCACCATGACACTACACACCAATACGAAGGCTTTGATCGCAAACAAAACACTCGGGAATATATACAGATTCAGAACCGCATCAATAAAAACCAAAACACACCTATTCAAAGCCCTCATACGCCCACTATTGACTTATGCACCTAACACACTCCAGCTAGCACCACCATCAAGCGCCAAGAAACTTCAAGTCATACAAAACAAAGCACTAAGATTCATCCATAACACACACTGGTCATCCTTCACCCGAAATAGTCATCTACATGAACTCAGCTCCCTCCCCCCACTTAACCTCTACTGGAGACAACTAGGTGACAAACAAATAGAATCTCTCCTCACTACTTACCCTCAATGGCAGGAATATTTCGACAACATCATACTCCCACGCAGATTCAGAGACAGAAATCCCTCCATACTAAACAGACCAAACACTCCCCTCCCACCTCCCTTGTATTAATAACTTCCCTATAACCACACCCAACAATTTCCCCCCAAATTAATCCTAACCTCTCCTTAACCCTCACCCAACGATTCCCACCCAACTAATCCAAATCAACCTAACCTAATAACCTAACCTCTCCTCAGCCCACACCCAACGATTCCCACCTAACCTAAACCAATCAACCTAACCTAACCTAAGCTTTACCTAACCTCTTCTCAACCCCACACCCAATGATTCCCACCCAACCTAACCTAACTCCCCCCCCCCTCACTCCAAACCCCACGCCACCAACTCAAACTCAAGACCACTCCAAAAAAAAAAAAAAAAAAAAAAAAAAAAACTAACCCACTCAACCTGCATTAACACTCCCCCCCCCCCCCCAAAAAAAAAAAAAAATTATAACCATTCTACCACTAACTAACCACACCCTATCACTCCTCCCAAAATAAAAACCTAACACACCCAGCCGTTACTAGCAATCCCACACAAAATAAAAAATAACCATTCTACCATTAACTAACCACACCCTATCACTCCTCCCATACTAACTCGGATGACATGTATGTTTCCCTTAGCCAATAAGGTCGAGGAGAGTTGCGCAGTTACCAAAGTTTTATGGGCACCTCCCTTAGCCAATAAGGTCAGAGAGGTGTACCTAAAAACGGTACCATCAACAGATGAGATGAACGCCTCCCTTAGCCAATAAGGTCGGGGAGGGGTGCATTGTTCCTGTACATAAACCCTCTCCCTCATAATGGGACCAGAACTCACAATACCTGCAAGAGCCACTAGCCAAAGGAAAGAATGAATGCAAATTAACCCAACATTGCCAACCACCAACAAAACCTATAATCCTCTCAAAAGAAAAACTTAACCCACCCAACCTTACTCACAATCCCTCCTAAAAAAAAAAAAAAAAAAAAAAAAAAAAAAAAAAAAAAAAATTGCTAACTCACTCTCCAATCACTAATCAACACCTTTAATCCTCCCAAAAGAAAAACTTAACCTACCCAACCATACTCACAATCCCTCTTAAAAATCAATACCTACAATCCTCCCAAAGCAAAAACTCAATATACCCGACCTTCCTAACAAACCATACTTGACCTTATAACAATTATCATAACCCTCCCTCTCTCCCCTTACTACATTTCCACGAAAACACATACACACTCACACAACAATCCCCCTTAAGCAATTCTAATTCACCTTAAATTAACATACAACCGCCACCCCCGCCAATCCCTAAACATAAACTCCCCCCCCCCCTCCCACAACCAATCTCCAAACACAACACCCCCCCCCTCCCCACCAGTCAAAGCCCCTCATAACATTACAACTTTGAAAACCAAATTAAACATACCCAATTTCTATAATCTGCCACTGTCAATAAATCGACCTAACTCAAGACTGAAACCAAACAACCTATATCTCACTCTCATCTCCGTTCACAATTTGACATAGCTCAAATCTGTCTCCTGCTATTACTAAATAACTCTCCTACGATACACTCATCCTTCCTTATCTACGAATACTTTGACATTTCAAGCTCAAAGATTCAAAACTCTTCCTCCAACTCTCTCCATTTCTCTCTGACATAGCTAAAAGACCCACAACTCTCAGAACCTAATCAACCATACCCAACGTCTGTGACATCCAATTCTGAATAAAATTGACCTAACTCAAGACTGAAACCACTCAACCTATATCTCATTCTCGTCTCCGTTCATAATTTGACAAAAAAGCTCAAATCTGTCTGCTGCTATTACTAAAAACTCTCCTACGATACGCTCATCCTTCCTTACTATGAATACTTTGACATTTCAAGCTCAAAGATTCAAAAAACCCTTCCTCCAACTCGCTCCGTTCCTCTTTGACATAGCTCAAAGACTTTACCTTCATCTCTCTCCAAACAACCCTACGACTAGCAAAATTTCCATATTTTCACCTTCTCTGTTTGATTTGATCGTGTGCTGCCTGTGCGTCCGTCCACCTGCGTTTCTCGGCTTGCGCCGCCGCCGTGGCGGGGCGGTTCTTCCTACGCTTTGCCAACACTGCCAGCTAAGACGACAATCAGAGCACCCGCGTTGGCCCTTTGCTTGCCCGGACCTGCTATACTGCCAGATCTGGGGTCACTAAATTTAAGGGGATAACTTAACTCTAAACTTAATTTCTAAGGGTCGCTGCCACCAGACCCCCTCTGGACAGCATGTAGCTCGTTAGGTAGCGGGCAGAGTGGACTAGGCATTGGGTTAGGTTTTCCATTGATCAGATCGATAAGGGTAAAGAAGGGTGAAACCATAACATGTCTTCATTGATTTATTTCTTATAAAACACACTGGTAAAAACACATACAACCACACTGTGGACCATAATTCCAAGGCCTGTCCCAGGGTATAGCACTGGCGCCTCTAACAACTGTTGTTGTGGTCGGTTACACTCCGACCCGAGATGGGTCTGGGGTCATCGGCCCACGAGGTAGAGTAGTGCCGATTAATCATGACGAATCAGCGCCATCACTCCTATATTGACCACTGCTGGGTATCCACCGGCTCCGAGCGACCGGTGGGTTTCAATTAAGCCCACCCTCGATCTGGAGACAAACGTGAATCAGCGTCAGGGAACTGAGAAACATGACAACACCAACCAACTCTCTTGTCTAGACGACAGACGTATTTACGTTATATTACTTCTACACTGGGTGAATGACAATTCAACTGTTAAATCATGAACACTGGTGAACACTGATAATCACTACAATTGACTGAATTAACTGAATGGCTAGGAAACAACATACCTGGAGACAAACGTGAATCAGCGTCAGGGAACGCTGATGCCTCGCCATCTCGAGCTTATATACCCCTGAGTTGCCAGTGATCGCTACTCAGGCAATGACAATAATTACAAACAAACTAACTGTTACTCATTCAAAGATGACCCTCAGTTGACAAAGGTCTGGCAAATTACTTGGGTTGATTAAAACAGACTAATTCAAGGTTGCGTTGGCCAGTAGAGAGTGCAATAAACGTAGTGACAACTGTGTTTGAAGGCGGGGCTTACTGAGAGTGATCCTGAGGGTAAAACGCTCCTGAGATTCTACAAGCGCGGTGGATTTGAATATTATGTAGCGTAATATGAATTAAACGGGTTTTTAGGAATGGCAATGAGTTGCGCAGTACATAGCCTTCCCCTTCCAAGGATTCATATTATGCGGAATAATAGGCAAAAGCACTAACGCGGTAGTGCACATACATTCGACATATCTTAACAGTTCGTGATTACAGTACCTTAATACATAAAACAAAACTTAAGGAGACTTAAACGTTTCATACTCGAGTCTCCGCTACCTATACCTGCAACAACTTATCAATTCTTATTTCCGTACAATATAGTATGGGGAACATTCCCCTTTCAGTTCATCAGCATAATACCTCAACATATTTTGGCACTAACACATAAACAGTGCCTCTGACATTACAGATACAACAAAGTACTCAGCATGAAATTACATATACTCAGGAATTTAAATTCTGGTCTATGAATGGGAAATTAGTTACATCAGACACTTCCTCAGATTACTACTTCATTTCAATAATAATTCATCTTTTCAACACAAAACCATGGTTCTAGACATACACATTGGGGTTCATAACACAAAACCCGTATTTTCTATCTCACAGTTCAAAAGAACTGGTATTTGAAAGTCGGGGTGACTCCCTCACCCGGAGCGAGTCAACAACCCAAACAAAACTTCCGACACACATAAACTGAGATTTTTTTTTTTTTTCTTTCAACAACATAGGCAGCAACTGGATTTCCGGACTTCAGTTCATAAGAACTGGGATTTATAATGTTGGGGTGACTTCAGTACGACTGACGAAGTCAACAACCCAAAAAAAAAATTCTGAGACACATAACTGAGATTTTTCCTTTCGACAACATAGGCAGCAACTGGATTTCCGGACTTCAGTTCATAAGAACTGGGATTTATAATGTTGGGGTGACTTCAGTACGACTGACGAAGTCAACAACCCAAAAAAAAAAATTCTGAGACACATAAACTGAGATTTTTTTTTTTTTCTTTCAACAACATGCAGCAACTGGATTTCCGGACTTCAGTTCATAAGAACTGGGATTTATAATGTTGGGGTGACTTCAGTACGACTGACGAAGTCAACAACCCAAAAAAAAAATTCTGAGACACATAACTGAGATTTTTCCTTTCGACAACATAGGCAGCAACTGGATTTCCGGACTTCAGTTCATAAGAACTGGGATTTATAATATTAGGGTGACTTCAGTACGACTGACGAAGTCAACAACCCCCCAAAAAAATCTGACACATAACTGAGTCACGCTCACAAAAAAAAAATCAGTGGTAATATGGTAATACTTTACGAGACTGTCCCTTCGGTACTCAACAAGTATTGAATGACTTTTAAATTGCCATGATTTTAACACTTATTACTTCACAATGTACTCTGTTGTACTCACACTTGGGAGTCCTTACATGTATTTTCTACAATAAATTTTCAACGATTGCATTCTTTCACAGATGTCCATATCACCACATAGTCCTCAACCCCTCAACGCAATTGCTGAAATTATACATGTATTAGCTCTCATCTAAACATAAAACACACTTACTGACCATGCCAGTCAGTCTGCACTGCTAGAACTAATTCCCTTTGCACTAAAAATCATACTAATAGAAACAATACAAAAAATACAAAACACTCAGGTACCTAACATAACACAGGTTATACAAATAATTTCACTTGCCCAATTCTGACCTCAGCTTATAACTAAAACACTTCCAATTAAAATTAAGACAATTACACCCATACTATGTCAATAACAAATAACACTGTTACATAACCTTAATATAATTATGGCCTTCCGGTATACTCTGAAATCGACACTGTCCACAACACTCGTAACACGGCACATGATCAATGTCCCTCATTGTCTGTAAATAACAAAGCATTAACTCGAGTGATCACACAATTGCTATGGTACCAGTGCAGAAAGGCACCCAAAAAAAATTTGCCTTGGCATACAACTAACACTTTTCTGAGATTTCACAAAAGACTGCAAAAAAAAATTAGGTAGCTAACCTCTGTTTTCAGACATTTTCAGACACTTTTCAATACATTTTACTGTACACTTTACTTTAAAACAGATTTCTAATTTTTCTCGAGGCAATTGTTCTAACCTAACTTCGTGTAAGGTATTTGCCGCGTATTTGCCACGAACTGTTTTTAACATCTCCGTAACCTCAAAAAAATTTTTTGCACAGAATTACACTATACTGTACACTGGAAAATCATTTCCATTACAAGATTATTAGCCCTCTGAAATATTCATTAGCCACAGTGACATGGTTAGGTAGATGCACGGAGAAATGGTTATTACAGCTCACATTTCCACCTGTGTAAGGGGGCGGGTTTTTTTTTTTTTTTCAACACCTACACCACCCTTACCTTATTTCTCTATTATTGTTCTTTTTCTGCAACTTAAATCACAGCTTCAATTCCCTCGGATTTGATCAATGATTAAAAACCATCCACCTGCGTTTCTCGGCTTGCGCCGCCGCCGTGGCGGGGCGGTTCTTCCTACGCTTTGCCAACACTGCCAGCTAAGACGACAATCAGAGCACCCGCGTTGGCCCTTTGCTTGCCCGGACCTGCTCCCGCCCTCCCTCTGCCTCGTCCTGATTGTGATTGTTGCACCCTCAGGCCCCCATCTTATAATCCCACACGCAAGCGGTGTCTAGCCACTGCATCTGTTTTCTCCTTCTAAAATTCACTTCCATCCTCTCTTTATTCTTCCTCTGAACCTCCTTTCCCCCTGTCACTAGCATTTTTCTGTTCTTTTCTGGCTGTACGCTGCAAAATCAGACTCGATAACAGCACAACACCACTCCCTCCCCGCCGACCCTCACCTTCCACTGCACCTCCCACAGCACCACCTCCTCCTCCCCACCACTCACTCCCTACTCCCACGACCCTCCCCACCCGCACTTGCTGGACCAACAACGTGACCGCCCCCCTACCCTGTACTGCGCAACTCATTGCCATGCCTAAAAACCCGTTTAATTCATATTACGCTACATAATATTCAAATCCACCGCGCTTGTAGAATCTCAGGAGCGTTTTTCCCTCAGGATCACTCTCAGTAAGCCCCGCCTTCAAACACAGTTGTCACTACGTTTATTGCACTCTCTACTGGCCAACGCAACCTTGAATTAGTCTGTTTTAATCAACCCAAGTAATTTGCCAGACCTTTGTCAACTGAGGGTCATCTTTGAATGAGTAACAGTTAGTTTGTTTGTAATTATTGTCATTGCCTGAGTAGCGATCACTGGCAACTCAGGGGTATATAAGCTCGAGATGGCGAGGCATCAGCGTTCCCTGACGCTGATTCACGTTTGTCTCCAGGTATGTTGTTTCCTAGCCATTCAGTTAATTCAGTCAATTGTAGTGATTATCAGTGTTCACCAGTGTTCATGATTTAACAGTTGAATTGTCATTCACCCAGTGTAGAAGTAATATAACGTAAATACGTCTGTCGTCTAGACAAGAGAGTTGGTTGGTGTTGTCATGTTTCTCAGTTCCCTGACGCTGATTCACGTTTGTCTCCAGATCGAGGGTGGGCTTAATTGAAACCCACCGGTCGCTCGGAGCCGGTGGATACCCAGCAGTGGTCAATATAGGAGTGATGGCGCTGATTCGTCATGATTAATCGGCACTACTCTACCTCGTGGGCCGATGACCCCAGACCCATCTCGGGTCGGAGTGTAACCGACCACAACAACAGTTGTTAGAGGCGCCAGTGCTATACCCTGGGACAGGCCTTGGAATTATGGTCCACAGTGTGGTTGTATGTGTTTTTACCAGTGTGTTTTATAAGAAATAAATCAATGAAGACATGTTATGGTTTCACCCTTCTTTACCCTTATCGATCTGATCAATGGAAAACCTAACCCAATGCCTAGTCCACTCTGCCCGCTACCTAACGAGCTACATGCTGTCCAGAGGGGGTCTGGTGGCAGCGACCCTTAGAAATTAAGAGTAGAGTTAAGTTATCCCCTTAAATTTAGTGACCCCAGATCTGGCAGTATAAATTGGTGGCTATAGCGGTGGGATGGTTTTTAATCATTGATCAAATCCGAGGGAATTGAAGCTGTGATTTAAGTTGCAGAAAAAGAACAATAATAGAGAAATAAGGTAAGGGTGGTGTAGGTGTTGAAAAAAAAAAAACCCCGCCCCCTTACACAGGTGGAAATGTGAGCTGTAATAACCATTTCTCCGTGCATCTACCTAACCATGTCACTGTGGCTAATGAATATTTCAGAGGGCTAATAATCTTGTAATGGAAATGATTTTCCAGTGTACAGTATAGTGTAATTCTGTGCAAAAATTTTTTTTGAGGTTACGGAGATGTTAAAAACAGTTCGTGGCAAATACGCGGCAAATACCTTACACGAAGTTAGGTTAGAACAATTGCCTCGAGAAAAATTAGAAATCTGTTTTAAAGTAAAGTGTACAGTAAAATGTATTGAAAAGTGTCTGAAAATGTCTGAAAACAGAGGTTAGCTACCTAATTTTTTTTTGCAGTCTTTTGTGAAATCTCAGAAAAGTGTTAGTTGTATGCCAAGGCAAATTTTTTTTGGGTGCCTTTCTGCACTGGTACCATAGCAATTGTGTGATCACTCGAGTTAATGCTTTGTTATTTACAGACAATGAGGGACATTGATCATGTGCCGTGTTACGAGTGTTGTGGACAGTGTCGATTTCTGAGTATACCGGAAGGCCATAATTATATTCAGGTTATGTAACAGTGTTATTTGTAATTGACATAATATGGGTGTAGTTGTCTTAACTTTAATTGGAAGTGTTTTAGTTATAAGTTGAGGTCAGAATTGGGCAAGTGAAGTTATTTGTATAACCTGTGTTATGTTAGGTACCTGAGTGTTTTGTATTTTTTGTATTGTTTCTATTCGTATGATTTTTAGTGCAAAGGGAATTAGTTCTAGCAGTGCAGACTGACTGGCATGGTCAGTAAGTGTGTTTTATGTTTAGATGAGAGCTAATACATGTATAATTTCAGCAATTGCGTTGAGGGGTTGAGGACTATGTGGTGATATGGACATCTGTGAAAGAATGCAATCTTTGAAAATTTATTGTAGAAAATACATGTAAGGACTCCCAAGTGTGAGTACAACAGAGTACATTGTGAAGTAATAAGTGTTAAAATCATGGCAATTGAAAAGTCATTCAATACTTGTTGAGTACCGAAGGGACAGTCTCGTAAAGTATTACCATATTACCACTAATTTTTTTTGTGAGCGTGACTCAGTTATGTGTCAGATTTTTTTTTTTTTGGGTTGTTGACTTCGTCAGTCGTACTGAAGTCACCCTAATATTATAAATCCCAGTTCTTATGAACTGAAGTCCGGAAATCCAGTTGCTGCCTATGTTGTCGAAAGGAAAAATCTCAGTTATGTGTCTCAGAATTTTTTTTGGGGTTGTTGACTTCGTCAGTCGTACTGAAGTCACCCTAACATTATAAGTCCCAGTTCTTATGAACTGAAGTCCGGAGATCCAGTGGCTGCCTATGTTGTTGAAAGAAAAAAAAAAAATCTCAGTTTATGTGTGTCGGAAGTTTTGTTTGGGTTGTTGACTCGCTCCGGGTGAGGGAGTCACCCCGACTTTCAAATACCAGTTCTTTTGAACTGTGAGATAGAAAATACGGGTTTTGTGTTATGAACCCCAATGTGTATGTCTAGAACCATGGTTTTGCGTTGAAAAGATGAATTATTATTGAAATGAAGTAGTAATCTGAGGAAGTGTCTGATGTAACTAATTTCCCATTCATAGACCAGAATTTAAATTCCTGAGTATATGTAATTTCATGCTGAGTACTTTGTTGTATCTGTAATGTCAGAGGCACTGTTTATGTGTTAGTGCCAAAATATGTTGAGGTATTATGCTGATGAACTGAAAGGGGAATGTTCCCCATACTATATTGTACGGAAATAAGAATTGATAAGTTGTTGCAGGTATAGGTAGCGGAGACTCGAGTATGAAACGTTTAAGTCTCCTTAAGTTTTGTTTTATGTATTAAGGTACTGTAATCACGAACTGTTAAGATATGAAGAATGTATGTGCACTACCGCGTTAGTGCTTTTGCCTATTATTCCGCATAATATGAATCCTTGGAAGGGGAAGGCTATGTACTGCGCAACTCATTGCCATGCCTAAAAACCCGTTTAATTCATATTACGCTACATAATATTCAAATCCACCGCGCTTGTAGAATCTCAGGAGCGTTTTACCCTCAGGATCACTCTCAGTAAGCCCCGCCTTCAAACACAGTTGTCACTACGTTTATTGCACTCTCTACTGGCCAACGCAACCTTGAATTAGTCTGTTTTAATCAACCCAAGTAATTTGCCAGACCTTTGTCAACTGAGGGTCATCTTTGAATGAGTAACAGTTAGTTTGTTTGTAATTATTGTCATTGCCTGAGTAGCGATCACTGGCAACTCAGGGGTATATAAGCTCGAGATGGCGAGGCATCAGCGTTCCCTGACGCTGATTCACGTTTGTCTCCAGGTATGTTGTTTCCTAGCCATTCAGTTAATTCAGTCAATTGTAGTGATTATCAGTGTTCACCAGTGTTCATGATTTAACAGTTGAATTGTCATTCACCCAGTGTAGAAGTAATATAACGTAAATACGTCTGTCGTCTAGACAAGAGAGTTGGTTGGTGTTGTCATGTTTCTCAGTTCCCTGACGCTGATTCACGTTTGTCTCCAGATCGAGGGTGGGCTTAATTGAAACCCACCGGTCGCTCGGAGCCGGTGGATACCCAGCAGTGGTCAATATAGGAGTGATGGCGCTGATTCGTCATGATTAATCGGCACTACTCTACCTCGTGGGCCGATGACCCCAGACCCATCTCGGGTCGGAGTGGAACCGACCACAACAACAGTTGTTAGAGGCGCCAGTGCTATACCCTGGGACAGGCCTTGGAATTATGGTCCACAGTGTGGTTGTATGTGTTTTTACCAGTGTGTTTTATAAGAAATAAATCAATGAAGACATGTTATGGTTTCACCCTTCTTTACCCTTATCGATCTGATCAATGGAAAACCTAACCCAATGCCTAGTCCACTCTGCCCGCTACCTAACGAGCTACATGCTGTCCAGAGGGGGTCTGGTGGCAGCGACCCTTAGAAATTAAGTTTAGAGTTAAGTTATCCCCTTAAATTTAGTGACCCCAGTCTGGCAGTATAACCCTCCCCCGACTTGGATGCAAAAATCACCACCATCATACTTCTGGCACACACCCTAAGTAACGGAAACAGGTCTCTTTTTCTGAAACTGGTAATTGATGGTTTGAAGGCGAACGGCCTCCCTACCATACTCATTCCTGATTCCTTCAGAACCGGTCCCGACCTCATCTTCCCCACTGCCCCCATCTCCGACCAGACCAACATGCCACCCCCTCCCCCCAGAGAAACCACTGCAATCTCCCTCCGCCCCTCCACTTCTGCCATACCCACACCTGACTTATCTCACCAATCTACTACTACCTCACCCCCCAGAGTAATCAGCCCAAAACCTCCCAGCCCCTCCACCTCGACCTTGCCTACACCTGACTTTTGCCACACGACCACGATGAACTCCCGGACCACAAACACCCAAACTAAACCCAATCCTCCCCTAACTCCTCAGAGTCCCAAGAACAAAATGGCAGCCCATCCCCCAACAGAAATAGTGGTCAAGACCCCTAGACCAAAGAGGAAGAACACCTCCCCCCTTTCTCCCTATACACCTGACAGCAAAAGAATTATACAATACACACATCCAACTAAATCTATAATCAAAGTAAATCTATTCGGCACTACCCCAAATGAAACAGAAAACAACCCTGAGACGAACCTAGCACACTCCCCTCAACCTCCCGACTCCCCCACACACAGTCACGTAACTGCCCATCCCTCACTTGCATACACAACACTCAGACCACCACGCTCACAGTCACTCGACAATTTAGACCTCATCCGTGCACCCCACAATTTCAATTTTTAAGTACAAAACAGACCAAACACTCCCCTCCCACCTCCCTTATATTAATAACTTCCTTATAACCTCACCCAACAACTCCCCCCAAATTAAACCTAACCTCTCCTCAACCCTCACCCAACGATTCCTACCCAACCTAACCAAATCAACCTAACCTAATATTACCTAACCTCTCATCAGCGCACACCCAACGATTCTCACCTAAACTAACCTTAACCTAACTTCTCCTAAACCCCACACCCAATAATTCCCACCCAACCTAACCCCCCCCTCACTCCAAACCCCACGCCACCAACTCAAACTCAAGACCACTCCGACAAAAAAAAAAAAAAAAAAAAAAAAAAACTAACCCACTCAACCTGCACTAACACTCCCCCCCCCCCCCATAAAAAGACCCTAACAATCCCCCCAAAATAAAAACCTAACACACCCAGCCGTTACTAGCAATCCCACACAAAATAAAAAATAACCATTCTACCATTAACTAACCACACCCTATCACTCCTCCCAAAATAAAAACCTAACACACCCAGCCGTTACTAGCAATCCCACACAAAATAAAAAAAAAAAATAACCATTCTACCATTAACTAACCACACCCTACCACTCCTCCCAAAACAAATACCTAACTTACCCATCCCATACTAACTCAGATAACATGTTACCAACACTGTTTTATGGGCACCTCCCTTAGCCAATAAGGTCAGAGAGGTGTACCTAAAAACGGTACCATCAACGGATGATATGAACGCCTCCCTTAGCCAATAAGGTCGGGGAGGGGTGCATTGTTCCTGTATACAAACCCTCTCCCTCAATAATGGGACCAGAACTCACAATACCTGCAAGAGCCCACCACGCAATTGCAGAAGTCCTTTACTAGTCAAAGAAAGAATTAATGCAATAATTAACCCAACTCTGCCAACCACTAACAAAACCTACAATCCTCCCAAAAGAAAAACTTAACCCACCCAACCTTACTCACAATCCCTCAAAAAAAAAAAAAAAAAAAAAAAAAAAAAAAAAATGCTAACTAATCAACACCTTCAATCCTCCCAAAAGAAAAACTTAACCTACCCAACCTTACTCACAATCCCTCTTAAAAATCAACACCTACAATCCTCCCAAAGCAAAAACTTAATATACCCGACCTTTCTAACAAGCCCCTTTGACCCTCCTAAAAAAAAAAAAAAAAAAAAAAAAAAAAAAAAAAAAAAAACAACATATGACTCAATACAACTATTCATTAGCAACACAAAATATATCATTCCAAAGAATTCCTACCATACTATAAATTAACCCAAGAACCTCCAAAGCCCCCCTCTCCTCCTCTCGCCCCCCTCTCCTCTCCTCTCCTCCCGACAACAGAACCATACTTGACCTTATAACAATTATCCTAACCCTCCCTCTCTCCCCTTACTACATTTCCACGAAAACACATACACACTCACACAAAAACCCCCCTTAAGCAATTCTAATTCACCTTAAATTAACATACAACAGCCACCCCCGCCAATCCCCAAACATAAACTCCCCCCTCCCACAACCAATCTCCAAACACAACACCCCCCCCCCCCCGCCAGACAAAGCCCCTCATAACACTACAACTTCGAAAACCAAATTAAACATACCCAACTTCTATAATCTGCCACTGTCAATAAAATCGACCAAACTCAAGACTGAAACCAAACAACCTATATCTCACTCTCATCTCCGTTCACAATTTGACATAGCTCAAATCTGTCTCCTGCTATTACTAAATAACTCTCCTACGATATACTCATCCTTCCTTATCTACGAATACTTTGACATTTCAAGCTCAAAGATTCAAAACTCTTCCTCCAACTCTCTCCATTTCTCTCTGACATAGCTAAAAGACCCACAACTCTCAGAACCTAATCAAACATACCCAACGTCTGTGACGTCCAATTCTCAATAAAATTGACCTAACTCAAGACTGAAACCACTCAACCTATATCTCATTCTCGTCTCCGTTCATAATTTGACAAAAAAGCTCAAATCTGTCTGCTGCTATTACTAAAAACTCTCCTACGATACGCTCATCCTTCCTTACTATGAATACTTTGACATTTCAAGCTCAAAGATTCAAAAAACCCTTCCTCCAACTCGCTCCGTTCCTCTTTGACATAGCTCAAAGACTTAACCTTCATCTCTCTCCAAACAACCCTACGACTAGCAAAATTTCCAAATTTTCACCTTCTCTGTTTGATTTGATCGTGTGCTGCCTGTGCGTCCGTCCACCTGCGTTTCTCGGCTTGCGCCGCAGCCGTGGCGGGGCGGTTCTTCCTACGCTTTGCCAACACTGTCGAGCTGGGACGACAATCAGGGCACCCGCGTTGGCCCTTTGCTTGCCCGGACCTGCTCCCGCCCTCCCTCTGCCTCGTCCTGATTGTGATTGTTGCACCCTCAGGCCCCCATCTTATAATCCCTCACGCAAGCGGTGTTTAGCCACTGCATCTGTTCTCTCCTTCTAAAATTCACTTCTATCCTCTCTTTATTCTTCCTCTGAACCTCCTTCCCCCCTGTCACTAGCATTTTTCTGTTCTGTTCTGGCTGTACGCTGATTGGCTGGTCGGAGTGCGGCCGGAGCTCAGTTGGAAGTTGTAGGGGAGAGTAGCCACTACAGTATAGACCCATATCCTTAACATCCTGTCTATCTAAAATGATGCAGCGAATGGTATTAAATAGATTATTGTATAAAATTGATGGTCTCTTGTCTAGTGATTTGTTTGGATTTTTAAAGGGTAAAAGCACTACAGATTGTATGAAATGTCTTAATAATGCTAATGTCAATTGTAGACTGTTTGTAGACCTTAAAAGTTCCTTTGATAATGCAAATAAGGAAGTGATCTTAGAAAGTCTTGTAAGTAAAGGTATAAAAGGGAAATTATTGATGTGGATTACAGATAACTTAACTAACAGAAAAGCGAGTGTCTGGTTTCAAGGTCATGAATCGGAAGAAAAAGTTTAGGGTTGGGTACCCCACAAGGTGACGTTCTTAGCCCTAGGCTTTTAATATTCTTATGGACAGAATAGCTAGTTACAAATTCCAGGGCGAGTCCCAAATAATCATTTATGCTTATGGCATTCTGATCCAATGTAAGAATGAGGAAGATATGTCCAGGGTCGTTGATCAGCTGCAGTATCTTTGTGTCTCTTTGGGACTCGTCACTAATGAAAATAAAACCAAATTTCAGTCAAGGGCGGTAAATGGAATATAATTTTGACGAAATGGAATAAAATTGTAAAAAGTATCCAGTTACAAACATGTGGTTAACGAATTCCTTACGAATGTTTCCCAACATGTTTTCGCCTGCTTTTGCCTGCTCACCAGCTGTAGTATTAGTCCACCAATACAGTAATTGGTTTTAGGGCTTAAATTCGTTCCCATTTGAGCAGATATCAAGAAGGTTGTACTATTCAATAATTTTCCAAGTCTTATATTAAAGTTTTTAGTCATTTTAACAATTATTTAACATAATTGAAGTACAGGGAACTAGTTTTTAGCGCGCCAAACAGCCACTTAACTCCCCCGGAATGGGGTTACTTTGTGTCTCTGCTCAGTGGAGGAAGCATTTTGCTTGACTCTCTCTTGAACATAAACTATTTTTACGTTTTTACAGTACAATTATTGGTCATTCTGAAGTTTATTTTACATATTGACAATATATAATGCAGTGTAGTGTTGATTTAAAGAAAATAATCTTGAATTACACCAAGTGAACTAAAATTTTAGGGTGAAGTGGCAGCATGGGGTGACTTCTCTTCCACCCCAATGCCTTCTCTTCTGTTCTCCTCCACCCCCATTCTAATTCCCATCATCATCATCATCATCAACAACAACAACAACCAGGAGCCTTCTACATGCACACCTCAAAGTAATGTACTTCACTGCATTTATTTTTAGTTTGCATGTAATTTTTGGTGAGCTGGAACCAATTACCCAAAATCCCATTGAAACAATGGTTTCATTAACGAAATTTTCGGTTAACGAACGACCTTCTGGAACGAATTGTGTTCGTTAACCGAGGGACCACTGTAATGATAAAAGAAAAACACAAACTCCAAAGGAAATTTGCAAAAAGACCCATAACTTTTGGTGATGCTTACTGAAGTATCAGAAATAGAGTAACTCAAGCAGTTGGAAATGCCAGATGTAGCTATTATACTAATAAGCTCCAGTCAGCATCAGGTGACAGTAAGAAAACCTGGAATGTCATAAATTCTATTCGAAGCAGGAACACTCAGCTTTTATGATAAATGATTCAGTTGTAACGGAACCCTCCCCCATTGCCAACCACTTCAATGAATATTTTATTAATGTTGGCAAAAATCTTGCAGAGAGCATCCCTGATTACCATGAGGAATTTAGAGCCTACCTGCAAAACAGACAGAAAAATTTGCTGTTCTTATCCCCTGTCACAGCAAATGAATTATTGGCCATCATAAAAATGTCCAAAGATGCAGCAGCAGGTGAAGACAATATACCAATGGGCATCATTAAGAACATAGCCCACTTAGTACTACCTGTTCTACACATTTGTAACTCCTCCTTCACTAGTGATGTCTTTCTGGATAAACTGAAAATTGCTAGAGTTCACCCAGCATATAAAAAATCTGGGGACAAAGGTCTCTTCAAGAATTACTGCCCCATATCAGTCCTCCCAGCCTTGAGTAAGATACTGGAAAAGCTAGCATGTAATAGACTAAATTCCTTCTGCAATGCCAATAACATCTTTACAGATTTCCAGTTTGGATTTAGAGCTAGAAGGTCGACTGAGAGTGCTCTGCTATCCTTTACTAATGATATCCTAAATTCCTATGATGACGATCAGTTCACAGTCGGTATATTCTTGGATCTCTCTAAAGCCTTCGATACTGTCAACCATACCATCCTCCATTCAAAGCTTAACATTACGGTGTTAAGGGCCTGTCCCACAATTGGTTTACCTCATATTTGTCCAGCAGGATGCAGTATGTCTGCTATAATAATCACCAATCTGACTCCTCGCCAATCTTGTATTTTTTGGGGGTGGGGGAGGGATTAGCCCACCCGGACACAGGTCACTCACCCACATCGGGGCCTCGGGGGCGAAAATGTAATAATGATAATAATAATAATAATAATAATAAATAATTGTCATAATAACTCATAATAAATAAAATTTATGATAAAAAAAAAAAATTTAATAATAAAATAATGATGATAATAATATAGTAACTGTAATAATAATAATATTAATAATAAAGAACTATAAATACAAAAATGAAAAAAAAGATCAAAAGTGAGAAATGATATATGTATGTTGTGTTGTGAATGGTAAGAGAAACAATTGAGACCCTGTAATTGCTTGTAAATGAAGCAGAAAGTCAGATCAGCAACCTGGGACTTGGTCACAATTTTCGTGATGCCATATGGCAGCAGGGTCTACCATTAAACGACACATTATGCTTCCAATATCTTCCCAGGCAGTAGTACCTCCCCCAAGGTTCCATTCTCGGTCCAGTACTGTTTTTTTTTTGTACATAAACGACATAGTCCACGCCAGCACACTCATAAAATATAACTTATTTGCAGATGATAGTAATCTCTATCCCAGCAACTCAAACCTCCATTTCTAGATGAGAACTATGAACACTGAATTGACTAAAGTCAGGACCTGGGCAATACGTAATATATTGACCTTAAGCCTTGAGAAAACCCACTACACAATCTTTCACAGAAGGAAAAACTTACACCCCAGACTTGGACCCCCTGTACCTTGGTAATACAGTCCTCAAACACGAACAAAATACTAAATTTCTTGAAGTTATTGTTGATGAGAAACTTAACTGGAGAAACCACATACAAGCCATTCACAGTAAAGTCAATAAACAGTGCGGTATCATGTATCACATTGACAGTCACTCACTCTCACAGCAATGAAAGAAATCTATCATAATCTTGTTTACCAACACCTGATAAACATAATTGCCAACTAGACATAATCCTGACAGCTCTGTCCTCTTGTTCAACCTTATTACTGTACAACCCATGTTGTACTGCTCCTCCATTGTACTTAAATTTTTAAATTCCACTGTAATTTATGTATATTTAAAAAAAAATAGTAATAAATAAATAAAATTAATAAATATTGAAGTGATAACCATGGTAACATTATGAGATGTTCTTATTACCACCATGCTATTGTACTATTCCAGATGATATTAAATGTTACACAATACTTCCTTGAGATAAATGTATAGTATACAGTATCTCAGGTGCCTAAAAGAGAGCTCAGGTTCTCAACTGGCTCAGCCATGTTAATATTGTTTTTATCACCCACTCCGTAT
This sequence comes from Homarus gammarus, assembly GCA_958450375.1. NCBI lineage: Eukaryota > Metazoa > Arthropoda > Malacostraca > Decapoda > Nephropidae > Homarus > Homarus gammarus. The sequence continues at coordinate 955,424 of CAUDMG010001741.1, read as the reverse complement.
CTGTGTTTTTCTGGCTTAATTAACCGTTTCAATTCAATTCAACTCAGGTCAAATTCAAGGCTAAAGATTTTAGATTTTTTATTTTAATTGGGAAAAACAAACATTAAGCAAGTCTGTTTGTCAAAAAATTTCATTTAACAATATTAGTGCCTAATCTATAAGTTTGATGGCATGAATTAAGTACTTACTGTAACAGGATTATCACAACTAAATCACAAAGCAGTAAATACAAATATACACTAGTAACATCTACAAGTTCACATTTCTTGATGAAAAGCACCTAAATGCTACACTGACAGTCACAATTGTGTGTACCACAATCACATAAGAACATAAGTAGTACTGTAGTTCCTTACAGTACATTCCAGCTTCTCTCTATTTCAGCTGGGAAGAGACATAGATCTACTGTCCAGTTGGGTTACAGCAACTGCTGTTGTCACAACCACAATCTGTCATACACTTTATCCCTTTTCTGAGGCAGTTGCACCTAGCTGTCTTGCACTTCTTACAACCACAAGCAACAAGCTCCAGGAAGGCTTCAGGGATTGGAAGAAGTCTTATTCACACTGGTAGGCTAGGGTGTGTCAATTTTGTCAACATGTTAAAAATCAAATTTGGTAGTCAAAATATTGTGCCTCTTTATGTCTAAACTTGAGATTAGCAAACAAAAATGAATTGAAATAACCCTCACCTACATCAATTATACCTTAAAGTTTCAAATATCAGTATTTCAACAAATTAATGAGACTTGATTAGAATTATTCACTTGATATTAACTAATCTCATGTAAGCATATGGATTATGGAGTATTTTATGGTTCTATAGCTTGTGTACAATATGCATGTCAGAACATGAACATGAACAGGCTCTCCGTGTGGGACAGTTTAATTCTTGTTTTGACTTGTACCAAGCGTGAGGATAAGGCGCCCGGCTCACTCTCCTTCTAGATATCATAGACGGTGGTTTGCTCTCATTGCACTTGCACCTACTCTACCAGACGAATTCTACATTTTAATTATTGTAAGTAGGGCATATTGATTGTCGCAGTTACTTATATCATTGTATAAAACAATATGTTCTAAGAAATTATTATGTTATTTCTGTTACAGCATTTTTGATAAACAAATTGATATTTTTTGAAACAACAATTGAATTATGAAACATTGAAATATTTTTCTATTTGTCAGATAGTGTGAAGATGTCAAAATTGAAGACAAGAAGTCAGTTGTCAAACCACTTGAGCCTGCTAGTTGGTAAAGGGAAGGAGCTTCCTGTATCAGAACTTCCAACAGTGAGAGACATGCTAAGATTAGGGTTACTCCTTCGAGAAAAAAATGCAAAGGACAGAAGGAACTATACAGATAAAGAACTCATAAATGACATGATAGTCCCTCTTCTGCATCAATGGACAAAAGCTAATGCACTATTCAAACCACCTGTGATTAATCAGTGTCGAACTATTGAGCTAAAACTAACGAAATTATGGCACAAAGCAGTTGAAACATCACTTGGTAAAGGAAACTTGGCCAGGAAAAATGAATTTCTGCACACACTTGATACTCTGTTTGACATTTTGACCTGCAAGTGCTCCATACAATTATGTTCTGAATCCAACTGTTCTCACTCAGGTAAGAGAGAGAATAATTCCCACATTGATTGTGGTTGTCCTCGTGAAAAGAAGATCCCTGTTTTAGAGCTTGAATTTATAAAGGCACAGAGGACAAAGGCAGAAGGCCAAGGAAGTATGCAAATGGGTTCAATAGATTATTCAGAAACAAAGAAGCAGATTGCTAATGCCAAGAAGAGAGAACAAATCCGAGAGAGGGAACAAAAGAAGAAAATGAAGAGTGAAGAAGCCATCCAAAGAGAGGAAGAGCTGTGTCAAGATGTTTATCACTTCTTTGATAGTTCTTCTGATGAACAGGAAGCAACATCAGATGATAGTTCCAAAGAGCCATCTGAACCTTTACCAAAGAAAATGAAATACAACACAAGAAATATTTCAAACATTGCTTTAGCTAGTATTCGCCACCATGCTGGACTTCGTGAGGCTGCAGAAATTGCAACTGCCGCTTGGATAGATGCAGGCCTCATCAGCGGAGAGGATGTATCTTTGGTGATAGATCATAATAAAATTAGAAGAGCACAAGAAAAAATAATGAAGGAAATATCTGATCAGCATGAAAAAGATTTAAGCGAGGGAGGGCTCTCCTGTCTTTTGTTTGATGGAAGAATAGATGACACAAAAGTTTTGCTAGAAGTAGAGGGAGTGAACAGAAAGTTTCCAGGTCTCATCAAAGAAGAACACTACTCTGTCTGTTCTGAGCCTGGTGGTCGGTTTTTGTTTCACTTTGCTCCCGAAACTGAAGTAGAAGGGAAGAAACATGCAGAGGTCATTGCTGATCATATTTTATGTTGGGTTCAGGAGAGAGGACTTGGCAGTTCACCGCAGGCTGTTGGTGGAGATTCAACTGCAGTGAACACCGGATGGCAGGGGGGTGTAATGACGCATTTAGAGAAAAAACTAGGGCGAAGACTTGTTTGGATTGTATGTGATTTACATACAGGCGAGCTACCTCTTCGTCATCTCATCCAGGAACTTGATGGTCCTACAAAGAGCAACAACAAGTGGTCAGGTCCCCTTGGCATCATGCTGGATGAAGCAACACAACTAGAAATAAATACAACCTTTCCAAAGGTCGAAGTTGGCCCTCCCCTTCCGGCGTTGTCTGAAGGAGTCATCAAAGATCTCAGCACAGATCAATCCTATGCTTATCGTATTGCCCAAGCAATAAGATCAGGAGAAGTGCCTCAGTCATTGGCTCTCTTGGAGATTGGACCTGTCAGTCACAGCGGTTGGTTAACTACAGCTCTGCGTTTCTGCAGGATTTGGATTTCCAAACACGAATTGAAGGGCAAAGTGCTGAAGAATTTGAGGTTAATTGTTGAATTTATTATTGGAGTTTATCTTCCCCAGTGGTTTAGTGTGAAACTTAATCCTATGTGGGTGGATGGGCCCAATCACCTTTTGTTTCAATTGCAGCTAGTAAGAACACAGAGGAAGGTAGTGAGGGACATCGTGTTACCTGTGGCAAGAAGGTCCGCTTGGTATGCTCGATCAGAAGCAGTTTTGCAAGCAATGCTTTGCAGTCAATGTACCAATCTCCGAACCGAGGCTGTAGAAGTCATTCTAAAGATTAGAGGAACGCTAATAGATGACGACCAGTTGGGAGACTGTTCGTTTCATTCAAGAAAAGTTCCCCCAATAAACGTCAATGCCACCAAATTGTCAGAATTGGTTGACTTGAGTTTGGAAGTCTTAGAGCCACCATTGACAACAAGTCTAACTAGCCAAGAATTGAGAAACCTTAAAGAGACTCCAATGCAGGTGCCGAAGTGGCCTTCCCACACTCAAAGTGTGGAGAGATGTGTGAAAATGGTCACAGAAGCAGCGGGCCATGTTTACAGCCACGAGAGGCGAGAAGGTTACATCAAAGCACAAATAGCAAGCAGACTACTGATGACAAGAAACCAAAGCAAAGAGAGTATGAAGGCATTGGTTACTTTCAAATAGACTACGGATAATAAAATATAATAATTTGAAACTTGAAACAGTAACATGTGTGCAAACGCTGGTTATGTTATAAATTCACAAATATGTACATTTAAAAATCCATTTGATGTAGGTAGGACTTATTATAAAAAAAAATTTATGCCAGAATATTGTTTTGCATGCTTAAAGACTACAATAAATTGCTACCAAATTACTCGATTTTCAATTTAGCCAGTTCACCCCCTAAATTGACACACCCTACTGGTAGGCGGCTGAAGTGCCCACTGGATCTTCAACATCTACATTGTCTTGTCAACTTGGAGCCATATTTTGGCCTGATAGTTTGCCCGCTTGGCATGGAGCTCCAGGGCATCCTTTGTCAGTGGGAGCATTTCCAGTCTTTTTGGTCTTCCCAGAAAGGTGAGCTCTGGTGTCACCAACTGTGTGTTGTTCCAGGGTGCCATACAAATGACACACAAACTTCTCAACAACTGCAATACCCCATCTCGACCAATGGTGTTCAACAGGAGTGGGTGATCACTGAACACCTTGCAACACTTATTTTTCCCCTGACCACTAAAGGACGTGACTGTGTCACTCCCCGTCAAAGCGTGGAAGCTGACCAAGTTGTCCGTGACTGGGAGCAACAAACTCTTGAATACATCGTGCACCAGGTAGCATTTTCGGCTCTTGGCCGTTCCACAAAGCATCCACACTTCAGTGATGTTGGTACAAATGAAGTGATTCATCAGCACTATTACATCAGTGTCTCTGCCCACTACCGGTATTTGTTCATAGCTCTGGGATGCTACATCACATGAGTGAAGGATGAGCCTGGTGTCTGCCTCTTCATAGTTGCTATGCAGTAGAACATCATGTTGCCTGGGTGACCATACTTCAGTGGCTTCAGAGAAGCCATCCCCTGTCACCAGCTCACATCTTTCTAGAAAATATCTGTCTTTCTCAGTGATAACATTAGACAGAAGCAAGGCTAAGTCAGTCTTGTTTGTATGCAGGGCCATGATGTTTTTCCACACTTCAGGTAGAGGAACTTGTGGGTCATCAGTGAATTCCCAGTAGGTATCTCGTTGCTTACACGCTTTGTCCTGGTAACTGCTTTAATCAATCCTTCCCTTGCATACTGATCAAAGATAACATCAACTCTTGTTGTTATTTCATTGAACAAACTCGTCACAGCCGTGAAGAACACTTCAGCAGTTGCCGAATGTCCGACAGCTGCCAAGCTTGCCAAGAGCTTGGACGAGTGCATGGCCATCCATCGTCATACAGGTCTTCAGATCAAAGGTTGAAACCTCTGAGCTTGTGGTCTGCTGTGCCATCAGGAAGTTCATCAACTCTTGACTTCGATGTCAAATTCATCTCTCCTCCTGCCTTCACCAGACTAAATAAGACAGTTCATGCTTCAAGATGTTGACCATCTCCACCATGCGACCTGAGGTCACAGCATTCAGGAGCTGCTGTAGTAGCTTTCTGTCAGCTTTGATGGTCTTCTGCTTGGTAAAAACTGTAGCTTTGTACACATCAGCTAAGGTTATTGACCAATGTTTCTTTATTGTTTCATGAAAATGATCAGTCTCTCCTTCATGTAGCAGATTACATGAGCTGTCAGTAGGTTCTCCACAACATCTCTGGGTGCAGTGTCTTTGGTTGTCAGTGAGACAAATGGGATTTTAGTGGTGGCATCAGTATCTCCTGCTTCACCCACGAGAACTCTGAAGAAGTCAAACTGCTGCTACTGCTGAACAAGCTTCATGACATCATGATCGTCATGAGTAGTGCAAAAAAGCAGGCTGCCAACATTCTGTGATCGCCGATGCACCCATGGTCTGCTGCTGACTTCGCATCCTTTTGAGTTTGCCTTCAGAGGTGAATAAAGAGTAGCATGACTTATGCTACTCGAGCTCCAATGCACTGAAATTATCCTTAGAATGACTTTCCAGTCTTTGTAAAGCATCAAGAGAATAACGCCTGTATTATTAAACAACATCTCCCTTTGAAGAGCGTCGTCGTGTTTCAACCAGAGTTTTAAACTAAATGAGTCCCGAGGGACACCGCAGTACAGTACTTAACGGGGTGGTGTGGCGGAAAAATTAGCTAATTCCTATAAAATTCATTTATATTGGAATCAGTTAATTTTACTACCACACCACCCTGTAAGTACTGTACTGCAGTGTCCTTCAGGGCTCATTTAGTTTAAAACTCTGGTTGAAACACAATGACCCTCTTCAAGGGGAGATGTTGTTTAATAATAGGGGCGTAAGTATCTCCCAGGTACTTTTTCTCATCACCCACAATCATAGTTCTTGCTTTTCCTTCTGCTGAATCTGTGTGTAAGTCACCAGTGCTGCTTTGGCAAAATTAGCTACATCATTGATGACCTATCCTTCACTATTATTATTTTACCAGCTGGCACAGCTTGCACTTTTAACTGCATATATCAAACCAATGTCTGGCCGGCCAGAGCCCTGAAAATATTCAACATGACACAGTATGCTAATACTTGTACTATGGTAGTAGTAGACCCATGTGCACCTCACCCTGCATGCTAAATGTATTTTTAATGGAAATAAAAACACCCAGTCATAGTTCCATTCATTTTTTATCAATAAAATTACAACAATATGCTTTATGTGCTAATGATATGCCTTTAAACACAGTTACATAGAGCCACCATTGAAATTAAAAAAAATCAGAATTTTTCAAAATTTGACATTTGTGACCTTGTATGTGACCCTCAAACCTAAAACTGAGTGGCATCCTTAACACAACTTATCTGACGTGGGTTCCTGCTATTACCAAAAAACACTTAATTTTTTTTCTAGATGACTTTACTCTCTATGGCCGGCCTATTATAATGGGCAGTCATGCCTATGGGACCCAGTTTTCAACAACAGTTTCAGAATTCTTCCTTAACAATATCTATTTCTTCCTGGCACTCCATCTTTAAAGAAGATTGGTCAATTAACTCAGGCCCTGGTGAAGCTTCAGTCTCCCAAATAACTGAGAGTGGATCATAATTAGTTTCATTTTTCACTCCTTCAGAAACACACATCTCCACTGTTGGTTGGCTAGACAAGCTCAAGTCATGGTGCAAATCCTGGCAACTTTCACCTTCATAGTGATTAAAGTTGACCACTTGGTCAGTCTGGTAACATCTCTCTATATGTAATATTAAACTCTCTTTCTCTTTAAAGTATTTGAGGCATCTTACACAGACGAAAGGTGTTTGTGAGTGAACTTTCTTGTGTCTTACTAGAAGATAACTTTTAGAAAAGCCTTGATGACATTCTGAACACTGAAATGGTTTTTCTTCAGTATGAATTCTCTTATGTTTTATGAAAGAGGATTTACCTGAAAACTGTCTTAAACACTCGGAACACTGATAAGGTTTCTTTCCTGTATGAATTCTCATATGTTTGACTAAATTAGATTTTAATGAAAAATTTGTCAGACACTCAGAACACTCAAATGGCTTCTCTCCTGTATGAATGCTCATATGTTTGACTAAATTAGATTTTTCTGAAAATTTTTTCACACACTCAGAACACTGATAAGGTTTTTCTCCTATATGAATTCTCATGTGTGCAACTAAAGAAGATCTGAATGAAAATTTTTTCACACACTCAGAACACTGATAAGGTTTCTCTCCTGTATGAATTCTCATGTGTGTTGCTAAATAACTTTTACTTAGAAAGTTTTTCAAACATTCTGAACACTCAAATGGCTTCTCTCCTGTATGAATTCTCATATGTCTGACTAAAGAAGATGTTAATGAAAAATTTGTCAGACACTCGGAACACTGATAAGGTTTCTCTCCTGTATGAATTCTCATATGTCTGACTAAAGAAGCTTTTAATGAAAAATTTGTCAGACACTCAGAACACTGATATGGTTTCTCTCCTATATGAATTCTCATGTGTGTTGTTAAATGACTTTTATATGAAAATTTTTTCAAACATTCTGAACACTCAAATGGCTTCTCTCTTGTATGATCTTTCACATGTGTTACTTGATGTGATTTTACAGACAATTCTCTGGGAGACTCTGACTGTTCCTCTGAGTGACCTGCCATTATAAAACTGTGTGTATTGTGTGTTCAAAGGTTTTAGTGACACTTAACTGGCAAACTGTTTCTTCCTACAAGAACTATTAATGTCTTGTTACTGTTAATTATATTTGACAATGAAAACTGAAACATAAATCAATTAGTGAATGTGATTTACTGACACTGATGTAATGATGCTGAGATGGGAGGACAGTGAGGAGGTAAGTGTGATGGAAGATCCAATTTGTGGTGTGACTACACCATTATTAACAAGGTTCCTCTATACCTCTTTGAACTAAATGTGAAAAATGGTGTAAAGAATGAGTTACACATATAACTATACTTGTCATTAACAAACACTGTTTATGACTTACAACATACACTATAAAAACACTCAACAGGGAAGTGTACAAAAACTATATATTGTACACTATTGTTATATTATACAGTTCCTCTGATGTACAGTAGACAATCATACCCAGGTTGATATACTTGTGATGGCTGGTAAACAATAATACTCAGGCTGATATACTACTGTACTTGTGATGGCTGGTAAACTTTTATTCCATGTGACAATAATCTTATGAGGGGGTGAATCTTTACACAAGTTTTGAATTATTTCAAAACATATTTCCACAAGAAAGAATAATTTCTTTTCTAGTTGTAATTCTTTGGTTCAGTTGGTAATACTTTGTCTATGTCCACTGTTGTTTACACCTGCACCCAACATAGTGTTCTCACAGTCTACTGCTTCTCTTTCCACTGCCATTTGTTCTTCAGTTCATATCTGTGGGAAGGAAAGTCAAACATATTAGTGAAATAATCCAACAAATAACTCCAATAATATTTACCAACTTAAGAAGATAGAGAGACAATATTCACACAGACCTCTCAGCCAGCTATACATGCCAGTGAGGTGGCTGTGACCTAGCTGGGAAAAATAGAAAAATAAATAAATAAATAAAACAATTAAAACTGTGTATTGACCCACATTACTATTTTGCCAACTTCCCTTTCCTTTTCAGACACTCCTCCAAATGGGCAGGAACTGAGTCAGTGAGGTTGTGAAGCCTAGTGGGGTCTACATTTGTCCATATTATCACAAATGGCTGCCTCGACCTTAGGTACAGGTGAAGTGTCCATGTTATGTAATTTTTGTTTCATAGTAACCCATAAGTTATCAGATGAGTTTAGGTCCGGTGAATTGCCCAGCCAATCATTAAAACACTCCACTTGACTGTCCTTAAGCCAATAAATGATGTATTTAGCAGTGTGGCCCAGCCAATAATTAAAACACTCCACTTGACTGTCCTTAAGCCAATAAATGATGTATTTAGCAGTGTGGCCCAGCCAATCATTAAAACACTCCACTTGACTGTCCTTAAGTCAATAAATGATGTGTTTAGCAGTGTGGCCCCATCCTGTATAAGTATTGACGAGCAAGAGGTTGTTAGGACCCTAAGGTAGATCATTACATAAACACAAATTACTTAAGTCTTTTAAATATATCAGTATTTATTATGTAATTAGTCCCAAGTTCACAGGTCAAAACTTGAACAAGTCAATAAATATATGAACATTTATTAAATTGTTCCCACCACCACATATGTACATAAAATAAAGTAAATAACAATAATAATAAGATAAGATGTTTGGAAGTGGCAGAATAAGGACACACAAAATCAATATCAAGCAATAACCAATCTCAATAGTCAAATGCCAACTCCCAAATCACCAGAGAGAAGGTATACTCAACTTAAGACAGCTGTGCCGAGACTGACTAAAGTGTACCAGCCGGTCGCCGACGTCACCGCTCTACCGCCAAATACTGACGTATCATATCCGGATTGGCCAAAACGTAAACTTTTTCTCAATGACCCTACTGACATTAGTTCCACTATCTAACCTATATACAAATATAATACAACCAATAACACACGAGAGAGAACTTGTAATAAACAGGGACACCCACGCAGACCGGAGCCCATACACACAGGCAGGCACCCATACACCCATGTGAACAACCGTTACAATGTTTATGGCACTTGTCAGACCAGATGGACACAAATAGTTACAGCCTCAAAGAATAACATGTATGGGGTGCCATGGAGATAGCCCCGCCCATTAGGGTGTGTCAATTTTGTCAACATGTTAAAAATCAAATTTGGTAGTCAAAATATTGTGCCTCTTTATGTCTAAACTTGAGATTAGCAAACAAAAATGAATTGAAATAACCCTCACCTACATCAATTATACCTTAAAGTTTCAAATATCAGTATTTCAACAAATTAATGAGACTTGATTAGAATTATTCACTTGATATTAACTTATCTCATGTAAGCATATGGATTATGGAGTATTTTATGGTTCTATAGCTTGTGTACAACATGCATGTCAGAACATGAACAGGCTCTCCGTGTGGGACAGTTTAATTCTTGTTTTGACTTGTACCAAGCGTGAGGATAAGGTGCCCGGCTCACTCTCCTTCTAGATATCATAGACGGTGGTTTGCTCTCATTGCACTTGTACCTACTCTACCAGACGAATTCTACATTTTAATTATTGTAAGTAGGGCATATTGATTGTCGCAGTTACTTACATCATTGTATAAAACATTATATTCTAAGAAATTATTATGTTATTTCTGTTACAGCATTTTTGATAAACAAATTGATATTTTTTGAAACAACAATTGAATTATGAAACATTGAAATATTTTTCTATTTGTCAGATAGTGTGAAGATGTCAAAATTGAAGACAAGAAGTCAGTTGTCAACCCACTTGAGCCTGCTAGTTGGTAAAGGGAAGGAGCTTCCTGTATCAGAACTTCCAACAGTGAGAGACATGCTAAGATTAGGGTTACTCCTTCGAGAAAAAAATGCAAAGGACAGAAGGAACTATACAGATAAAGAACTCATAAAAGACATGATAGTCCCTCTTCTGCATCAATGGACAAAAGCTAATGCACTATTCAAACCACCTGTGATTAATCAGTGTCGAACTATTGAGCTAAAACTAACGAAATTATGGCACAAAGCAGTTGAAACATCACTTGGTAAAGGAAACTTGGCCAGGAAAAATGAATTTCTGCACACACTTGATACTCTGTTTGACATTTTGACCTGCAAGTGCTCCATACAATTATGTTCTGAATCCAACTGTTCTCACTCAGGTAAGAGAGAAAATAATTCCCACATTGATTGTGGTTGTCCTCGTGAAAAGAAGATCCCTGTTTTAGAGCTTGAATTTATAAAGGCACAGAGGACAAAGGCAGAAGGCCAAGGAAGTATGCAAATGGGTTCAATAGATTATTCAGAAACAAAGAAGCAGATTGCTAATGCCAAGAAGAGAGAACAAATCCGAGAGAGGGAACAAAAGAAGAAAATGAAGAGTGAAGAAGCCATCCAAAGAGAGGAAGAGCTGTGTCAAGATGTTTATCACTTCTTTGATAGTTCTTCTGATGAACAGGAAGCAACATCAGATGATAGTTCCAAAGAGCCATCTGAACCTTTACCAAAGAAAATGAAATACAACACAAGAAATATTTCAAACATTGCTTTAGCTAGTATTCGCCACCATGCTGGACTTCGTGAGGCTGCAGAAATTGCAACTGCCGCTTGGATAGATGCAGGCCTCATCAGCCGAGAGGATGTATCTTTGGTGATAGATCATAATAAAATTAGAAGAGCACAAGAAAAAATAATGAAGGAAATATCTGATCAGCATGAAAAAGATTTAAGCGAGGGAGGGCTCTCCTGTCTTTTGTTTGATGGAAGAATAGATGACACAAAAGTTTTGCTAGAAGTAGAGGGAGTGAACAGAAAGTTTCCAGGTCTCATCAAAGAAGAACACTACTCTGTCTGTTCTGAGCCTGGTGGTCGGTTTTTGTTTCACTTTGCTCCCGAAACTGAAGTAGAAGGGAAGAAACATGCAGAGGTCATTGCTGATCATATTTTATGTTGGGTTCAGGAGAGAGGACTTGGCAGTTCACTGCAGGCTGTTGGTGGAGATTCAACTGCAGTGAACACCGGATGGCAGGGGGGTGTAATGACTCATTTAGAGAAAAAACTAGGAAGAAGACTTGTTTGGATTGTATGTGATTTACATACAGGCGAGCTACCTCTTCGTCATCTCATCCAGGAACTTGATGGTCCTACAAAGAGCAACAACAAGTGGTCAGGTCCACTTGGCATCATGCTGGATGAAGCAACACAACTAGAAATAAATACAACCTTTCCAAAGGTCGAAGTTGGCCCTCCCCTTCCGGCGTTGTCTGAAGGAGTCATCAAAGATCTCAGCACAAATCAATCCTATGCTTATCGTATTGCCCAAGCAATAAGATCAGGAGAAGTGCCTCAGTCATTGGCTCTCTTGGAGATTGGACCTGTCAGTCACAGCCGTTGGTTAACTACAGCTCTTCGTTTCTGCAGGATTTGGATTTCCAAACACGAATTGAAGGGCAAAGTGCTGAAGAATTTGAGGTTAATTGTTGAATTTATTATTGGAGTTTATCTTCCCCAGTGGTTTAGTGTGAAACTTAATCCTATGTGGGTGGATGGGCCCAATCACCTTTTGTTTCAATTGCAGCTAGCAAGAACACAGAGGAAGGTAGTGAGGGACATCGTGTTACCTGTGGCAAGAAGGTCCGCTTGGTATGCTCGATCAGAAGCAGTTTTGCAAGCAATGCTTTGCAGTCAATGTACCAATCTCCGAACCGAGGCTGTAGAAGTCATTCTAAAGATTAGAGGAACGCTAATAGATGACGACCAGTTGGGAGACTGTTCGTTTCATTCAAGAAAAGTTCCCCCAATAAACGTCAATGCCACCAAATTGTCAGAATTGGTTGACTTGAGTTTGGATGTCTTAGAGCCACCATTGACAACAAGTCTAACTAGCCAAGAATTGAGAAACCTTAAAGAGACTCCAATGCAGGTGCCGAAGTGGCCTTCCCACACTCAAAGTGTGGAGAGATTTGTGAAAATGGTCACAGAAGCAGCGGGCCATGTTTACAGCCACGAGAGGCGAGGAGGTTACATCAAAGCACAAATAGCAAGCAGACTACTGATGACAAGAAACCAAAGCAAAGAGAGTATGAAGGCATTGGTTACTTTCAAATAGACTACGGATAATAAAATATAATAATTTGAAACTTGAAACAGTAACATGTGTGCAAACGCTGGTTATGTTATAAATTCACAAATATGTACATTTAAAAATCCATTTGATGTAGGTAGGACTTATTATAAAAAAAAATTTATGCCAGAATATTGTTTTGCATGCTTAAAGACTACAATAAATTGCTACCAAATTACTCGATTTTCAATTTAGCCAGTTCACCCCCTAAATTGACACACCCTACCGCCCATACAGTGTGCCAACCAATCAGGGTCAGAAGGACCCTTGGAAAAAGCCTACTCTGATTGGAGATTGAATAGGCCTCCTCGACAGGATAGGCAGTGTAAGAAAAGACGATAGTTTTGGCTGTGGAAGTGTGGGTGTGAGGTTCCTGCGTGTGGCCTGGCGACCGTCGATACTGAAGGATCGGTAATGTGTACCTAACGTTTTCTCTTTAGTCTTGCGGGTGTATAATGAGCTCCATTTTTCCCCAAGGTATCTAGTTAGATATAGGATGAACACAGGCGACCTCATGTCATGTCCTTGCTGACTAAAATTAAAATGGAAAATGTCTATTTCCACTACCCTTCCTAACTAATACATTAATTTAAATCAAAGGGTTCCCCCAGTAACAGATGGATGGATACCAAAATGTACATAGTCAAGTGACCCCCTTTAGTAACTACAGTACCACCCTGACTTAGTAAAGTAAGTACAGTACAGTGTACAGCTTTGTCCTAAGGACAGTGTGTGCATGTAAATTTGTTTTAATAATTGAATAAAGTTACATATAAAAACATAAGCAAATAAGGAGTCTGCAATAGGCCGGTTGGCCTGTGCATGGCAGCTCCTGTCGAGAGTTACTACCACTCTATCATCCATGAATCTATCGAGCCAAAAATATTAGTTGAAAAACTTTTATGTAGACAGAGCTTGGATGGCTAAATTTTAGAATGACCAATAATTTTAATATAAAAAATGCAAAAAATATTCAAGAACACAACCTTCTTGATATTTACTCCACTGGATACGAATATAAACATAGAACCGATTACTGTATTGGCAGACAAGCCAATCAGCTGATGCTCACAACAAAACGCTTTGTCGTAAGGATTTCGTTAATCGAAGTTTTGCTCGTTAACCGAACTGAAGATCCTTATGGGGGCTAATTCGTTAACCGAAATTTCGTTAATCGAACCGTTTGTTAACCGAGGGACCACTTCTTTGAGACACCCTCTTCTCCTGTAGTTGGTATCATTTCTTCCGACGATGGCAACTGACTTCAACAGGCGTTAGTCACCCACTTGTCTGCAGGTGCTGTTAACCGGATACCTTGTCCACCCGGATGTTAAAGGCAAGGTTGTTGCCAAGTCCCCAATTAATAGCGAACTCCATCTCCTTCTCACAGGTGTTGTAAGTAAACACCTCAGGTCCTATCGGCCGGTACCGTCGTCCCCTCGCCACTCCTTTCAATTGTATTGTAGGGTTGGACACAGCTCATGGTCCCTGCACCACACATGTTGTCGGGGCGTGGTTGGGTGAAGGGTCAGGTGGGGTAAGATAGGCTCCCTTGGGTCAGCCCTGGTGAAGATGGCTGACCTGTACCTCCCTTCAGCAACGGTAGCGAAGTCCCATGGGGCTGTTATTTTGACATTCTCTCTGTCATTCCGTTATTATCGAGGAAGATTAGAGCGTGGCGGACATGTTGTTATAGCCCTTACGCCACCAGACAGGATTTTATTTGACCTGTCGATTTATTCAGCGTTTAGCTGGACGTGTAAATTGAGGTGGGATACTTGTATGGGCCAAGAGTCTTATCTGCAATCTTACTTGTGGCATCAGGGGTAACTTCTCCCCAAAGGAGTCACAGTTTCCCATTACTCTTCTTGTAATGGTCTATGTTTCATAAACATAAGAATTATATAAATGGGTTAATTACATTTGATTTATATACTGATTCATCCCCTGTAACTTTCCACTGGCTAGGAGGCGACATGTTCAACGCACGTGATAAGTTGTGCCCATGGGAAGCTGCGTCATATTATGATGAGTAAAGGCATAAAGTAGCCGGCTCCTGGCCACTTAAAGCGGGCAGTAGTTTGAAATCCTTGACTAGAGGAAGTCGTTATTTGAGAGCCGTAGTGGATGGCTCCGTCTTCCCTAGAGGGAGAACGACGTACCTATTCCATTCTCCCTCGATGGGTTACTACAGTGAGTTCTGCTATAACGCGTGTTTTGATAACGCGATTTATGAATAAAGAACGATATTTGTATAACGCGAACGCTTGTTTGCTGTAATGTGATTTTTGCTACTATTTCTCCAATTTTGTGGTATTAACTGTGAATATGGTAAAGAATATCATCTCCAAGAAGCGTTCTGGTGATCGAATTCCCGGTGATGATCGTAGAAGAAAGCATATAACACTTGAAGAGAAGCTCGATGTTATCAGCCTCAAAATCACCCTTGTCCCCCATCAAGTTATATTCATATTTTTTCAAGGTAAAGTGTTACATTTACTGTATGATTTCATTATTAGATATGAATGTAACATTTATTTAGACTGTGCTATCCTTTGTGTTAGGCTAACTACTAATATTTTTTTCGATTTCGAGTAGTAATCTGCACCTAACCCTATTTTCTCCATAAGCCGTCTTATTTCTATTACGCGATTTTCTATAACACGATATTTTACAAGAACACAACTGTCGCGTTACAGCAGAACTGACTGTACTCAGAGTCTCACTCAAAAACTAATATCAAACGGACGTTGATGCACATCTATTTACATAGAAGCCGTCCCTTTCTCACCACACTCATAAATAGTGGAACTTACGGTTGATCTACACTCAGGAATTATACAAATAATACATTTTAATAAAAGAAGAAACTTCAATTGGGTTTCGTTTTTAAAGCCCAATATAATACAGGTAGTCGTCGACTTACGACCTATGCGACTTACGTCTGTTCGACTTTACGACCGGCGGTACGACAGTTTTGGCCCCAGCCCCAGTGTAAATAATAAACCAATTGTACTGTAGTATGCAGTGATTTACTTAAACCTGACGACCGTAACAATAATGAAAAAAGAAAATGTTGATAAAATATGACTTAAAGATGATTATATTATCATTACACATTACAGTATAATATACGTAAGGTAATTATAACATAGGCCGACTTACGACCAGATCAACTTACGACCGGTCGGCCGTAACCAATCTAGGTCGTAAGTCGACGACTACCTGTATACAGTCAACCCTCACTTTACGCAGTTAATTCAACCCACAGGGTACCGCGTAAAGTGAGAAGTGCGTAAAGTGAATAGCATAACATATGGGATTAAATGAAATAGAGACCGGCTGACCCCCAAACTCCACTTTTTCCGACACAATACCTATGTTCTAGTAAAAATAACACCTTAATTTTATGATGGTACAAGCACACAATTAATACTTAAGAGAAATAGAGAAATACAGTCGCCAAGTTAATGTCCATTCAAATAATGGACTCGACTCCCTCCCCCTCTTCTCACACTACACTCGCTGGCTCTTCCCTCTCTGAAAAATTTTTGGGGGAAACCACTAGATTTTAAGGCATAGTAATAAATAATACCTCAAACTAAAGTTAGGATAATATAATTGACATTGCTGGATTCCTTGCAAGACCAGGAATATTTTGAATATACACTTCATATATTTTGCACAAAAGATAACATATTTGCTCTGAGTAAACAAAATACTTGCATTAGATCTAAAATTTGTACATCTAATGCAAAATCTATGATGTTTATATTCAAAATGATCATCAAATTGTAAGAATTCCAGCAATGTAAATTATATTCTGTCCAGATAATTTGTATGAATTTTATGAGCTAAATAAAAAAATTATTCTTCACCCTCGTAAAGGAATACACGCACCGCGGAATGTGAGCATTCCGGTTTCGGCAGGGTGCCGTGTAAACATGGAAACGCGGAATGTGGGACCGCGTAAAGCGAGGGTTGACTGTATGTGTACCAACCTGGTTAACTTGGAATTAACCAACCGGTTCACTCTGGGGATCATGCAATCTCTTCAATCTTGCGAGAATACAGTGAGCAACCCCAGTATTGGAAACACATAGAAGGTTTGGTTCAGATAGATAAAAAAGATAGCCTAAATATGGTGGCCTACCCTGGACCGTAGGATGAGGTCCTACTACCGGGGTTAGTGGATTATTCAGGTCATGATTAAACTCAGAGACAGGTTTAAGGTGTGGTGTTCCATCTGTTTTATCTCCTGTGGAAGTGTTTGGAAGGATTAGTTCTTGTGAGGGCGTGAACGTCTTAAGTTTGGTAAACCGAATTCACACTAAATCTAAGTGTTGTTTCAATGGAATAATTTAGTGTGGTACTTAAGAGAAACACAAAATACTAAAAAGACTGAGTCTACCCAGATGCACCTCAGCCCATCTCTTAGAATAAACAAAACATTGTTTTTTGTAGCATTATGTGAAAACAAACACTCATAAATCAACACAGCTAAAATTAAGGGATGCAAAATGGTTTGTTTACTGGCTGGGAAGATAGGGGGGGGGGGGGGTTGAGGGGGTGAGACGATATGTTTGACAGTTGAAGCCAAGGTCAAGTGCTTATTTAACTGTCCTTGAGAGTGACTAAGTTTTTCTCTTATAAAATGTGACTGGACTGACATGGGAGAATAAAATTAACATTGCTGGAATTCTTATAAGATAGAGATTAATTTGAATATAAACATGCTATAGCTCACATTAGACATACAAATATTAGTTCTAATTTAAGAATCTTAGTACAGAGAGCAAAATTTTTTAACTCTTGTGCAAAATATATGACATTTATATTCAAATTACTCGCTGTGTTGCAAGGACTCCAGCAATACAAATTATATTCTCCTAATTTTAGTCTGTGACATTATATAAGATAAAAACTTTAAGCCTAAAACACCAAACCCTGGCTGGGTGGATGGAGGGGAGGATAGGGAACTGACAGTGACGTGTTTGACAGTTGGCTGTGAAAGTTTAATGTAGTACAGTATTTATTTATTTATTTTTGTCCTTTAGCTTGAATTTATGTTTTTTGCTTATAAAATGTCACAGAAGTGACCAGGGAGAATATAATTTACTGTACATTGCTGGAATTCTTATAAGGTAGTGATTAATTTGAATATAAACATGCTATATTTTGCACGAGACAACAATTTTAGTAATCATTTAGTACATTATTTTGAGTACAGTGAGTTCTGCTATAACGCGTGTTTTGACAACGCGAATTTGCTCGAACGCGATTTATGAATTGAGGAACGATATTTGTAAAACGCGAACTCGTTTGCTCTAACGCGATTCCACTCGAACGGTTGTTGTGGCTTCAGTTCACGTTCGACATCACATGTTCAATTGAGTTATGTGTTTTGTTTGTGAACAATTGCAGAAATAATGTATGTAATATTTATGTATACAGTATACCTATATATTATAAGTAAATTGTAAAATTTTACATAAGAGAAAATCAAATTACATAGTTTTACACCCGCGCTCTCTTTACATCACACACAGTGTTTACAGTTCACGTTCGACATCACATATTCAATTGATTTATGTGTTTTGTTTGTGAAGAATTGCAGAAATAATTTATGTAATATTTATGTATACAGTAAACCACTCACAAGGTCCAACAGTACCACTAATTATTTTATACTGAAACTTACGTTTGGGAAGCTGGATTAAAATGAAGATTACCGGTATATTAAAATAATAAAAATGTATTATAAACCAGTCTAACATGCCGTAATAAACACAGCTGCTATTATCATCCCCCCCCCCCCCCATTTGCCAGTGACAAGAAAGGGAAAGTGACCTTGACTGTGACCGCCTGTGGCTATTTTTAGCCGTCCTTGTGTTCGGAGGTGGTCAGTAATGCATATCTGTATATTTACTGATCATAATACTTATCTCTTATAAATAATTCATTTAAAATTTATTTTTTTGCAAAGAATATTCAGTAAATGACTGCATTAATTCTTGAAACTACCTACAGTGGTAAATTTAGGATATAAATAATGAACAGAAGTCACGTCATGGATTCGGAGTATGGTCCTTAATGATCACCATAAATGTAGCCTCCCTTTTTCGCGAAACACGTATATAAATTAAAGAAAATACTTGCAGTATATTTAATATATTACAGTATATTATATATAAATAAATAAACAAATAAATTCAAATTCCCTTATCATCCTGTGTCATATACAGAAATACTTGAGTCCCTGAGCGAGTACACAAAAAGAAAACGGAGGACTAGGACATCCTGGAGTGGATAGAGAACGGACATCTCTACTGGGGGACTCAAACGCTTCTCATGTTTTGTGGGCGCTGTGGCATAATATGAATAATATGTAAATTACAATTTACTTATACAGGTATATATATGTAAATTGTAAAAATTTAAATAAAAGAAAAACTAAATACGTAGTGCTTAAAGTGTACTGTGCAGTGTTGTGGCTTGGCGCGGGGTTATGCAGTGTTTACAGTTCAGGTTCGACATCACATACGGTATTCAATTGATTTATGTGATTTGTTTGTGAGGAATTGCAGAAATAATTTATGTAATATTTATGTATACAGTATACCTGTACAGTATATGTAAAATGTAAAATTTTAACTAAGAGAGAAAAACAAAATATGTAGTGTTTTAGACCCGCGCTCTCTTTACATCACACACAGTGTTTACAGTTCACGTTCGACATCACATATTCAATTGATTTGTGTGTTTTGTTTGTGAAGAATTGCAGAAATAATTTATGTAATATTTATGTGTGTCTGATGTAAACAGAGCGCTTGACCTCTCTCTCTCTGAATGAATGGCATTCGTGGTTTAGAGTGAGTGAATACTTCTACTTAAACACATCAATACTATGTTAATTGATCACTGTATAATAAATTCATTCACTCATAATTTCAAATTCCCTTATCATCCTGTGTTGTATACAGAAATACTTGAGTCCCTGAGCGATTACACAAAAAGAAACCGGAGGACTAGGACATCCTGGAGTGGATAAGGAACGGACATCTCTACTGGGGGACTCAAACGTTTCTCATGTTTTGTGGGCGCTCTAGCATAATATGAATATGTAAATTACAATATATATATATATATATATATATATATATATATATATATATATATATATATATATATATATATATATACAGTAAAAGTCCAAAAATCCGGATGCCAAAAATCCGGACTTTTGGAAAACTAATTTTTTTTTTTTTTTTTTTTAGCGGGCCTTTGTGTTTATGTGCGCATGCGTGAGCGACACAGCTGCACAGCGACAACAAGCGACCACGTGGTCTCCACTTTAAAACGAGCAATCAAACTGTGACAACATACCGTATATACTCATCTATAACCCCCCCTCATTTATCGGTCGACCCTGATTTTTTGACCAAGAAATCGTTAATTTATGATATTCCTCGTTTATAGTTCGACCCACGTTTTTGAGGGTAAGCGAACAACAAAACCTTCAGTAAAAACGCTCTACGTCCTATAAACTGAAACACGAGTGCCCAAGGCAAATTGTTTACCATTTATTATTACAACACTTTCCACTGAAACGCGGGTAGTTTCAACAAAAATATTGTATATTTCCATTCAAGTATTTATTCAATTCAATTAGGAGGGAATATTATTGTAATACAACAGTTTTTTAACTAAACCATTCGATTACGGTAACATCTTTTGAACGAAAGAAAGCGAAAGTCATTGTTTTCGTCACGATTTTATCCCACTTTCCACTTTAATACGTACGTCATTTCAGCAAAAATATTACATTTCCGTGAATGTATTATATCAAGCACAGAATGAATAGAATATCATTGTAATATAACAGAATTTTAACCGAAAACTATTCAAAAAATGAGTAACATCTCAAGAACATCGGAAGCTTAGGTAAAGTCTTTTGTTTTCGACATGCATTTTATCCCATTTTACATTGAAATACATCATGTTTCAGCAAAACTACTATTTATTTCCGAGAATATATTCATTCAGGCGCAGTTTAGGTAAAATATACGTGTGATGTAATAGTTTTTTAACTGAAAACGATTCGAAAAACACGTACCCTCTATTCCTGTTCAAGGAGAGGACTGGGAGAAGAAGCAAGCTGTTTGGTGCTGCAGACGATGACAAAGAAAATGATTTTGATGGATTTTAATGAAAATATTCAGAAATATGGTATCGTAATATTTATTCAAATCAATTAGGATATTATTGTAATACAATACAACAGTTTTTTAACTAAACCATTCGAAAAGTGATTACGGTAACATCTTTTGAACGAAAGAAAGCGAAAGTCATTGTTTTCGTCACGATTTGATCCCACTTTCCACTGTAATACGTACGTCATTTTAGCAAAAATATTACATTTCCGTGAATGCATTATATGAAGCACAGTATGACTAGAACAATATTTTGAGTCTTACTCTTTCCATTTACAGATTACTGTAAAAAGCCCAAAATAATGGCTCCTAAAGTAGATAAACTTCTGTCACGTGCCTGTAGCACTCGGGATCTCGCCTAGCGTGAGGCCTCTGTTCACGCTTCCATTTCACACAAGCTACTAATAATTTGTTAATTGTACTTATTATATTATTATTGTTCTTAGTTACTTAGGTTAATTGTATATTTATGTATGTAATTTATATGCATCATTGTCTTACTCTGTTAAGTTCAAATCAAGAGAGTATTAATTAACTATATAAAATATCCAGCAGATGTTCTAGATCACGTTATATGAGACGCTCTCCTCCCCGCGTGGGCACGCCACGCCAGTAGCGAAAATCCGTGGCATAGGTTAGACGTGTCCATTTGTTCTCTAGCCTTGACCCTTGTCTAGTGCTTTATCCAGCCTTCTGCAATGCCCTAGGGGTATCAGGTATTAGTGACACGTTTAGTTAGGCCTAGGAAGGGATCCTGGTGGTAAGGTATCTCCTGTTTGTAGTGATTGTTGTATATATATATATTTCGTATGTCTTCTGTAATATAGTAATATTAAGTAATATTTGTTTGGTCTAACTCCTTACAGTATATTTTCGCCCTTCCGGCATCACTCTTATTTTATTATACAATTACTTATTCCCTTAAATTCATGTTTGCTAATCATTACTCCTTTTAAAACATAAATTGAATTAATTAATTATCTTCCCTTTTGTGATTCACTTACTTCAACTGTTCTTACTTTTTCAAGTACATTTAGTTGAGTAGGTATTTGGTGGGGATAATTATTGCCGTGTTCCCTATTTGCACCTTTATTTGTTAATAACTTGGGGTAGGATTCACTCCCCAAGTATAAAGGATATTGGGATCGCAACAACTTCGTTGTGTGAAGAGAAAGAAGAACACGTTGAAATTGAGTGACAAACTTGAAATAATCAAGAAACTAGTACGTGGTGTGAGCAATACTGTTCTAATGGAAAATACAACATTGGAAAGTCTACAATTTATGATATCAAAAAGGCAAAGAATAAAATTCTAGAATTCACAGCTTTTTCATTAAAACTGCTCGTTTTGATAAATGAAGCATGCTATATTTGCTAATGAATAAACTATCAAAATGTACCTGTTCATCTCTTCTTTATTCCTCCTTAAATTTTAATTTTAAAAGTACTGCCTGAGAATCCGGAAAATCCGAAAATCCGGACCGACCCAATCCCCAAGCAGTCCGGATTTTTGGACTTTTACTGTGTGTATATATATATATATATATATATATATATATATATATATATATATATATATATATATATATATATATATATATATATATATATATGCTGATAACCACCAGGAAAGAAGAAAAACACGAAGTTCCCAAGCGCTTTCGTGTAATTCACATCTTCAGGGGTGAGTACAGACTAGATAGAGTAATGCAGAACAAGATGAATATATACAACCACCAACCGTTGTGTGCCATTTAAAGATTAGTAGGGTCATTACCTGACCATTGTGGACCTGGTCTCACCCTCCTCTGTATATATTCATCTTGTTCTGCATTACTCTATCTAGTCTGTACTCACCCCTGAAGATGTGAATTACACGAAAGCGCTTGGGAACTTCGTGTTTTCTTCTTTCCTGGTGGTTATCAGCATATACCTAGATCACGCGCACCTACAGTGATTTACTTGCATATATATATATATATATATATATATATATATATATATATATATATATAAATATATATATATATATATATATATATATACAGTACTGTATATGTAAATTGTAAAAATTTAAATAAAAGAGAAAAACTAAATACGTAGCGTTTAAAGTGTTAAAGTGTACTGTACAGTGTTGTGGCTTGGCTCAATGTTTACAGTTCACGTTCGACATCACTTGTTCAATTGATTTACGTGTTTTGTTTGTGAAGAAATACCTGTACACCGTACAGTATATGTAAATTGTAAAATTTTAAATAAGAGAGAAAAACAAAATAAGTAGCGTTTAAAGTGTACTGTAAATTGTGGCTTGGCGCGGGGTTATGCAGTGTTTACAGTTCACGTTCAACATCACATGTTCAATTGATTTATGTGTTTTGTTTGTGAAGAATTGCAGAAATAATTTATGTAATATTTATGTATACAGTACAGTTAACCCTCACTTTACGCGGTCCCGCATTCCGCGTTTACACGTTAACGCGGTGCCTTGCCAGAACCTCACGTGCTCACATTACGTGGTACGTGAACCCCATTACGCGGAGAGTGTCCTGCGCGACACTATTTTTAGATTCGCCCCGCCCGCCTGCCTGCCTGCCTCCGCTTGGGCAGGCGGCGCAGTAAGGTTGCGCAGTGTGTGTCTTTGTTGCGTTATCACTGACGTCATATGACGTATCAGACCTGTGATTGGCCATGCATCCCTACCCCCCTCTGCTGCTAGCTGTAATTGGCTTAAAGTATTATGACGTGTCCACCCGGGGGAGGGAGGGAGGGAGGAAAGACGACGCTTAACCTAGCCGCGGCAGTTTCATCCCTCCAGGCCACACCATGTATAGTGCATCCATTGTCCTGTGATAGTGATAATGACAGTGAAGGTGACTTTGAGGGATTTGTCAGGGAAGCCCTGACAACTGTAACTGATAGTGATGGTGATGCACCTAGTAATGGTGATTCACCTGAGGGCCAGTAATCTGCCCTC
The DNA here is from genome assembly GCA_958450375.1 of Homarus gammarus. Lineage (NCBI taxonomy): Eukaryota > Metazoa > Arthropoda > Malacostraca > Decapoda > Nephropidae > Homarus > Homarus gammarus. The sequence goes on along the minus strand of CAUDMG010001741.1, from coordinate 931,485 downwards.
TGCCTCGGAACCAGCCTCCATCCCCGTATGCCGACCCATCTCTTCTACTACCGTAAGTGTTACACCAAATTTTTAGTTTTCTAACCTAACCTTTATTTTTCCTATGTTAACCTTTATCTTTCCTAACCTAACCTCTTCTATATTACTTGTTTTTTCATACCATCATAAAGTTAAGATAAAATTTTTACTACAACATAGTTGTGTGTCGTCAAAAAGTGGAGTTTGGGGATCGGCCCGGACTCCATTTCAATTAATCCCATATGTTATGTTATTCACTTTACGCGTTTCTCGCTTTCCGCGGTACCCTCCGGGTTACATTATCCGCGTAAAGTGAGGGTTAACTGTATACCTGTACAGTATATGTAAAATGTAAAATAAGAGAAAAACAAAATACATAGCGTTTTAGACCCGCGCGCTCTGTTTACTCCACACTTTGTTTGAAACACGCGTGAAGTTTTTAAGTGTCCTCAGTGAAATCTGATTACTGTTTCTCCAATTTTGTGACTATGGAAAAGAAGAATATCTCTGGGAAGCACTCTGGTGATCGCATTTCCGGTGGTGATCGTAAAAGAAAGGCTATAACACTTGAAGAAAAGCTTGATGTTTCATGACTCCTCAGCCTCAACATCAACCTTCTCCCCCATCAAGTTATATTCACATTTTTTTAAGGTAAAGTGGAACATTTGCTGTATGATTTCATTATTAGATATGAATGTAACATTTATTTAGACTGTGCTATCCTTTGTGTTAGGCTAACTACGAAATTTTTTTTCGATTTGGAGTAATCTGCACCTAACCCTATTTTCTCCATAAGCCCTGTTATTTCTATTACACGAATTTCTATAACACGATGTTTTACAAGAACACAACTATCGCGTTATAGCAGAACCACCTGTACATGTACAGTACAGCTTTGTTCTTAGGACAGTGTAGCGTGCCCAGAGAAACATTAGGTGCAAAATTTTAAATATGATGCCCCGGATTGACTCTGTGCAAAATAGGAAAGATTCACTTTAAATTAAACCATTGTCCTTAATTGTGGGTGTCGCTTTAAATCGACGTTCTACAGTATGTGGTTCAGATTCATGAAATGCTCCTTCGATCTTATAATTAACGGATCCTTTCTTCTCAATAATTCTAAAAGGAACGACGAGTTCCCAGTTTTCTACTTGGTCTGGGTTCAGACCAGTCGTTCTATAGCATCACCAATGTTCCCACTTTCACTGTCAAAGGTTTTACTCTCTGGTTATAATACTGAGCTTAATATTTCTTGGCTCGATCAGAGGCCTGCTGGGTGCTACCTACAGTGTCCTGCCTATAGTGAACCGTGTGAGCATTAATAAGACCTGATTGGAAGCGACCTGGTAACCCAGTTAGGAGGAATATAGGCTGAGTGCCCAGCGACTGATGGACGGCTGTATTTAAGGCAAGCTGTACAAAATTTAATTGTTCATCCCAAGTGTGAGGATCATTGTGACTGAGAAGGGATAGAGGGTCTTTGATGGTTCTATTTGTTCTTTCAACCAGCCAGTTTGCTTGAGGATGATGAGTTGTGGTTAGTGCAGTGTGAAGGTCACATACATCCTTAAATATTTTCCCCGTGAATTCTTTACCCTGATCCGTAATTAAAACCTTGGGTGCCCCAAAATACGCAACGCCAGACACGATCCAGCCATCACCACAGCTGTTACTTCACCCTGCTGTTCAATTCCAACTCTGGTTGTGTACTCATCTGAGGCATCCTGGGACGATTCCCCAGTCTTTCACTATTCGGCTGTCAACTCTGATCACCTACTCCAGCTACTGCCGCGGCTGCCACGTGATCGCCGCCTCCTCCACTCCCTATCCACCAACCGTGCCCTGGCGTCTCTCCTGTGTGGCAAAACATCGCCTACCAACGCCAGCGCCAAGTGAGGAAGCTGCCCTGTACCTTCCCCCTCAGAGCGGATCACCACGTTACCAAAACATTCTACCTTGCTGGTTAGGAGGAAGATTCATCTGCAGCAGTAGGAAATATCTGTTCTTTGTTGTATTGATTGTTTTGTTTCAAGTAACTGTTTGACTCCAGTGCTGTTTATTTAATATTTGTGCGAGTGGTGTCAGAGTTAAATTATTGTGATTATTTTAGTATTAAAGAGATGTCAATCTCTAACGGTTGTTTGTTACTCCTTAGAAACCCATGGTTCTTGACTTTCCTGGCAGAGGATTTATATCCCAAAGGCCAAGCCTTTACAAGCGGAATGAGCCAATTTGAGATCTGCCGGACGTAGTCCTTTAGGTATTACAAGGCGAAACTGTGGCTGGCTGCTACCTTCATCAACTCGGTACAACACTCCATCTTTGACTTCAAAATCAGAGGTGCGATTAGCACAGTTGAAAGAGGGAACGGGGCCTCCTTCTAGGTAGTTAATAATGTCTTGCCACACATTTTCTTGCATTTGTAACATCCTAAGAGTAGTGTGATCTTAGGTCTCAATATTCACCTCGCCGTTAATAGTGGCCATGTTGCGGCTCAGAGCGTCTGGTATGTAATGAGCGGCGCCGGGTTTATATATGAATGAGCGGCTAACTCACTACCCCAGCGTGACATAAGGGGACAACGTGTCTTCTTTTTAATGATAGTTGTTAGTGCACGATGTTCTGTAAAAATATTAAAGTGGCGTTGAAATATGTACGGTTCAAAGTATCGGACACTATCAACCACTGCTAAAGCTTCCTTATCGGTGATGCTATAGCGTAATTCGGCACCTCTTAATTTACGGCTAAGGTATGCTATGGCATGAGGGTTAGTATCAAAATCTCTCTGCACAAGACACGCTCCTATAGCTAGGCCGCTGGCATCAGCGTGGACCTCGAATGGTGCATCAAAATTAGGTAACTTTAATACCGGGTTCTGAGTCAACTTCTCCTGCAGTTGGTTAAACGCTGCCTGGTGTTCGGGTTCCCATTTAAATCTAGTGTTTGATTTGGTCAGTTGTGTGAGTGGAGCTGTCATAGTGATCTATGTGTCTCCAAAAAGCTACACGCACCTAGTAGTTGGCGTACTTCCCTAACGGTCCGGGGTCTGGGCACGTCAACAATAGCTCGGCACTTATCTGGGTCGGGTTTAATACCATCTGGTCATAACTGGAACCCCAGGAATTTAAAGGTCTGTGTGGCAAAGGTACATTTCTCCCCGTTTAATTTAAATCCCACCTTATCTAGTAATGCTAGGTCTCCTTTAGGTGACCCTCAAATGAATTGGAATAAATAACATCATCAAGGTAGGTTAACGAGTGTTTACTGAGGACTGGAGACAAAATGAAATTAATGGCTAGTTGAAATGAAGACGGCGCAGTTTTTAAGCTGAATGGCATGCGTCGAAACTGGTATAGGCACACCCCATCAGAAAATGCTGTTTTAGCGGGATCTTTCTCCGCTACAGGTATAGTCCAATAAGGCGCTTTAGCATCTAACGTAGTAAAATATCGTGCAGCTGCAAAGTCATCTAAAATACCCTGAATGTGTGGCAACAGGTATGAATCTGCGACTGTTAGTTCATTAAGTTTACGGTAATCCACGCAGAGGCAAAATGACCCGTCAGGTTTGTCCACTAAACAACAGGTGACAACCAAGGTGAAGAGCTAGGTTCAATCACACCTTGTTGTAACATTTTCTGGCATTCTTCTCTAATCACCTGCCAGGCGCATTCAGGTAGTTGTCATTGTCTTGTTTGTACAGGCGCACTTTCTCCAGTAGGTTTAGTGTGTTCTATATCAGGTAAGAAGCCTATATCACCTTCATGTTGTGAGAACAAGTGAGGGAAGGATCGTTGAATGTCCCAAATGGGGAGTCTTTCAGTAGGATTCAAGTGTGTCAGGTTCAAAGATCTAATCATCCGGTCAACATCTTTACTCAGTACGGGGCCTTCAGAGCGTGGGTTCGTGTTAGCAAGGTTAGGAGTACTAGCGTGTACCGCGCAAATTTGAGGTGTTGGCTGTGTCGGTCCTATGACTGACGCCACTGGTATTATGGTAGCATGGGCTAATCCGTCCCCTTTTCTCAGGCGGACACGGTGTTTAGTAACATTCACGACGGGGAGAAAAACAGTGCGGTTGACTATAGTAGAAATGTGGTGGGAAATTACAAGAAAATTTAACCTCCTCTCTACCTTAACCACATTACGGGCCTCCCTATGGCTGCCTTAATAAAACTTAGTGCTTCAGGGGGGCAATGTTTCTCGACTAGAGCGCGAACAATGTATACCGGAGACAGGGACGGGTGGAGACACCGACTGATTACCCGTGACTGTAGGATCTAACATCCACTCCGGCATTTCCTTCTGATATTTAGGTCTACGGCTCGTAGCCACGACGACTGGATCGTGCATGAAAAATTTTACAGGGTACTTTACAATATTTAGACACAAATAACTTTTATGAATGCGCTTTTCTTAATAATCGTGGCCTGGCTACCGGTGTCAATAAATGCTGTTAGGTGGACTCCACTTACAGTTATCGCAATCAGTGGCCTGTCTGGGGAAAGTTGTGGGTTTTTCTTCATCTGAGCGCTAGTAGTGCAGTCCGACTCAAAATTTTGGGCAATGCATTTGCCGATGACCTCGCTGATTGCAATTCCAGCACATAGCGGTGGTGGATCCGTTGAGTGCGTGTGGGGCGGGAGAGCCAACGGGTTATAATGAGGTTGATCTGCACCAGTTACGTAGGGTCGTGATTGTGATATATCTGTCACAGGAACGGAAGGTGGAGGGGGCAGCCTATGGAAAGCGTACTCTGTTCGTTCCAACTCCCAAATAATTTGTCTTTCGCAGTACACTATTCCCTCCTTATCGACGGATTTTTTATCGACGGTTTCGATTATCGACGGATTATTTAGATGGATTTTCATTTTGGCTTTATTTGAACTCCGCGGGCCTTGTTTGTACTTTCGCCGCTAGGCGGCACTAGTGGCGTGACTAGTGTCTACCCGCAGCCCGCCTTCCCTAAACATAAACATCACCAAGCCGCGGGGGCAACAGTCTTTGATTTTCAACTTTTGCTGGTGGTTCATCACATCAACTTATATCACCATGCCTCCCAAACGACCTGCTGCTCCCTCTGGATCTACACCTAAGAGGGCAAGACGAGTGCTGACGCTGAATGAGAAGAATGAAGTGCTGAAACAACTCGACAGCGGTATGAGCTACGCAGCTGTTGGCCGCCACTTTGGGATCAACGAATCCAGTGTGCGTGGAATTAAACGACGTGCAAAGGATCTGAAGCACGCTTTAGCTTCAAGTGCACCAGTGACATCAAAAGTGACAAGCCATGTGCATGATGATGCCCTCATTAAAATGGAAAAAGCACTGAACATTTGGATAGAGGACCTAAACCGCCGCCGCATACCACTTGACTCGAAATTTATTAGGCAGAAAGCTAAGGAACTTTATGATAAGTTTTCTAAAGGTGATGATCATGGTGATGGTGATGGTGATGATCAAGGTGATGGTGATGATCAGGGTGATGGTGACAATTTGAAAAAATTTGCAGCTAGCAAAGGATGGTTCGAGAAATTCAGACATCGTTATGGGCTGCGTAATATAAAAGTGACTGGCGAAGCAGCATCAGCAGACACTGTGGCAGGGGAAGCATACCCTGCAGTTTGCTAACCACATAGAACAAAAGGGGTTATAGGCCGGAACAAGTTTTTAATGCTGATGAGTCAGGCCTATGGTGGAAGAAGATGCCACACCGAACCTACATCTCTAAAGAGGAAAAAAGTGCCCCTGGATTTAAAGTTGCGAAGGACCGAGTGACAGTGATGCTATGTGGGAATGCGGCAGGGCATATGATTAAGCCCATGTTGTTATACACTGCCACACGACCTCGGGCTCTCAAAAATAAAAACATGAACTTGCTACCAGTTTTCTACAGGAACAACAAGAAAGCGTGGATGACATCTGATTTGTGCGTGGATTGGCTGAAAAACTGCTTTGCTAGAGAGGTGAAAGATTATCTGGATGAACTTGGCATGGAGTTCAAAGTGGTATTATATCTAGATAATTGCCCTGGCCACTCTGAGGAACTCAAGACTGCCCACCCCAACATTGAGGTGGTTTTCCTGCCAAAAAACACCACCTCCATCATCCAGCCAATGGACCAGGGAGTCATTGCCGTGTTTAAGGCTAAATATGCAGAGAAGACTTTCAGCATGATTCGTGAGTGCCTTGATAAGGATGCTGATGTGACACCCAGAGAAATGTGGAAGAAATTTGATATTGCACAGTGTATAAACTTCATCGCTGAAAGCCACAATGAACTGTCGCAGAACTGTGTCCGATCATGTTGGAAAAAATTGTGGCCTGAAATTGTCCCAACATTCACAGGGTTCCCAACAGCCGAGCCTCAGTTACGCAACATAATAGCTATGGCAAATGAAGTTGGAGGTGAAGGGTTCTCTGACCTAACAGCAGCAGAGGTGCAAGAAGAGTTATTGGGAAATGTTGGGGATCCATTTACAAGTGATGAACTAGAACATTTAGTGGAGTTGCAGGATGAAACAGAAGATGAAGTGAGTGATGATGAAAATAAGAACTTAACTTTAGATAATCTTGGTGAAGTAATAAGAATAAGTAAGGCCCTCTCTGCTCGTCTCTATGACATTGATCCCTCCCTTGATAGGTCCCTTAAAGCAAAGAGAGCTATGAAAATGTTATGTTGCCATATATAGAACTGCAGAGGGAAATGAGAAGCAAGAAAGCACAGACCACCATCACCAACTTCTTCAGTCGCCGAGTGCCTGCCGACACCTCACAACAACAAGACGTAGAAGCTGCCGGCACCTCACAACAACAAGACGTAGAAGCTGCCGGCACCTCACAACAACAAGACGCAGTACCTGCCCACACCCCTCAAGAAGATGTAGACCTTGACTCATCATACTCATCTGACTGGTCAGGCTTTTAATAAGCCTCAATCATCACACTTGTATATACTGTACACTGTATTGTTTACTGTAAGGACCGATGTTCACTTCACTAAATGAAATCGTAAGTTTGCTAGTATTTTTGTCCACTTATTATATTATTATTTATACACTATTATTTAAGGTTATGTGTAAAGGAAACGCATTAATGCTTAAAGGTACATTTATTCAACATATACTAATAATAGTTAGAAAAATTACGTAACCATCACGGTATCGACGGTTTCTTTATCGACGGCCATCTGCAGAATGTAACCCCCGTCGATAAAGAGGGAGCACTGTACATGTTTTGATAGTACCTGATGGGTCCACATGTGGTGCTAACCAGGCTGGCAACTCTGAAATGTACAACAGTACAAGGAACACGTCATAGGCCTCTTGTGAAAGTTGGGGAGCAACGTTAGCATTGTTTAATACTGAACGGAGATGTGTGGCAAAGACGTCGGGTGTCTCGTTATCTAACGTGACGGCGAGCATCGGTGCTAGATGTTTTAGTCAAGAATTTTTTCCGGAAAGCTGTTTCGAATTCGTCATAGTCACAGATCCTCGTAAAGGGCTCCTCTGTTGCGAGACTACTAGCGGCCCCATGACATAATGAGAGAGCGGCGGTCACATGTTCACGACCCTTATATAAAGCTCGGGTAGCTCTTGTACTGATGTCTAACCATGTCTCAATGGCCTGGTTCTTCTCTAGAATACAGTCATGCGCCGGTTAACGTCCATCCGAACAACATCCGATCTCATATAAGTCCGTGCTCCCCCCCCCCCCCACCCCCAGAAAAAAAAAAGACTTCCATGACGCCTGCTGGACCACCACTCCACGACCCCCTGAAGGAGACACGATGATCCTTCCCATACTGGCCAGATATTATGTGTTAAAGGAATATCCTTCCTTAGGCTTTAATAAGCATTTGCCTCCAGGTGTAATGTTAACGTACATCTTATGAGGATAAAATCTTTCACCTACAAATTGACAATAAAACATTTGCTGTAATCAGACATAGCTAGTTGCCTCAACAATTGCAACCCCAGTTGCAATTTCAAATTCTGAGGAATAACGAAGTCTGTGGTGCACTGCACTCTAAGATTAAGAGAACACTGAGTCAGGCGTCCTGAAGCGAGAGAAAACGGACTCCTATGATGGGGGACACAAGCACTCACACGTGCCACTTATACTGACAGACTTGACACTCACTTACTTGATAAATTTTACCAACCATTAGTTGTGTACGTTATCAAGTGAATTTAGTCAATATTGTACAGTACAAGTACACTGAAATACAGTGGTCCCTCGGTTAACAATGGAACAAACCTGTACTGTACATGTACTAAATGATTACGGTACTTAAATTGTTATGTCTATTGCAAATATAGATTGTTTATACAGGTATTCCCAGCAATGTAAGTTATATTCACCCAGGTCGTTTGGGTATCAAGTTATGAGAAGAGCTTAGTCACTCTTAAGTAATGAAAATAAATACACACGCAGGCCTTCAGCGCCAACTGTCAAATCTTATCTCAAATAAATAAACAAACACCAGACACTCTGTCACCTCACCTCCCGCCTTCCCACGCTCGCTGGCTACCTCCCTCCTTGCCTCCCTCCTTGTGTTCCCAGACAAAAGATTGGTGATAACTTCTTTAAGGTGTTTATTTTATATAATATCTCAGACTAAAGTTAGGAGATTATAATTTGCATTGCTGGAATCCTTGCAAGAGAGGCAATAATTTGAATATAAACGTCATATATTTTGCTCAAGATGTAAAATTGTAGTACGATAGTGTACAATACTGTAGTACATTTTATAATACAGTCGGCCCTTAACATTCACGGGGGTTAGGTAACAGAGATACCCGTGAATGTTAAAAATCCGTTTACTATTGCTGCCCCCCCCCCCCTAAAAAATCCCTGGCCCCCCATATCCTTATTTACCGTATATACCTGTGTGTAGTTTGAGTTTTTAAGACCAAATTATTTGGCAAAAATTGGGGGTCGACCTCTAAACGGGTAATAGTTTCGTTAGGTTGAAAAATATTTACCAGTAACTACCAGTAAACAATGGAACCGACGCACCACCAGCTGTGAGTGTCGGTACAGTTGCCAGGGCAGATCTCTTGCGTCATCATAGCAATCCCAAAATAGCCAAATCCATGGTATGGTATGCCCAGGACGATGTAATACATAAAGTATTCATTTTTTAAAGTTTACTTATAGATACTGTACATAAATTTTGTTCATTACATTTGAAACATCAATCTTTGTTAATTAAATTTGATACAAAAGAAAACTACGATACCATATTTTCATTAAAATATTACATCACAAGTATATTTTACCTTAACTGTGACTGAATGAATATATTCTCAGAAATAAATAGGGAAATGTAATATATTGGCTGAAATGACGTGCATATTACTGTACAGTGGAAAGTGGGATAAAATCATGATGAAAGACTTTCGCTGTCTTTCGTTGTTCAAAAGATTTTACCGTAACCGCTTTTCGAATGGTTTTCAGTTAAAAAACTGTTGTACTCGTACTGTATTACAATAATATTCTATCCTATCATTAGCCTTATAATCCCACAACTGAAAACCATTCGAAAAGCGATTACGGTAACATCTTTTGAACGAAAGAGAGTCATTGCTTGCATCACAATTTTCTCCCACTTTCCACTGTAATACGTACAGTACATCATTTCAGCAAAAATATTACATTTCCATGTTCTCAGAAATAAATGGTAGTTTTGTTGAAACGTAATGTACAGTACAGTCAACCCTCACTTTAAGCGGTCCCACATATAGCGTTTCCACGTTTATGCGGTGCCCTGCAAGAACCCAGGATGCTCACATTCCGCGGTGGGTGTACCCCTTTACACGGGTGAAGTATAATTTTTTTATTTAGCTCATAAAATTCATACAAATTATCCGGCCAGAATATAATTTACATTGCTGGAATTCTTACAATTTGATGATCATTTTGAATATAAACATCATAGATTTTGCATTAGACATACAAATTTTAGATGTAATGTTTACTCTGAGTAAATATGTTATCTTTTGTGAAAAATATATGACATTTATATTCAAAATATTCCTGGTCTTACAAGGAATCCAGCAATGTCAATTATATTATCCTAACTTTAGTCTGATTTATTATTTATTACTAAAAAGGTAAACAGTCTGGTATTCCCACACATTTATCTAGTAGGGACGGTTGGTGGGGGGTGGGGGGGAGGGAGGGACCGGCGACCGACCACCTGGCATGTGTGAAGAATATTTTTTTTTTTAGTAACTGAAGATTTTTATTTTAGCTCATAAAATTCATACAAATTACCCGGCCAGAATATAATTTACATTGCTGGAATTCTTACAATTTGATGATCATTTTGAGTATAAACATCATATATTTTGCAATAGACATAAAATTTTTAGATATAATGTTTACTCTGAGTAAATATGTTATCTTTTGTGCAAAATATATGACATTTATATTCAAAATATTCCTGGTCTTACAAGGAATCCAGCAATGTCAATTATATTATCCTAACTTTAATCTGAGGTATTATTTAATACTAAATGTTAAAATCTAGTTTTTTCACCCACTCTTTCTCTTGAAGGGAGGGTTGGGATGGACTGACCATCTGGCTCGTTGGAAGAGGGGGAAGACAAGGTGGGGTACTTTGATTGACAGATAGTGTCGTGAAGAATATATTTTTTTTTATTAACTGAAGATATTTGTTTTAGCTCATAAAATTCATACAAATTACCCGGCCAGAATATAATTTACATTGCTGGAATTCTTACAATTTGATGATCATTTTGAATATAAACATCATAGATTTTGCATTAGACATACAAATTTTAGATGTAATGTTTACTCTGAGTAAATATGTTATCTTTTGTGAAAAATATATGACATTTATATTCAAAATATTCCTGGTCTTACAAGGAATCCAGCAATGTCAATTATATTATCCTAACTTTAGTTTGAGGTATTATTTATTACTATACCTGGTTTTCCCCCCAAAATTTCTCAGAGGGAAGAGCCAGCAGTGTAGTGTGAGAAGAGGGGGAGGGAGTCGAGTCCATTATTTGAATGGCCATTAACTTGGCGACTGTATTTCTCTATTTCTCTTAAGTATTCATTGTGTGCATGTACCATCATAAAATTAAGATGTTATTTTTACTAGAACATAGGTATTGTGTTGGAAAAAGTGGAGATTGGGGGTCAGCTGGTCTCTATTTCATTTAATCCCATATGTTATGTTATTCACTTTACGCGTTTCTCACTTTCCGCGGTACCCTGTGGGTTACATTAACCGCGTAAAGTGAGGGTTGACTGTATTTAATATTAAAATGCAAAAATAGCTATAAAAACAATTAATGCACCCGTAATGTACTGGCTGGCATCTCCACTCGTCCCTGCTCCCGCCAGTCACCTCCTCCCCGCTCTATCCCTCCGCCTCCTCCACATCGTCACTACTGTTGTATTACAATAATATTCTATCCTAATTGACTTGAATAAATACTACGATATCATATTTCTGAATATTTTCATTAAAATCCATCAAAATCATTTTCCTTGTCATCGTCTTAAGCACCAAACAGCTCCTCCCAGTCCTCTCCTTGAACAGGGCTAGAGGGTACGTGTTTTCCGAACCGTTTTCAATTAAAAAAATGTTACAGCACAAGTATATTTTACCTAAACTGTGCCTGAATGAATATATTCTCAGAAATAAATAGTAGTTTTGCTGAAACATGATGAATTTCAATGAAAAATAGGACAAAATACATGACGAAAACAAAAGACTTTACCTAACCTTCCAATGTTCAAGAGATGTTACTCGTTTTTTTAATAGTTTTGGTTCAAATACTGTTATATTACAATGATATTATATTCTTAGTGTGCTTGATATAGTACATTCACGGAAATATAATATTTTTGCTGAAATGACGTACGTATTACAGTGGAAAGTGACGAAAACAATGACTTTCGCTTTCTTTCGTTCAAAAGATGTTACCGTAATCGCTTTTCGAATGGTTTTCAGTTAAATAAACTGTTGCATCACAAGTGAATTAGGATGGAATATTATTGTAATACGACAGTTTTTTAACTGAAAACCATTCGAAAAGCGATTAAGGTAACATCTTTTGAACGAAAGAAAGCGAGTCATTGCTTTCGTCACTTTCCACTGTAATACGTATGTCATTTCAGCAAAATATTACATTTCCATATTCTCAGAAATAAATAGTAGTTTTGCTGAAACGTAATGCATTTCAATGTAAATTAGGATAAACTACATGAAAACAAAAGACTTTACCTAGCCTTCTGATGTTCAAGATATGTTACTCGTTTTTTTAGTAGTTTTCGGTTAAAATACTCTTATATTAGTGATATTCTATTCATACTGTGCTTGATATAATACATTCACAGAAATGTAATATTTTTGTAACTACAATGCTGATGTCAACACAAGCGTGGTTACAGCGAGACTGACTGAGTGAGGGAGAGCTATGTGTGTGTGAGGTTGCGGGAGCGGGTGGTGTCCCGTGTTCGGTGCCGCGCGCGATTTGAATGTACTTCAATTACTTCAATGTACAGAATATTCCTCCAGCGGGGCAATCAGCGTATTTGCAAATCCGTGTATTATAAACCCGCGTATGTTAAGAGCCGACTGTATATATATGTGTATATATATATGTGTGTATATATATATATGTATATACATATATATATATATACATATATATATATATATATATATATATATATATATATACAGTATTACCTCGATTAACACGGTTTCGCTTAGCGCGTTTTACCGTATACGCGGTGCCTCGCCAGAGCCGAACTTTCACTTAACGCGGGATTTTTCCACGTATACGCGGTGAGTGTCCGGCTCGAGACGCTATTTTTAAATTCGCCCCACCCGCCTGCTCCCTCCGCTTGGGCAAGCCGCGCTGTAAGGTTGCGTAGTGCATGTCTCTGTTGCGTTATCACTGATGTCATATGCCGTATTGGACTGTGATTGGCCATGCATCCCTACCCCCACTCTGCTGCTAGCTGTAATTGGCTTAAAGTATTATGACGTGTCCACCCGGGGGAGGGAGGGAGGGAGGAAAGACGACGCTTCACCTAGCCGCGGCAGTTTCATCCCTCCAGGCCGCTCCGTGTATACGTGAACCCATTGTTCTGTGAAATGGCTTCCGCCGGACCACCACCGCCACCAGAGAGAGACCTTTCCTTACCTGGACCCAGCCACCCTAAGCCCAAGAAGACATGCCGTGGTCTAAGCTACGAAGTGAAGTTCCAGATCATTCAAGATTTGGAGAGAGGAACACGGCAAGTTGATCTCGCGCGCCAGCATGGCGTCAACGAATCTATGATTCGCACTATCAAGAAGGATGCAGCCAAGATCAAAGAGCACATGAAAATCACAAAGTCTGCAGGTGCTTCAACGATCAGGTCTTGCCAGAACAGGGTGCACGTAAGCTGGGAATTGCAGAGCCCAAACCCTTCAATGCTTCCTCTGGTTGGCTGCATAGGTTCAAGAAGAGGAACAAGATCACCAACATTAACATTGGTGGTGAGGAAGCGAGTGCCGACCATGTGGCGGCTAGAGATTTTCCTCCGTTCTTACTTGAGATTATGGAGGAAGGACAGTACACCGACGACCAGGTGTTTAACATGGACGAATCTGGTCTTTTCTGGAAAAAGCTACCGTCCAAAACCTTCGTTGTAAAGAATGCCAGCAAGATTCGGGGCCGGAAGATACAGAAGGAACACATCACCGTCCTGTTTACCACCAATGCCTCCGGTACCTGTAAACCAAAGTTATCGGTGATTCACACAGCCCGCAAGCCGCACGCCTACAAGAATATGGACATGAACAAGCTTAATGTCCACTGGCTAACCACACGTAAGGCGTGGATGTCCTCTTCTGGTTTGACGACTGTTTTGTTCCTGACGTGAAGAAATTATGCGAGCAACAGAATGTTCCATTGAACATTTTGTTGCTCCTTGACAACGCACCTGGACACTCGCCCCTACTTATGGATCGTCACCCCAACATAAACGTGGTCTTCCTTCCTCCCAACACTACGTCATTAATCCAGCCCAAGGACCAGGAGTTGATCTGCAATGTGAAAGCTGCGTACTCTGCAAAGAAGTTCAAGCTCCTGAACGACTCTACCAACACCAAGGATGAGTTGCGTAAGCTGGGTGACACCGACAGTGAGAGCAAAAGCGACGAGGACAAGGAACAAGAGGTGGCGACTCAAGAAGTTCTCGTCAAACAATTTTGGAAGAAGTTTAACGTCAAACAAGCTGTAGACTTCTTGGTGGAGGCATGGGATCAGCTGTCTATTGCTACGATTCGTCACGCATGGAGACATGTGTTGCATGGCATACCAGGTGAGAGGAGTGAACCTGTGACTGGTGAGGTTCAGACTGTTGCAGTAGCAGTGGACCTTGCCAGAGAAGCTGAGCTCAATATTACAGCTGAAGGCTTCTCCGAGACCACCAACGAAGACATCCTGGAGGTGATCAGAGAGCCTGAAGTGACTGCCGATGAGATGTTGGAAGATCACGTCAGTGAAGAGGAGGAAGAAGGTGCGTCATTCTCCGAAGAACACAGTTTAACTCATAGTGATATTAAGGGTGCCATGGAGTGTGCAGAGAAAATGAAGTCCTTCCTTTCCCGCGACAATGACGATGACCGCTATGAAGTCTTCCATACCCGGCTGGTGTAGGCTATGGAGCCGTACAGCACGGTGTATCAAGACAACATAAACACCAGCTGTCAAAAAAGCATAACCGAGTTCTTCGCCGCAACCCACCACAGCCAGCCCAAGCCAGTGATAGTGACAGAGGTAGAGACAGTGAAGATGACTTTGAGGGATTTGTCAGGGAGGCCATAACAAGTGTGGGTGACAGTGGTGGTGACTCGCCTGAGGGCCAGTAGCCTGCCCAAGGCCTCGGAACCAGCCTCCATCCCCGTACGCCGACCCATCTCTTCTACTAACGTAAGTGTTCAACATAATTTTTAGTTTTCCTAACTTAACCTTTATTTTTCCTAACCTAACCTCTTCTATATTACTTGTTTTTTCATACCATCATAAAGTTAAGAAATTTTTTTTACTACAACATAGTTTTGTGTCGTCAAAAAGTGGAGTTTGGGGGTCGGGCCAGTTTCTATTGGAATTAATCCCATATGTTCTGTTGTTCACTTAGTGCAGTTTTCACTTAACACGGTACCCTGTGGGTTTTATTGACCGCATTAAGCGGGGTACTACTGTGTGTGTATATATATATATATATATATATATATATATATATATATATATGTATATAAATATATATATATATATATATATATGTATATACAATCAACACCTCAACCCGCCAGGATTCGAACCCACGGCCCACAAGCCTATGACTGTGACCGGGGAACGCTAACCGCTGGACCACCAGGATGCTAAAAGCAGTCCTAGACTTTGTTATATTTCACACAAAGCCTGTTCAACGAGCTTATGGCGCCGTGAACCTCTAATGGGGACCACCCGCACCACTTAGGTGGTCAGAGTAACGTTTTACCAAATCCGGCTTCGAAACACGAGGATCCATATATATTTCATTAGCCCAATAAAGCACGCGGACTTCTACATACAATCAACAATTCAGCGTATTCGAGTTAATGATGATATTTGGTAACTTGTTCCATTCATCCACTACTCTGTTTCCAAACCAGTGTTTACCTATTTCACGCCTAAATCTAAATTTGTCCAATTTAAAACCATTGTTACGAGTTCGCTCCTGGTTGGATAATTTGAGTACCTTTGTAATGTCCCCTTTGTTTAGCCCTGCCTTCCATTTATACACCTCTATCAGGTCGCCCCTCGCTCTACGTCTCTCAAGGGAGTGCAAATTAAGATGCTTTAACCTGTCTCTATACTCAAGGTTCCTGATACCCGGGATTAGTCTTGTCATTCTCCTCTGGATTCTTTCCAAGGATTCTATATCCATTCTGTAATACGGTGACCAGAACTGGACTGCGTAATCCAGGTGTGGTCTCACAAGAGCAAGATACAGTTTTAGGATGACCTCGCTAGTCTTGTAACTAACACTCCTTTGTATGAACCCAAGTACTTTATTAGCCTTGTTACGAGCAAAAACACATTGTTTACTTGGCTTAAGGTTCCTACTTATCATTACTCCTAAATCTCTCTCGCAGTCGGATTTCTCTATGGCATCGTTGTTCATCTGGTATCTGGTTTCCCTGTTTACATTCCCTATACTGAGTACTTTACATTTGTCAATGTTGAATTTCATCTGCCATTTTTCAGACCATTCGAAAAATTTGTTTAGATCCTCCTGTAGTTTTGCCGAGTCCTCGTCAGATTTGATAACACGTCCTATTTTAGTATCATCAGCAAATTTACTTATGTTGCTGTCTATGCCGATATCTATGTCGTTTATGTATATAATAAACAATAATGGTCCAAGTACTGAGCCTTGGGGAACTCCACTTGTGACGTTGCTCCAATGGAACTTAGTGCCGTTAATGCTCACTCGCTGTTTCCTGTCCTGTAACCACGCCCTAATCCATTTAAGGATGTCACCTTTGATGCCATGAGCTTCTACCTTTCTAATTAGTCTTTCGTGGGGTACTCTGTCGAAGGCTTTGCTAAAGTCGAGATATACCACATCATAATTGTGCCCCTCGTCCACTGATTCGAAAACTGATGAAAAGAATGTTAATAGATTAGTTAGGCAAGAACGTCCGCTTGTGAAGCCATGCTGGGAATCATTGATCAATCTGTGCTTCTCCAGGTGATTTCGAATAGAGTTTGAAATGATTGCTTCCAGTAATTTGCCTACTATTGATGTTAGACTGATTGGGCGGTAGTTAGAGGATAGTGATCTATCCCCCTTCTTGAAGATCGGTATTACATTCGCTATCCTCCAGGATTCTGGTACTACACCTGTTTTTAAGGACATGTTAAACAACTTTGCTAAGGGCATACTAAGCTCTTCCTTACATTCCTTTAATACTCTGGCAAATATCTCATCGGGACCAGGTGACTTATTAGGCTTTAGTTTGTCTATTTGCTTACTAACATCGTTACTAGTCACTACTATCTCACTTAATTTGTTTTCTTCACTATCTCTGAATAGAGTCGGTGCCTCGGGTATCATGTTTAAATTTTCGCTGGTGAAAACTGTTGAAAAATATTTATTCAAATTATTGCTCATTTCTCCGTCGTTATCAGTGAGCTCGCCGGAGTCTGACCGTATTGGTCCAATCTTTTCTCGTGTTTTAGTTTGGTACATTTGGTAGAATCCTTTGGGGTTTGTCTTTGCCTCCCTTGCTATCCTTACCTCATTATTCCTCTTTGCTTTCCTTATCTCGGTTTTAACCCTACTCGCCAATACCCTATAATAGTCCCGGAGGTGAATTTCGCCACGATTTATCCTTCTACCTGTAGCCTTCCTTTGGCCAATGATGTTCTTTAAATAATTATTTATCCATTTAGGGTCATTGTTGTTTGATCTGAGTTTTTTGTATGGTATGTTCTGCCTTTGTGCATTAAGTAACTCACTATTTAAATTGTCGTGGAACTCGGCAATCTCAGATCTCGTTATCAGGTCGGTGTCATCTGTCAGGTTCACGGCCAAGCGCGACACCCCCTCTCTTAGCTGCCTCTTTAAACTGTCAAAGTTTGCCCTTCTGAAATCTGGTACTTTAGTGGAATTTTCCTTACGTCTGCCCTGAAAATCTAACTGGAATCGAATTTCTTTGTGATCGCTGTTTGCAAGTTCGTTCCCAACCTCGACATTGCTAATGAGGTTTTCTCTGTTTGACAAAACTAAATCCAATATATTATTACCCCGTGTGGGTTCGGTTATATGTTGACTTAGGAAACAGTCCTGGATCGTCTCGAGAAAATCCTCTGATTCTGAGTTTCCCGTAAGGTCGGTCCAATCTATTTGGCCAAGGTTAAAGTCGCCTACTATACAGACTTTGTTGTGTATGGAAGCCCTGCGCATTTCATCCCAGATAAGTCGCTCATTGACTCTGTCAAGATTGGGGGGTCTATATATTACTCCTGTGATTAATTTTTCCCGACCGTCGCTTAATTCTATCCAAATTGTTTCTGTATTCCTCTCAGTTTTTATTTCCTTATTTATTTCACACTTCAGATTATCCCTAACATAGATTGCTACTCCGCCTCCTTTCCTGGTCTGCCTATCGGTATGGAACAGTTTGTAACCCGCAATTTGGTATTCGACTGGTAATTCACGTGTGTCTAGGTTGATCCATGTTTCAGTGAATGCAATTATATCGATTTCTTCTGTACATACCAAGGCCCTAATATCATCCATTTTGTTTCTCATACTTCTACTGTTCGCGTAATATACATTTAAGTTAGTCGTGTTCTGAGTCCTTCCCTTACCGCGTTTAGTTTTAAACTCCCTGTCTAATTTAGTTATGTCATCATTCCTAACACTATTTCCCTGTAATCTTTCGCCTTGTTTACCCGCTCCCACTGCAGTCTCCTCCACCCCCGTGCCCCTATGTTCTCTTAGCAGTTTAAAGACTTCGATATCTTTTGAACTGCCCCCTCTAGAGCCCCAGCCAGGGTTGCTACTCCATCCCTAGACAGGTGCACCCCATCCCTAGCATAAAGGTCCCTTCTGCCATAGAAGTTGTCCCAGTTGTCAATGAATGGGACTGATATTGACTTGCAATATCTGTCAAGACGGTCGTTAACACCAACTGCCCTTGACAACCATTCACTGCCAACTCTCCTTCTAGGCAGGACACCGCATATGATAGGGATCCCTCCCTTAGTCCTAATACGATCTATGGCTGCCTTGAACTTATCAAGAAGTTCCTCGCTCCTACACCGGCCAATATCATTGCCTCCTGCACTGAGGCAGATAATGGGTTTGTTCCCATTACCAGACAAGATATTGTCCATCCTGTCAATTATATCCCCCACCCCAGCTCCTGGCAAACACACCCTCATCCTATTTTTGTTTTTACCACAAAAGGCCCTGTCCATGTACCTTACCTGTGAGTCACCAACAATTAAAGTTTTTATACCTTCCTTGTCATCCCTGTCCCTGACTGTACTAACGTCCAATTCGTCTATCAAGGGACTGAACGGGTTGGTACACTTAGCTGTTGTTGTCGTTGTTGTCGTATCCTTGGTGTGCTTCTTCACCAAAAGCTTTGTCTTCCCACTACTCACAATTTTCCACTCGCTTGATTTTTCGTCAGCCACTGGCTTTACTCGTCCAGCCTCTCCTTTTAACATCGCCAGCTCTTCCCTTAATTTCAAGTTCTCCAACTTGACCTTCGCCAATTCTTCAGTGGACCACTCCAGTTTGGTCACCAAACTCTCATACCCAAGACCGCACCTTGCTCTGGCCATATCTGATAATTATCCCACAGGGTCCCGCGAAAAGTGAATAACATAACATATGGGATTAATTGAAATCGAGTCCGGGTCGACCCCCAAACTCCACTTTTGACGACACACAACTATGTTGTAGTAAAAATTTTATCTTAACTTTATGATGGTATGAAAAAACAAGTAATATAGAAGAGGTTGGGTTAGGAAAAATAAAGGTTAACATAGGAAAAATAAAGGTTAGGTTAGAAAAACTAAAAGTTAGGTGGAACACTTACGGTAGTAGAAGAGATGGGTCGGCATACGGGGATGGAGGCTGGTTCCGAGGCAGAGGGCAGATTACTGGCCCTCAGGTGAATCACCATCACTGTCACTTACAGTTGTCAGGGCTTCCCTGACAAATCCCTCAAAGTCATCTTCACTGTCACTATCACTGGCTTGAGCTGGCTGTGGTGGGTTGCAGGCGAAGAACTCGGTTATGCTTTTTTGACAGCTGGTGTTTATGTTGTCATGATACACAGTGATGTACGGCTCCATAGCCTGCACCAGCCGGGTATGGAAGACTTCATAGCGGTCATCGTCATTGTCGCGGGAAAGGAAGGACTTCATTTTCTCTGCACACTCCATGGCACCCTTAATATCACTATGAGTTAAACTGTGTTCTTCGGAGAATGACGCACCTTCTTCCTCCTCTTCACTGACGTGATCTTCTTCCAACATCTCGTCGGCAGTCACTTCAGGATCTCTGATCACCTTCAGGATGTCGTCATTGGTGGTCTCGGAGAAGCCTGGAACTGTAACAGTCTGCGCAGCTTCTCTGGCAAGGTCCACTGCTACTGCAACATTCTGAACCTCACCAGTCACAGATTGACTCCTCCTCTCACCTGGTATTCCATGCAACACATGTCTCCATGCATGACGAATTGTAGCGATAGACAGCTGATCCCATGACTCCACCAAGAAGTCCACAGCTTTCTTGATGTTAAATACTCTCCAGAATTGTTTGAACAGTATTTTTTGCTGTGCCAACTGCTGATCCTCATCTTCTTCGCTCTTGCTATCGGTGGCGGTGTCACTCAGGTTACGCAACTCTTCCCTGGTGTTGGTGTAGTCGTTCAGGAGTTTGAATTTTTTTGTTGAGAATGCAGCTTTTACATTACAGATTAACTCTTGGTCCATGGGCTGTAATATAGACGTAGTGTTGGGAGGAAGGAAGACCACTTTTACGTTGGGGTGACGATTTAACAGTAGGGGCGAGTGTCCTGGTGCGTTGTCCAGCAGCAACAAAATCTTGAATGGCACATTCTGTCGCTCACAGAATTTCTTTACATCGGGAACAAAACAGTCATCAAACCAGGAGAGGGACAGTGTAGAGAACATCCACGCCTTACGTGCGGTCAGCCAGTGGACATTTAGCTTGGTCATGTCCATGGTTTTGTAGGCGTGCGGCTTGCATGTTGTGTGGATCACCGATAACTTGAGCTTACAGGTACCGGAGGCATTGGTGGTAAACAGGACGGTGATGCGTTCCTTCTGCATCTTCCGGCCCCGAATCCTGCTGGCATTCTTTACAAAGAAGGACTTGAAAGGTAGCTTTTTCCAGAAAAGACCAGATTCGTCCATGTTAAACACCTGGTCGTCACTGTACTGTCCTTCCTCCATAATCTCACGTAAAAACGGAGGAAATTCCCTAGCGCAGCACGGTCAGCACTCGCTTCTTCACCACCAATGTTTATATTGGTGATCTTGTTCCGGATCTTAAACCTCTGTAACCACCAGGGCTGTGGAGTCGGAGTCGGAGTCGAGGAGTCGGAGGAAATTTCGGCTTGTGGAGTCGGAGTCGGTAAAATTGTCCAGACTGCGACTCCGACTGAAGCTATTCTGTTCCTAAGAACAAATATATGAACTCAGGCATATTCATTGCAGTGATTCCACTGATCCCACTAATTTTCTTAAATTATTAAAAGAATTTATTTCCATTTTATAAGCATTATTATGAATTTATTGCAGCAGGCACAGTATAGCACTATAATTTTGGACGATAGTCTCTTCTTTACCATTTGAAATTTTGAATTATATCAAATTTTGTTTCGTTGAAAACTGCACAGAGGCTCTCAGCTACAAAACAATTGGCTACAACCTGTTTTTGGTGAGATTAAGGCAAATTTAATTTAATAACTTAATCATGTAAGGTTTATCCATTTTCCTTAATAAGGTATTCATTTCTTTAATGTACATAAATATATAACTTTACTTTAAAAGGAATTGTAGGATCATCATTTAGATCCACATCAGATTATGAGCTTAAACAAAATTCATATGCTGAGATCGAACTTTTAGATATACATGTAAATGGTGTTTTCTAGTTAATATCTTGAATTCTTAATAAATTTATTTTTCTTTTGATTGAAACTTTGAAAGTCAAGCCTATCATCTTTTTGTAGTTCTTAAATATCGTCCAGATCATTAATAAAGCTGTAGCAGTATAGCCACGGTGTTTTACTTTTTACCTACGCAGGTTACAACATACAAGTTACAATTAGGATGGTAGAAATAGTTGTTACAAATAGGCCAAGGAGTCGGAGTCGGAAGCATAAAAATTTGAGGAGTCGGAGTCGAAGGTTTTGTCTTCGACTCCACAGCCCTGGTAACCACCCAGAGGAAGCATTAAAGGGTTTGGGCTCTGTAATTCCCATCTTTCGTGCCACTGCCATGTACAGTTCACGTGCGTAGTCCTTAACAGAGCGCGTGTCGACCGCCATGTTCCGTCGAGCCTGACGCACCAAGTACCTCACAAGTAATTTTTCTGTCTTGAGAAGCACCTGGTTGTGAAAATACTTGATTATAGAAGCACCTGTAGACTTTGTGATCTTCATGTGCTCCTTTATCTTGGCTGCATCCTTCTTTATTGTTCGAATCGTAGATTCATTCACACCTTGCTGGCGCGCCAAATCAACCTGCCTTGTTCCTTTCTCCAACTCTTGGATGATGGTATACTTCACCTCGTAGCTTAAGGAACGTCGTGTCTTCTTTGGCTTAGTGCCGCTGGGTCCAGGTAAGGAAAGGTTTCTCTCTGGGGGTGGTGGTCCGGCGGAAGCCATTCTACCTTACAATGGATGCACGTTTACACGGTGTGGCCTTGAGGGATGAAACTGCCGCGGCTAGGTCAAGCGTCGTCTTTCCTCCCTCCCTCCCTCCCCCGGGAGGACACGTCATAATACTTTAAGCCAATTACAACTAGCAGCAGAGGGGGGTAGGGATGCATGGCCAATCACAGTCTGATACGTCATATGACCTTGCCGCGCGGCTTGCCCAAGCGGAGGGAGGAGGAGGGAGAGACGAGGAGCACAGGCAGGCAGGCAGGCAGGTGGGGCGAATCTAAAAATAGCGTCACGCCGGACACTCTCCGCGTAATGGGGTTCACGTACCACGTAATGTGAGCACGTTAGGTTCTGGCAAGGCACCTCGTAAACGTGGAATGCGGGACCGCGTAAAGTGAGGGTTAACTGTATATATATATATATATATATATATATATATATATATATATATTATATATATATATATATATATATATATATTATGAAAATCCACAATGAAACGTGGATAAGATAAATCTTGATAAAATCACACGGGAAAATGGAAACAACGGAGTACCTTAGCTTTCGTCTTTATTCAAGACATCTTCAGAGGCAACTGGATTACATGGACAGAGAGAGGCTTAAATATACAGGGTGACCTAAAAAACATGAGGTCAGGTCAAAATGATGACATCCACTAATCCCCACACCAACACACACGTAGAGGAGCTTAAGAGAAGGGTGGTGACGTGACTAGTCAAGTCAGGTCAGAAAAAAGGGGGCCCACTAAATAACTATCATACATCTAGATCAAAGGTTTTTAAAGCATTTTTAACCTTGGGCCACTGACAAATAAATTTATGTAACATATTATCGGTTTTGAACTGACCATCACTAAGGTTCATTGATTTTAATTCCTTAATCAAACTAGCTTCAACAAGAAGTCTTTCTGTGACACAAGATGATTTGAAAACTTCTAAGCTTTTTTCCCAAGCAATGGGGTGATTATTATTCCTAACATGAACGAACAAGGCACTGCTTTCAGATGCAGTTCTAATATTATACTTATGTTGTTTGATTCTAAGCTGCAGTGTTTTTCCTGTCTGACCTACATAATTACAATTACATTTGCTACATGGAATACAATAAACACTACCATTTACATTCAAACTTGGGCTATTCCTTATTAACATATTAGTAATGGTTGAGTCATACTTGAAAACAACATTAATATTTAGAAGCTTGAGGGACCGAACTAATGGGACCCACAAAATAACTATCATACATCGAGATCAAAGGTTTTTAAAGCATTTATAACCTTGGGCCACTGACAAATAAATTTATGTAACATATTATCAGTTTTGAACTGACCATCACTAAGGTTTATTGATTTTAATTCCTTAATCAAACTAGATGTATGATAGTTATTTTGTGGGTCCCCTTTTTTCTGACCTGACTTGACTAGTCACGTCACCACCCTTCTCTTAAGCTCCTCTACCTGTGTGTTGGTGTGGGGATTAGT